>WAAE01007230.1:0-56614 GCA_013400495.1 Nicator chloris | reverse complement strand
AATATCCATGTATTTCTTTCTGGTGCCTTTAAATAAATACTAACACAATAGATTACATAATTTGAGAAAAGTCTTGAGAAAAAAAAAAAAAAAAGAGACATTTTGAAAGAGAAGAGGTGGAAAAAAAGTATTGTCCTATCAGATAGGAGGGATGAGTGGACGTAAAAGCAGGGAGAAGAGCAATTTTGAAGATTTTTCTGTCCATATAAGTGCACCACACATCTGAGTGATGGACAGTGCAAGTTTGGTCTTCAGACACAATGTAAAATATGAACAGATGGAAAATTTGGGAGGAGAAAGAACAGATTTCTGAAGGAGCACTTAAAGAAGCTTGAATTTCACAGAGTGAACGTCAGACACCTTAGGGCAGGATGGCAGGGTGACTTAGCAGAGTGGCAAGCCAGAATTATTTCACTGGTTGATTTTGGAGATTGTGGGATACGCTATGTGATTTAGAAATTGGAAGAATATAAGAAGAGCTCTACAAAGTTCATCCAATGTTGCACTTAGGCCCTAATCTTGACCTCATTAATAGCTAATAAAACAGTCCTAGAGAAATGCAGAGTGAATCTACAGTAAAGCTCTCCAGAATAATCTCCCTTGTTCCAGTAATTTTTATTTTTGTTTGTCCCTAGATGAGAGGATGGTATTTAGCAACCTTCAGTAGATTTCTCCCCCATGAAATACACAATTCCTTTTTGAATTAACACAAGCTGATCCTGCACCAAGTTTCAAAACTTTGCCACATTGTGCAAAAAAACAATTCCTTCTACATATTTGGCACTTACTCATTTTACTTGATGACCCTTAATACCCTTATTAGGCTACAACACAATCCTTCCTTGTTCTGACTCTCCGTATCATTTAATTAAGCCTCTATCATAGTCCTCTTCACTCTTTATTTCTTGCAGGATGAGGTGTAGCTCATTTGCTTGACCTTCATGTGAAAACCTCCTCAAAATTCTAATTATCCCTGCCAGTCTTCTCTGTGCCTTTGCAAATTTCAGTTTATTCGTATTACAACAAGGGCAGGAGTTATGATTTGCTCCTGCCATGATGTACACGTGTGGTGGCTTAGTTCTTACTGCTTTAGTCTCAGTTCTTTTCCTCATAATTGCAACATGCTCTTGTCTTTGACTGCTACTGAGCATCTCATGGACCTACCTACTGTAATCCCAACATCTTCTAACAACTGGGTCAAAATTTATCATTCTGTGTATACATTTTATAATTATCAAAAAGGAATTTCTTCTGCAGTTTTGTTTCCTCCTTCAGTGTCCTTAAGGCTTTCTGTCTCTACATACAGTTGGTTGAGCTCTCTTCTCACATTAATGATTTACTATTATTGGATAAATTTGCCTTCTTGTTATCCAGTTAGTTTTCTAGGACAAGATCTGCTCACACCAACCCCAGTGAGATCCCACAGGTGACTTCTGACCACTGTGAAGCTCTGCAATGAGCATTGTAGGAAGCTCCAAGTAAGGTAAAAGGCTGCCACTTGCAGTGGAGGGGGAGCCTGAAAAACAGGCATCATTTTCCAACTTCTGGTGACCACCACCACACAAGTGTGGTTGCTTTCCAGGAAAGTGGCAAATATTAAAAAGACAATCTGCTTGTCAGGTTCCTGATGTCATTTGTTGTTCTTGGAAGCCTTTGCATCTTCCCAAACTCTATACAGAACTTTTCCCTGAAATGCAGACAGAAAAAGCACAGGTGCTGTTCAATGCAAAATGCCAGTTCAGCAGATAAATTATGAGATCTTGCTCCTTTGGCTGGTCTGATGAGCTGCACTCCCTCAGGGAGGTGTCAGTGAATCTCAGAATTGCAAATACCTTTACGAGCATTGAATCCAATCATTAACCCAGCGCCACCAACTCCACCACTAAACCCTAAGTGAAACATCTACAAGTCTTTTAAGTATCTCCATGGGTGGTGACTCAACACCTTCCCTGAGCAGCCTTTCCAAAGCTTAAGAACACTTTCTGGGAAGAGATTTTTCCTAATATCCAATCTAAACCGCCCCTGGCACAACTTGAGGCCATTTCCTCTCAAACTCTTGCTTGTTACTTGGTAGACTGACCCCGACCTGTCTACACCCTCCTTTCAGGTATTGTGGAGGGTGATAAGGTTCCCCTTGAGCCTCCTTTCCCAAGCTAAACACCCCCAGCTCCCTCAGCTGCTCTTCATCAGACTTTTGCTTCAGTCCCTTCACCAGGTCCCTAATGCTTCTGCACTCATTGCTCAGCAAAGTCTCTGCCTCACTGGGACCCATGTGAAAGGTGTGATGAGAATACTTCCTACATTGGTAAAGCCCTTGGGTCGTTATCCGTTGTTGCTTTTTCATGCAATAAGAAGTCTAAGAGCAAACCTGAGAGACTTCAGAATCTTGGCCCAAAACAAGATCCAGTGTTCCAAATGAAATCTCACAGGCTTTAATTGCAATGGAATAATTGATCCTCCTGCCCATTAATACTTTCCAGAATGAGATTTTTCCTTTTCTGCAGTAGAATTCTGCTGCCTGTTGCTGGAAATCTACATCTGGGAGTTACCTGCAGTAAATCACATATAAAATGCACCTTAGAAGAGCGTTGAAAAGGAAGGCAGTTTTGTTATGGACATGTACATTCCCACTGACAGTCACTACAAAGGAAAAGGTATAGTAAGACAAGCCCAAGAAATTATAGAGGAGGTTAAATACTCAGACTACAGGAAAAAGAAGACAGCAATGATTTTCTGGATTAGACACCAGTGTTTTGAACCACAGGTGGATGTATGAGGCGAGTAATTCAATTGTCCTATGAAAAAAAGATATAGAAATAATAAGACATTTTTCTTTCTGGAAAGAAACCCAGCAGCATCAACATAAGGTGAAAAGTCTCACTACCAGTATTTTCTGTGGAAAATTCCCTTTCTCACTCAGTATCTTTAATGTGAAAATTTTCATTTTAAGGATTTTTGATAAAAGTTTATGTGGGGGAAAAACTTTGTAATGCAATCTGATCTTCTTTCTAGATTCTTTATGAAACACATTTTTTATCAAGTCCTCTAAGCTACCTCATGCACAGAATAACTGTTTGCCCCTCAGGTTTTCCCAGTAAACTCAGTCATGACAAGTGTGAAGGAAGGGACTGCACTTGGGGACTGCTTGGGCAAGGCCAGACTCTTTTCTGTAGCGACAAACATGGTAAGCACCAGACACAACAATCAATCATGATCAGTAAGTGAAGCTAAGGAATGGGAAGGCAGATTTGACCTTTACCACATCTTTGCCCTCCCAAATGTCAGAGCAGCTAAAGAATTGCTCTTGTTTCATCAGACAGGACATTAATCTCTGCCTGGTCTTTTCAGCTTGTTGTGTTCCTTTTACTGATATAACAGTTTTATGGGTCTGGTGAAAAGCCCCACCACAACACATTCTTCAGGAGGTTTTTATCATTTTTTCACTAGCAATGAAAAGAAATATTACAATGGAGCCAAAAGCTGATTCAGTAATTTTTGTGAATTGTTCAGTACAGCTTCAAAACTTGGCTCCTCTGTAGGATCTAAATCATGGTATCAAAGGGAGCCTGAGACCTTCTACATCTTCTGTCAATGCTGAGAGCTCCTCTCCCGAACTGAAAATCCTATGTAGGTGTTGCATCTTGTGATGATTGTAGGAGGTCACCTTCACCACAAACCAAGCAAAATGCCTTCAGTGGGCACAGCAGCACAGTTACATTCTCTTTAACACAGTTACAGGAGGAGTCTGCAGTGTCATTTGAACTCCAAGGAGTGGGAATGCTACACAGTGCATCCATGAGCTTCCTTCCATGAGTGTCAGCAACGAGAGGGTGCAGAACTCTCTACACTGTAGAAAAATATGCATGTTGCCAGGACACTGAGGCTAAAGAGTCTAAGACATTTTGAAGCATCCCTTTGTTCATTCCATGTCCTTGTATTTCATAACAACCATAAATTCCACGTGAATGGGTGACTGAAATCCATACAACTCAGGGAGCAAAGTTTCTGTCTGGCTCCAGTAAAGTTACACCTTTAAGTCACTGATGAAATTATCTGTGGTTTAGCATGACCAAGGTTTGAGGCAATAAACAGCTTCATAAGGTGCTTCCATTTAGCAGGAATTTGGGTACAGTGGTACTGGCTGGCACCTGATGACTTGAACAGCAAACCTGGCTTACATGGATAAGGAAAAGTGTAAGGAAAATCTTGCTTGGCAAGTGATTTCTTTCTGAACTAATTACTCCATAGAAAGTTAGGATTCTTCTATAATTGTCTCTCTACTCCATCCTGTATCTGTGTCATCTGGCCTTAGCTGCCTCCACAGGTGACTCAGAGTTTTGGAAGCTCCCTGGTGAGAGAGTGACACTGCGTATGAGTTATAGTCTCAGACAGCTGTTATAGCTCAAGAAATGCCTTTAAGCTGCTCACATAACATTTACTGCTTGAACAGTCTTCTACAGGAGTAAGACTGTGAACTAGATAAAAGTGCCTCATGGGCTGGGTTTGCCCACAAAGGGAACTTGATAAGTCAGACCATCCCAGTGGAAACCTGTCTAACCTGGATAATGATGACTGCCCTCAGAAATTATTATTTTCTTAATAATTTAATTTCAAACTATTACTCCTAGATCTGTCACAACATGTCCCACTAAAATGTTTGTCCAGAGGAGCATTATTGAGTTGCTTCTCAATATTCTTATTTCATATCCTCAAAAGCTTTTGCAAGCCTTGCTGCTTTTTCACACCTCTCTAATTAGTCTCTGTATTTAAGTCTACATCAGTAGCTGCACATAGTCATCCATTCATAAATAGACATAAATAAATATAAATTTATTCTCAATTTTTTCCCCTGGTGTTAGCTGCACATTTACTAAAATTCACTCTCTTCCATCATCGAAGTTTTAAGTTAAGATATATCAGTAACTGTGGATTTAGTACAGATTCTGTTATAAGCCTATTCAGCATATCCATTCAAACTGACTAATGCTTTTGGGAGTGATTTTCCAATCTGTCATCCAGCTGTCATCTTTTGCTCATTGTGTATATCAGAAAATGTCACATCAGGCCTTACCAAAAGCCAGTATAAGTCATAAAGTACCATTATGTCACTTCCCCTATACCTGCTCATCCATTACTCCTTAAGGAAGGTGAATAAATTGTTTTAATGGGACGGCACAGACTTCTGGATCCCGAAATTTATCAGTCTGAGAACCTGATCAAGCTTCATAAGCGAGGATTATACCAGGCTTTTAAAAGAGGACATAATCTATCAGATTTAAAAGCATTAGCCAACCTTTCTCTCATAGGATTAAAACACTTTTCCATGACCACAGCGTCCCACAGTGATTGCCTATAAAGTTAATGGAACCATCTTTACCAAAGATGACAACCATCAGATAGAGAATACCCCTCTGGAGGACCTATGGGTCTGTTTTTCCCTGAGGTGCACATCGGATGTGAAAGAAAGCCTCTGAAATACTTTTCAGAGTACATTTTTCAATCTGCTTTCATGGGTTTGTTCACGTTCCAAATAAAAATTCCTAGAGAGTTACTTGGAGTACAGGCAGATAGGTTTAATCCCTTCACCTCTTCACCTGGAGCGAGAATTACACTAAAGAAAAAAAGGAAAAGCCTGTGTTGCATTGACAACAGCCACGTGGCAGAACAGGTGCTTTCATTTGCAGTCTCAAAGTTATTTATCCAGTACTCCTAAACACCAGCTTTTTACAACACTCAGGGCTGTCCTGCTTTGGGCTCCAAATTACAAGAATAAAGTGGATGAGCTGGGCATTATTCAGACAGCTTGATGAATGCTCAAAAGTCAGGAAAACATAACCTAAGCAAACAGATTGAAAGGAATGGATTGTTTAGCCTAGCAAAGAGGAAATTGAGGGTGGACATGGCAGAAATCCTGAAATATGTAGGAGGTTGCTGACAGGAGAAAGGCAGTAGATTTTCCTGCATACCCATCTGGGTTAGGTCAACAAGCAGTGGGTTTCAGCTATCTTTAGGGACATAAACTGTCAGACTAAAACCAGAAAGAAATAGTCATGAAATATTTATTCTGGAAAATATAGGTTTGGGGGGACAGGTTAGAATTTGAAAAAGAACTGTTAGGACAGATTTGTATGAAGCAGGAACCTGGACTAGGTGGGAGTCTCTGAAAGTCCATTAAACCCTGTTTTCTGTGATTCACCACACAGCTGTGGCTCCCTGGTTATAACTTCATCCCTTTATTGACTGCAGTGGCAAACATCAAATTGTTTGTCAGCTTAGTTATTGCAGAGCAGTGATGGCACCAGTGAGTCCGTTCTGGATGGGCTTCCAGGTATGTCCTTTATGACTCTAGGACTCAGGGCCCTTTTTCCCCATTTCACTTCAAGAGTTGGGAAGAATTGGTAATTACCTACTTTTGCATGCAATAAGACTGAAAGATTTTAGCAAGCTGAAAGATTTCAGGTCACATTTGTGTTTGAAGCAACCTGAGTCCAATAGCTTCCACTTTTAGGTTTGCTTTCTTTACTGTTGAGCACACTCATTTTAACTCACATATCTAAATGCTCAAGAACTATAAGATCATCTCATTTGACCATTCTTATCTAATCTTCCCTTCTCCTGGTGAGACAAATCAAATCTGTTTGTTGAGATACATTCAGCCTTTTCCCTATGATTCTAGGGAAATAGAACAGCACTTATTTTAGCACGACCTAAAATGAATTTATCCAGAATAAAACTGTTAAGAACATGAACTTGGTCTGTTCAGCCTCCAAAAGAGGAGACTGAGGGGAGACCCCATTGCAGTTACAACTTCCTCATGGAGGGAAGAGTAGGGGCAGGTACTGATCTCTGCTCTGTGGTGACAGTGACAGGACCTGAGGGAATGGCCTGAAGTTGTGTCCAGGGAGATTTCAGTTGGATTTTTGGAAAAGTTTCTTTCCCCAGAGGATGGTTGGGCACTGAACAGGCTCCCAGGGCAGTGGTCACAGCCCCAAGCCTGCCAGAGCTCAACGGGTGCTTGGACAACTCTCTCAGGCACATGGTGGGATTGTTGGGAATGGTGCTGTGCAGGGACAGGAGTTGGACTCGATGGTCCTGTGGGTCCCTTTCTACTCAGCAGATCATGTGGTTCTGTGATTAGCAGTACCAGTCCTTAAAAAGGAGAGTTGAACCAGGAATGGAGTTGTAGTGGCTTTTCTTTAGGAGCTTATGAGTCTTTTCATGTCAGCAATTTGCTTTGCTTTGTCATATTTGTCTTCCTTGAGATCCACAGGGTTGTTTTCATTAACGAATCCAGAGTGAAAAGAGAGCTGCTGTATTAATCAACAGCCAAAGGAAATAAATCTCTGCTCTTTCCTGCAAATGTGCTGCTGCAGGATGTGTTTTCCTTGGGAAAGTTTCATTCCTGACAGAAGCCAGCCATCTGCTGGAGTGCTGCTGCAATAACCCTTTCTAAGGCGGTAGGACACAGCCACTTGCTGATGTTTGAAAAACTAAGAAAAACAGTTTTTTTCTTCAAACTTCATGAAAAATAAGCAGCTTGGTGAAAAAAATTGGGAAACTGTGCATAGATACCTTAAAAATAGACCATTAGACAGATGCTAAATGCTGATGGAGATGAAAACATCTATGATGAGCAAATGGAGCACAAAGTGTTAAGCAGAGATACAGCATCTATCAGCATGTTGAAAACCTGAACAATGATACCAGAGTGATGAACAGATCTTCGAAAGAGAAGGACTAGAACATTAGCCTGGAATGGAGCCCATCAGGAGGAGCTAGCCACAGACATTCTTCCCACAGAAAGCCAAGCCACCTGAACTGTTTGCTTGCATAAGGGGATACAGGATCTCACATGGGAAGAACATTTAAAGATTTTGTAAAATTTAGGATGTAAGATTTTAAGGGGATTATGTAAATGTGCAAAATTAATTATGGGATGATTAGGGGAAGAATTGACAGTGGGGAAAGGGAGGTACTAAGTTGAACTGGGGAGAAAAAAGCCAGGAAATAAAGGAGAAAAGAGCTGGATATGTGTTACCATGTTACTGGTGAGTGGACAGTGCTTGATGACTACAGTCTGTCCTACATCCTCATGAAATTCTATTTCCAGCTGCCCTCTCTATTCTAAATTCATGTCTAGGTACCAGTGAGCTTCCAGGTGAGTTGGGTGGTGGTGGGATGAGAGATCTGGGTGCCAGCACCTGGAGAACACTGAGGTTCAGAGGCTGCTCATTGAGTAGGAGGGAGGTGGCAGACCAGCTGCTGGTGAGATCCACATTGTGGATGTGTGTTTCAATAGCAGCCTTCAATCCTGATCAGCTAGAGGGGAGGAGAGGATTGAGCCATCTTTGTTCATGTTTTTATAAGTGCTGGGTGTGTTTGTGGGGATGTGGACCAAAAAAAAAAAAGTCATCTCTTTCTGCATTGATCTGTGTGCCTGGGCACTTGTGGAGCTTGTAGTGTGTCTCTGTGTGTCTAACTAAGAGCAGCAGGGAAATTATAAAAATCAAAAATCACCCAAACGACTTTAATGCATGTATTCAGTTTGCAAAAGTGACTGAAGGAGGAGGGAGGCAGGTGGAACAAACTGGTCACCATGTTAACCTGGAAACTAGGACTATGTTTTTATCCTTTTCCTGATGGAATCTGTAGCTCCTGGTCCCATGCCTGTATTTGCTACTTGCCACTACAGCCAGATGGAGAAGGGTTCATGTTATCTCAGCCCTGAACACTCTGCTCTTTGCCCCTCAGTTTGAGCTGATTTTTAGTAATGGTGTAGGAAGTCATACCTCAGAAGCAAAAGGCTGAATATACTGCTTCAAGGCAAAGCTGATTAACATCTTTCCTTGGGCAGAGAGGTGTATCCCGTTAGCTAATGGGGCTGAAATAATAATGGCTTGCTTAATAGTCTCTGTCAGTAACCTGCTGCAGCACTGCCTAGAAATGACAGCTTGATGATAGGACAAACTGGTTGATTTACCGAGTGAATTACCTCTGGAAGTGCACCCAGACCTCAAACTGTGATTTTTAACTTAACACCAAAGTTTGTTTCCCACCCACACAATGCTGGCTTGCTTACATTTTCATTACCTTCCACTGACAGATCTCTAAAATGAAAAACACACGAGCAGAGGAAGCATGATGGAATAGCATTAATTGAATTAGAGGCATGAAAATGCATGCTCACTATCAAGAGGAAAAACAAAACAATCTTCCACACCTCTTCCACGCAAGGTGTAGTAGTACACTTGGCACATCTGGGTTGATGTTTTGTTGGATTACCTACAAGGCCTTTTCCAACCTCAATGGTTTTGTGATCCTGTGATTCTATGACTAGACCACAGATTATCTCTGGGATTCGTATCTAGGGAAGAGTGTCAGGACTTCTCTCTGTGCATCCAGTGGTATTAGTGTGGCCACTGGGACTTTTCACAAATGGACAAACACACTCACAGCTAAAAAGTGGCATCTGGGAAGGCAGTAATTCCACAGCATGATCCCTTACCATCCGTGTGGGCATCCCAGAACAACTCTGGAGTGCACTGGGTGTACCAGACATGCCCAGGAGCCGCTGCCATCGAGAGCCCCAAGGGGAGCAGCTGTCCCTGAGAGGCTGCAGCCCAGGAAAGGGCTCAGCCTGGGGCAGGGAGGAGGCAGGAGTGTCCAAGAAGGGCTGAGAGGGACTGACTGCAACCCTATTCCCACCCCTGTGCCCCATAGGGCAGAGGAGTTCGGAGTGAAGGGGAGAGGGAAGACTGGGAAAGACCCTTGGGTGGAGAGAAGGTGTTGTTTGAATATTTGTGTCTTTGTTTCGCTGTCAGAATCTATTTTAATGCCTTTTTTTTTTTTTTCCTTTCAAATGTATTTTTCCCTTGACAGTAATTGGTAAGGGATTTTCCTTTCCTTACCTCAATGGACAAAGCAGAAATGCAAATATAAGGGAAAAAGCTCATCCCAAACTTTCATTTTGCACCAAATTAAGAACAGGAACACCGCACTTCCTTCTCCACTAAGTAATTAATCATCAAGCAACTAGTTTTCAGTAATTTGTCCCTAATATTCTCATGCTAAGTCTGCACCTACACCTTAAAACATGCAGCCTGAATAAAACAACCACAAGCCAGGTAAGTCAGCCAAGTCACCTAGAGCTGGCATTGTAGAGAGGACGTAGCTCACACAACCTGAATGAATTCCACCTAGGACATTGCTTTTCAGGTGTTTTTAGTGCCTCCAGTCTGAGCTGAGTTATCATTCCCTGTACATTTGACTTATCTCTAACATTTGGTGCAGTACTTTCAGAATAAATCCCTGTCCAGGTGTCCATCTGGAGCTGCATGAGTGTAACTGCAGACCTAAGTAAAAAGTTACCTCAGAAATTCACTCAAGTCCTGCTGATTGATTCCCATCAACTACAAAGCCACACAAAAAGTCTCGGTCACACCAAGGCCCCTTGTACTCTTTGCTCATCTCAACTTTGTTGGACTTCTTGGGTCTTTCGTGCTCTGAAAACGTGGCTGATGCTTGCATGCTGTTTTCTGTTCCTTACTGGGCCAGGAACACTTAGAGCGCCTTTCACAGCTTCTGTCCCTCTTTTCACCAAGAATTAACAGGAAAAGAAATATGAGGAGGAAAAAGGAACTGTATGTTTTGTACCTCTGACAGCTCATTTGGGTTTGCTGCTGGGTTTAGCTGGCAGCTCCACACATCCTTTATTTTAACCGAACCAATTTCAACTTCCATGTTACAAAAAATTTCAAGAGATAGAAGTGTCAGCAAGCTGCCTGGGTAGAAGACAATGTATTCAAGAAACAAAGTTAAAAGTACTCCCTGCTAATGATTTTCCAGCACTGCTCCTTTTATTGACGTTCCTGCTGCAATTGCCTGGAAGCATGTCACCCCCAGGGCCTCGGTGAATATTCAGAGGAAGCCATTATGTTTAAAATCATGTCTCACACACCAAAGATTAAGGCAACCTGTTGGCACAAACATCCTGAGAGCATTAGCACCTGGATCTCAAAGGCAAACACAGTGCCAGCTCGTTCCTGAAGTTGTAAGGGTGTTTTCCAAGGGTTTAGAGTGCCCAGGTTACAGGAGCAGGAGCAATCAGAGCCGATGTTTGCTGTCTCCCAGCCCCACACTGATAACTAGAAATCTAACTTTAGTTTAGCAGGTTTTTCCCTACTGCTTCTAACTGTTGAGCTCTTCTGGAAAGAGCCCTGTGGCTGCTTAAACTCCAAGTCAGGCAGTACCAGTGGGATCACAGACTCCAGAGTTGGATCCTGCTCCCTGTGATTCATCCCAGAGAAGTGCATGGCCAGAATCTGGTGCAGAATCTTGGATTCATTGTTAGTGGGCCTGACTCAGGCTCCTCCACACTGGTATGAACTGCAAGATGGAGACTTGGGGATTTTTAAAACTTCTAGTTCTTACAATTTGAAGAGACAGAGGAAAGTTTAGAGCAAGCATTAATGGCAGTCAGAATGAAGACTGTCTCTGGAGTTCTTCCTGGGTTTGTGTTTCTGGTTCTTCCCCTTCCCTTCCTCTCATCTGTTGATGACTGTGTCGTCATTTCCTGTAATTCTCGACAAAACCTATATGGCAATCCCTGAAAGTGTAAAAGCAATTGCAAAGAGAATCTAATAATAAGCAATAATAAAGATTAAAAATACTTTTATTTTTGTAAAAGTGTGCTGTTTCAGGTCCTCACCTCTAAAATCTTTCCTGACTCTCTTCTCTGTTGTTTTCCTTCCACCCAGGACTGAGCTATGCTGTTGCTGACTGAAAGGAGAAAGAACTGCAAGCAAATACCCAGGCAGTGTCTTCAGGGACTTCTACATGTTGTAGGGGACAGCCAAGACATTTGGCTATTTCATAGTGTGCCCATCTGTTACAAGCCTTGTCTGGGATCCAGTTTTCTCTGGGCTGTCCTCTTCACACTTCCAGTGAGGGACCATGTCTGGCTCTAGAGGTCGATGAATTAATCAAGATTACCCTTTTTTTCTCATCCCAGCAAGTGTTATCCTGCTGTTCTGCGAAGCCTGTAAGACTCTGTGGGGGTGGAAGGTGCTGTTTATGAAACAAGTGCTATTCCTAAATTAGGTGATTGTGACATTAGTCAGTAACTTTTGCTCATGACTGATTTGGAAGAGATCTCACTATGCCACTTGTCTGTGTTTGTTGTGTCTGCCCACTACCTCTTTATTTTACATTGAGGCTAAAAAGCTTTTGGAGTGGAGACCATCTTTGTGTCCTGCTTTTCCACAGCCTAGGGGAATGGGATAGATATTGTTTTTACATTACATAAATGAAATCACCCACTGGGTTCCTGAGTTGCAAAAATATTGGAAGCAAGAGCAATGGAATATGCAATGTTTTCTCTTGGAAAAACCTACTGAACAGAGACATGGATATGAATCCTTTAAGTACATTTATTCCTTTATTAATTTTATTTGTATAAGAATGGATCTCCCTCATACTAAGTTGCTACATTTTTTTCCTTTATACTCAATATTTGAGACTCTCTTTACGGATCAATTAAATCTCAGCCTCACTGATTGCATCATCCACTGTTCAAACATTGTGGTTTGAAGTTCCTGAGTCATTTTCTGATGTCAGTCTGAAGACAGAGCAACTGAATTGACTCGAGACTGATATTCCACGTACAGCATTTAACTTTTTTCTCCTTCCACGACACCCACCTTGACATGGCCAGAGTTAAGTTGAAAAGAAATAGTCTCTTTTGCCCTAATCTTGCCTTTTCAATGGGATTCTTCTGACATTGCATTTGCCCTCCAAATGTTATTTTATGTGTGCACAGCCCTGCTTTTTCATTTCTCGATTTACACACTAGCAAGCGTTAGGTGACAGTGAACCACACCTATTTCACTAGGAAAGGGAAAGACTTTGGAACCACCCTGGTCTCAAGTTTGTATAGGTACCAGAGTTGCCCTGGTGCTCCCACATTGATCCAGTTTGATGTTGTGGGAAACGTGACTTGCATCACTTTTCACACTGAATAGATTTAAGACCACAGCCGAGCAGAAGCATGAAGAGATCCAGAACAGAGAGTGAGCAGCCAACACTGGACAGGCATCTCTAAAGCAAAGCCACCATTGTTCTTCAGTCTCAGAAGTCTGAGGGTGGAGCTCGGGTTTCTCAAGTATTTGTATTGTGTCACAGAGCCCACTGTGACCCCTGGCACCTCCATACAGTAGTTTCCTGCCTTTAGAGAATAATTTAGATACCCTTCAGCATGCCAGAAGTCCAGGCAGTGACCAGGATGAGTATGTGCTTCCTTGTCCTCATCTCCTTCATGCTGTTTCAAGCACCACTGAAACAACTCACTAAATCAGGCCTGGTGCAGATCCCAGTTCAATACTCATCTTTTGGGGGAACTGTGATGTTAAATTCACTGTTCCAGATCACTGTGCTACTGTTTGAGAAGCAAGCCCAGCATAAAACTGTGGTGAGGAGGTCTGAGCAGTGCAAAGAGCCAGGGCAGAATGCATTTGTATTGGACAGCAGCCCGAGTTAAAAGGCTGAACCCAATTCCTACAGGAATTTCTCAAGATTCAGCTCCTGCTAAATTATTTATATCTTTTTTTTTTTCTTCTTCTTCCTAAAGAACCTTTTACAAACTATAGCTCAAACTTCTTGCCTGTCGCATGGAAGGTAATTTTCCCAAAACTCAGATTATCCCTCTGACGCTTTTCCAGTAAGTGAAGATGCTCTTTGAAGCATGGGACACAGAGCATGAAATTCCATGTAAAGCTGGATACTGAGTCCTGGAGATACCATTTCCTCAATGACCTTGCTATTATAGAGATGGAAAAGTTTTCAGTCCCTTTTCCCAATCAAAAAGTCTTCTACCTGTGCATCCAACAACAATTTGTTGTTGCAGCCACAGGAGAAAGTTGGGACCTTTAAGTTCTTTTCAGTCTCATTGGTTCACATTTTTTAAAGCATCACCTAATCATTTGTTCCTGAAAAAATTGTTTTAAAGCATTTACTTGCATTAAAAGAGCTCAGTAAAAGAGTAAAGGAATAGAAAGTCGTTCTGACACCTGTAGTGGCCTTCCCACAGAAAATTGGAGGAGTTGTTCATCCGGCTTGAGTTGTCACTGTATTTTCCAAGGTAGGAGACTCAACCAGGAGGACTCAAACAGTCATTTGAGGGACCTCCTTGCATCATGAAAGGCAGCAGCTTCTGAAGTGATCCAGGCCAAGCCTAACTCAGCTGCTCTCTTATGCCATCCCTCTTCTACTGAAAACTGCAAATCCCAGTAGAGTTTCCTTTGGATATCCTGTTAATGCTGTCTGGAACGCTTTCTGGCTGGGAACATGTTATATGCCAACAAAACACATGGGAATTGCAGTTTCACATTCAAAATTGAGTAGCTGCAGTGAGTCAGAGATGAGTTCAGTTTATTAGTTAAATTATTATTTCTCCTCACTGCCCAGGCATCACATGGAGGACATACATCTTACTTTTTTTTTTTTTTTTTAAATTCCAAATTGTGTGTTCAACTACTACAAAAATCCTTATTCACCTTGAATTATCTGGTCTCCATAGTTGTGAGCCCTCGTTCCCTAGGTATTCTCAGCATAGAAAATTGACAGATAAAGGTGGTGGCAAGTCACAGGGTGACTGATTTGTATAAATACAGCTACTGCTGCTGTGACAAGCCTGGACAGAGTTTCAATCCTGGCAATGTCTGTTTTCTATTCTGCAAGAAACACTCAAGAAAAAAGTTCCAAAATTATCTCTGGCTTGTGGGTTTTCTCTTACGAAGAGAATAATCAGGAAACAAACAATCCAAAAAAAGTTTCACATTTTCTGATGTTGTTGGAATGCAGAAGAATACTTAAATATTTTTCAAGCCTTCATCTGCCCTGTCTTTGGCTGTCTTCATCATGTACATACCAGAAAGAATTAGAGGCAAAAAAAAGGCTCACCTCTTTTCTATACCAAAAGATCTTAATTCTTGTTTTCTCATCTCCTACCAACACCTACATGTTAAATGATGAGTTCTGCTGCATCTACCTACCTTCTGTTTTTCTAGACATCCATGTATTTTCACCAACTCCTGAGGTTTTATAGCAAGTCCCACCATTGTTTTTTTTTTAGGTCCCAAGTTCTAAGATCATTTGACCACCTTTAACATAAACAAATCAAGCAATCAAAGAAGTGAACGATTATTGAACATCCTAAATCTTTCTATAAAAATAATGTATAAAACAATTTTATTGTATGTTAATCTTATTAATAATAATTACACCATGCTAGAATGTCTGCCAAATTGTCATAATACCTGTCTTAAACTCCATTAAATAGGTTTTACTCCCTAAAAAAATTCTAAGGGGGACTAAGCTGAGACTGCATATGCTTGGTTTATTCCATATTTCACATAAACCTAATATTCAACCTTTAAAAGATGACTAAGATCTTAAAAAGTGACCAAAGGTGAAAAGGTAAAAAAAGGCAACACAAAAAATATGATTAACTCTTCCTCCATTTACCAAGAAATTTTGAAACAACAAACAGAAGTCTGAAGAAATCAAGGGAAAGCAGCATCAGATGCTGCCTTCTGAAGAATTCAATGAATATCTTGGCATGAGCTGTAAGACAAGGAAGAAGAATCAGTGCAAAGTGAAAAGTTGCATTTATTGTACCTTTTGCACTACATGGCTTAGTTAGTAGCCCTGCAAGTGGAAAACTGAAAAGGTAGACTATATGACATAAGAAAATCGAGATTGAAGGACATTACAGACCATCCAGTCCTTGTGTGTGAATGAAGGATTACTTCATCTGAAAACATCCTTGGCAGGTGTTTGCCAAATGCATTATTAAAAATTTCAGTGACAGAGATTCCCATATTGGTAAAACAATATTCTTCAGTGTTTGTTGTCCTTAAAAGTTTTTTCTCCTTTTCCAACTTGAATGTCTCTTGCTAAACTTACACTAATTATTTTTTTGTTCTGCCAACACTAGGTATGAAGAACATATTAATCTTGTCTTTCTGAAACACACTTGCCACAGCTGTGAGTGCAAGGGCAGTATTCTCAGGAGCAAAAAGCCACAGACACAGTATTTTCTAAGTTCCTGTTTTCCTCCTGATCCCTCTAACCAGTCCACATCCAGATTTTTTCTGCGTGGTCCATGTGTCTTGAAAAGTTATATTCCGTGCTGGGCTCAGGATACCTGAGGCCTTTCTAGTATTGAGCAGAGTAGAAGGTTATTTTCTCTGACCACTTGTTTGAGCATCTCAGAAATTACAGTTGTTCAACAGCATCACCTTATTTTTACTTGGTGGATTACTAATTTCTCCATGCCCTCTTCTGAAGACTTCTATCTAAGCAGTCAGTCTAAAACATCTTCCTGGGTTTCTGTGCTGTGATATTCAGTCATCATCCACCTGGATGATGTCTCCCAAGGCCATCCTTCTAATAGACTGCCTCCTCACAAGAGAGGCTTCATCCATTTCCCTTTGCTTTGCTCCTCGTTCCTTCTGCTTTTTGGACACATTTTCAATGAGCTTGCTGGCATCACTGAGGGTTTTTTGTGTCCGCTGACCTGCAGTTTTCTTCGTTCCTTCTCCCACACTTGGATCCATGGCCTTTAAGGGTTTGGCTTTCCCAGTGCCTTCCTGCTGCTCTTTTGTGTGTCTTAACCTGAATCGGCGCTGAGAAACATTTTGGCAGGGATCAGGGATGCTCTCAGGGCTGTTGGACTCTCCATGCACGTCAGACACCTGGAGAGTGGGGATTAACAGCTTACAGAGTGCCTTGGGAGCCTCCTCAGCACCTGCCTGTTGAGTCGAGGTTGTCTCTGAAGGCAAAATAATTTGGATTTCTCCAAGGGGTTTGCTGCTTTTAGGGGGTAGGGGATCATCTTTGTTCTCCAGAGCAGCCTTCTCATTCAGCTTTACCTTTTGGAGGTTTCCCAGCTCCCCCTGAGCCAGATTCTTTACCCGTTTCACATGGGGTTCATTGTGGATGGAGTTGATCACCATCAGCTTCTGGGCAGCCATTTGGGCTTCTCTCTGGATGCTCATAATCTTTTGGAGCTGGGCTTCTTTTACTTCCACAGGGATCTCTAGAGGGGCCAACTTCACTGGTCTCTTCAGGGTAATGTTCTCTGTGCTGCACAACTCATTTGCCCGATGCAGGCTGGGAGACAAAACTCCCTCCTTTTTCACCTTTTCTGGGCACAATTTTTTCTCTCCCTGGCAGAGCTTTTTCTCTGAAATCCTTGGAGAAGGAGGCTGGAGACAAAGGTTTCTATGATCGTTTCCTGGCTTCCCTCCCTCCAGGAGGAGAACTGGATTTTTCTCAGGCTGCAGGTTGACAATCGTGACTTCACTGACAGTGCAGTTATACTTGGGCTTTTCTTCAGCCATTGGGGCACTCTGAAAGAAAACAAAGAGATGTAGAGGTCACTCTCCTACATTGTATTAATACTCAGGTTTTTATGTAATGTTTGGGAGTTTGAAAAGAGTGAAAACTTGGTCTCTCTTGAAGCTTACTCTTCATAACCTTAAATCCCAATCACTGTGCTCCTTAAACTGCCTCATCCCAGGATAATCCAAAATGAAGGGCAAATTTAGTCTCCACATCTAGAGAATAAATTAACCTCACAGCTGAAGAATCAGGGCTTGTCTCCTCCATGTCTGTCATCAGTGCAACTCAAACATTACCACTCCTCTTCCTACTCTGTCCCAAATATTGAGTCTTTTCTAAGCAGTGAGCAGGGCCAGACTGTACACTGCACCCTCTAATTTAAAGGAAGTTTAGGGCCTCTACAAAACATGGAAAATACCAGAGGATAAATGTTAGTTTGAGGAAGCTGCTAGTTGAGGTTCAGGTATGGGTCCTTCTCTTTTCCTCTGACGTTCTGTGATCTGCACTTTTGCATATACTGACATGTGCTTTATAGGGTAGAATAAGGTCCTCCATTTCCACAAAAATTCTGCCTGGTTCCACAAAGTACTTTTCCATAAAGAAGAGATCAACAAAGTGATAATGATTTTGCTCGTGTCAATGGCTCTGAAATGTGTCAAGATTTGTTCAGAATCCTGTGGATATTGTTCAGTTTCAAAAACAGTATGTCTGGGGTATTAATTAAAGACATTGCTAAATGGTAGATGTGGCAAACCTGTAGTTATTTACTTGCCCTTGTTCAGAGAAACTTTATGGCATGGTTGGGAAATAATATAAGAATCGATAACCAATGATCATTATTGTCAATAATACAAGAATCTCATGATTCTTTGATGTTCAACTTCCTAGTCCTGCATAGGCAGTGACAGGCTCATGGGCAGCATCAGCAGATGTGGTCTGTCCTTGCTTCTGCCCAAACAAGGAAGTCCTCTTCTCTAAGGTAACTTTTTCATTCCCACTCTGGTCTTTGTATACACTATATGTTTTATGGAAGAGACAAAAACAATATTCTTGGCTGTATCTCAGTATCTCAGACTTCTAGCCTGTATTATCACAAAGATATTTTATTAAATTATAGTATTAACCTGCTTTTCCTCTGGCAAATAAAGAACATTAACTCCTTTCATCTCATCTAATTAAGTCTGTTTTGCTAATTCCTGTTCACTGTTATTGGTGGGATTTTTTTTTAAGTGCCCGAGCTTAGTATCATTGTAAATAAAAGCAATACTCATATTGCCCTTCCTGTTTCTTTCTGTTTTCCAGGAAAACACTTAAGAGTGCCCATGGCTCTGTAAATGTGAAGTGAAATAAAATAAACACAAATAAACCCTTGTACTAAAATGCAGGCATATAAAGCAATGGGACAGAATGAAAGGTCTAATGCAAATGGAGATACGGGAGTAGAAAGGAAGAAAAGGCAAGCAATGCAGTATCAATGCATTATCATTTTGAAAAGATTTTGGTTGAAAATACTTTTACTTGCCTTTAAAAATCTATTGCTCATCTAAAACCCAGCTACCTAGCCAAGCCTATAGAACAACCTGCCTAGACAACGTATCTTTCTACCCATGATGATTTTTTTTTTGTTCTCATGCCTGTTTCAGACAACAGTGATTAAATGATTGGTTCATTCTCTGCTGTACTCTTCTAAGGATAATTCAGACATGTTAAGAAGGCTTGGAGCAATCTCACACACCACCAAAATCTTATTGGAGTCCTAATGTTAATACACTTAAACCCCATCCAAGGCTAATGTGCAAGATAAGCTGCATCCTCTGTTCCCCTGCACACATTACTCAGTACCTTCCAGAAATGTCCATCTGCTATGTATATACACCCACTTAAAATTTAATTAAGTAATTGGCCCAATCTTGTGTAGGTAATTGCTCTGTGCCCAAAATTCCCTTTGCAGTCAATGAGAGACCCATGTAAAGAATGACTGCTTCAGGTCCTCTGGATCAAAGTATTATGATAGTGGTATTATCAAAGGGACCATCAGCCTTTATTTAGAAACCACAACCTTCATGTAATTTAAACACTTTCCTTCCTGGTCTCAGCTTGCTGATCCTTCTGATATAAACTGCACAGTAATGGGACAGCAGGAATAAAAGTGTCACAGTACATTACCACTATTTAACTAAATTTACAATATGCCCAGTGGCAAATTGACATGGAGTGGTTTCAGATCTAGAAAACTTGGTGTCCCCTTACAACAGGAATCTGATGTCCCTCTAAAGCCATCTTAGTACCCAGACTTAGGTCCCTAGAGGGAGGTGCTTCTACTATTTTTAACTCCTTTTGATTTCAGGAGTCTGCTCATTTCAGGGCAATAAACACATGATTATAGGCTAAAAGTGAGATCTGGAAGAGTCTCACAGAAACCTTGTACATCAGCTTGATTACTGGGTGAAGAGAAGGAATTGAGCTGAGGTTCCTTTCCAGGATTGGTCCTCACTTGTGTTGTTCTACATCTGATGAAATCAGACAGATACAAAGCAGCCTCAGGCACCCTGAGGTGTCCTATTGGCACGCACCTGGCAAAAACGGGGAACCAAAGTGAGCCAAGCACATAGCATGAGTTTAGATAACCTGACAACCAGCTGGACTTTAGCCAGGAAGTCAATCTGTCAGCAGGGAAAAGAATCAGGTTGTTGTACTGTCACAAAGCTCTGCAGGGCTTGAGATTCAAACCATATTCTATGTACGTCACTTCCCTGTATGGCTCCAAAATACTTCACCAATTCAGTCCTGTCGTGGATACACCTGCCAGGAGGTAATATTTGGTTGGTAGTGTACATGGTTATAGATACATCATGATTGAAGGGAATCCTTTAAAAATCTGAAAGTGTTCAAGGTCAGGTTGGATGGAGTTCTGAGAAATCTGGTCTAGCAGAGTTGTCCTTACCTATGGCAGAGGGGTTGGAATTATCTTATCTTGAAGGTCGCTTCCAACCCAAACCTTTCTATGAATATATGGTCTTTGCTTCTTTTAAAAATCCCTGTTTTCTTAGTCACCCTCATGAGGTTTCCTCTCCTTACTCAATGAAACCAAATTTATAGTGAATTTCATAAGAGTTAAAAACAAAGACAGCAAGCACGCGTGCGTGCATGCGCACGCACACACACACACACACACAAAACCACCACCCTAAATCCCAAACTCTTCCTACATAACAAAAAGCTTTAATCTCATTGCTACAGGATAATCTGTAGTGATAAGCAGATGTTACACAACTCTGATGCTTTTCCTTCCTATCATCACGTGTATCAACTGATTGCTGCAGTTCAAGGGGGAGGATAGACATACCTAAGAAAGGAAGTTCACAGATCAAATCCTCCAGCTTATCTAGCTGAAAGCTTCTCCCAGAGTGGATTTTATTTTAGTTCAGTTCCAAAATAAACACCAAGCCTTCACTGTGCTTTAATTCTCCATGTGATGCCTGAAGCTCTGCCACAGAAAACCCCTTTGGCATGTGGAGATCCATTACACATGCTGTCATTCATCAGGGGAGAGAAACAATTCAGTTTAAACATCTAGGGATGAATGGCTTTGCTTCCATTGCAGATTGTGTATGTACAGTAAATATCCCAGGTCATCATGAATGAACAATGCAGAAAACAGAGCCAGCACTTGAATAATTCCCAGAAAAGCCTTAAATATGCAGCCTTGCACTTTGTCAGATGGCATCATTATCACACCTGCAATGTCAGGGACTTAAACCATCATTTGGTATGCTACAAAAATTTGGGTTATACTATCTGTGAGCCAGTGAGTCTGAGGAGGTCAGAGGGCCCATTAGGCTGAGAAAGATAAAACATAACCATGTTCACAATCATCAGTACTGGACACAGTGCTAACATAACAACTGGCTGTCTTGGATCCCAAAACAAACAGGTACCAAGGTGGACTGAGTACAGGGACTTCATACAAATAAATTCTTGCTATGCTTCCTCATTGCAAGATCCAGAGCTAGTGTCTCATTCTGCCACAGCTCCCTTTGCATCACTGGTATCTTAAAACAGCAGTGGAGGCAGGAAGAGTTTCAAAACAGAACAAGGAAAAGACGTTTGAGTGCTCTGAAAACCAGCTCATTATCAGGGATCTGGTTTCAAATACCTTTTCTACCACAAACTGCTCATGGGATGGCAGGGAAGAGGGTTTTTCCCTCTGTGACTCTGTTTTTCACCTGTAAATTTGTACTGACTCCCTCTCCTGAGCCATGGGGCACTAGAGACTATAAGCTACTCAGCAACAGGGGAAATGAAGTTACATTAGTTTCCCAAACAGGTTCAATTCCAGATAGCCTAATTTTCAGAAAACAAGTGCCCGATAAAAGGTGGTACCTGTTGAATAATCAAGGCCTGAAAAAAAATCTATGATTACTTGAAAATTAAGTCAAGTACAAGTTTTGCTTGTAGAGGAGTTATATTTTGGGTTTTATTTTGCAGGTGAGTGAAGGTTTGGGTCATAACCTAGTAATTGCAATCATTAACGTGAAAGAATGCTTTGTGAAGACATTTCAAATTTGTTCATAAAATTTGGCAGATCTTAAGAGGAATTACCCAATTTTATACAATTTGACACACTCTTATTCCTAATGTTATTATTACTTTAATAGCTCCTCCCTGAATTTATGAGGAGGCCAGTTTGAGTTCTAGGAAATCCACAGCAGATTGCCCCTTCCAGGCACACTCAATTTCCAAACCATGGAGTCTCCAGATTTCCCATATGCCTCTCAAGCTTTGCTGAGCAACCTCAGTCTTGAGAAGCTTCTTATTGGGATTTGCAATATTGCAGGAAAGAAGGGGAAGTGCAGAACTCCAGTCCTAATGACAAGTAAGTCATGTAAACCAACTTTTCCAACTCTCACTTCTAAATAGGGACATTGTTCCTTATTTAGATCAAGACAAAAATTTATAAAAAATGAGCAACTAATATTAGATTTCTAAATCCAGATTTAAGATATAAATAAATGACCTGTTTTTCACCAGTAGTACTGGCTTTGACTCCTTAAATTCAGCTAACTTATTTAAGAATCTAGACTGTAATTCCAAATTCCAGCTTCAGCTTCAAAAATCTTAGTATCAGTTGTTAGAATAAGGAGATTGATTTCCCAAAGTTCTGAGCATCTCCAAATCCCTGCCATCTTAACAAGACTGTGTGAGAAGTAAAGGCCTGTGCAGGCAATTGGACCACTGCTGACCAGGAGGTGTGTCTGACATCACAGCACAAGCCTAAATCTTCTCACTGCTCTGAGGGAAGAGAAGCAGAAATGAAACATGCTGTATTTCCTGCTAACTACCAGCTCCTGCTTATGTTACATGCCCACAAAGATCACAGCACAAGCAGGACCTGCAGACAAAGAGATTGAGCTCTTCCCTTGCTGTTTTTTTTTTCTTAATTTAGGGCTTGGCACTGTAAAATCCAGAGTGATGGGGCTATCTGCTGCAGTGGAAGCTCATGCCTAGGAATTAATCTGGTACTCTGCTCTATCCCACTGATAGCAGAGGCCAGCACCTTGGAGTCAGGGAGAGCAGCTCTGCCATCATTCAATCTGCCTGTTCTCTGGGTGCCACTCATCCATTGCACTCAGAAATACCCAGGGAGACAAGCACCTTTTCTCAGCTCTGCCAGGCAATATTTCATTCAGAACAGAAGAATAAACATCCTTGTCTTCTGAAAAGGAGGTGTCAGCAGTGCCATTATTTTTCTTAAAACTTATGGGCTAGAAAATTCATTTCTTCAAACAGAGACCCTCAAGCCCACATATCCCATCTCTCCACAGAACCAGGTGTTCATTTCTTCTGCTAGAATTGTTCCTTTTTATTTTTTGTTTTCTTTGGCCAATTAGGCCAGAAATGAAAAAATGATGACTGCATGGTCTAGTAGTAAGGGCAACTTTGGATGCAACCTTTGACAAGGACAATTTATTACAATTGGCTTCACTGCCAAAATCTTCTAGAATGTCCAGTTATAAGGCTAAAAGCTCCTCTCTCACTTTCTTACCCCTCACTGCAACACATTTTTATCTCCACCTCTCTAAGGGAAGGATTAGTGATCGTTTCTAGCCCAGGATTGTCTCATGTTTTCACTAGGCCATGTCCCCAGTGGGTTGCTTCAGGTTTAGTTTCATCAGAACTGTGGATTCCCTATAGCAGGAAAGGCTTTGGGGAGGTATTTGGGAGCTATTTGAAGGGTGTGAACAATGGACAGGAGCCAGCCCTGTTCTCTTCAGCTGTTAGAATCCAGCCTGAGGTGGATGCCTGTGGCACCCTCCACAGTGCTGGAAGATGACCAGCTCACAGCCTCTGAAAGCAGGTGCTGCCCACATCACCTCAGGTTTGGGGAGTGACTCATCTCCCAGGAGACCCTGTCCCACTTCCATGACTTTGTGGCTCCAGTGGCCAAAAGCAAAGGAGAGGAGCTCAGACCAGGGAGCCAGCAGTGCTCTGGAGCCTGCAAAGGAGGCTCCAGCTCTTTAATGACTGGGACGGGCCCTGAATTCTGCCCTTTGTGATAATTTTCTTATCCACATTCTGTGATTATTACTCACTTCAGACTCTCACTCCTTAAATACATTTTTCACAAGTTCCTATTAAACTGTGGGTAGCATATAGTGTTATACCAGTATTGCTGTTAAATAAGAATTACCTGTTAGTCCTGCTAATCCACTGATGCTTTGACAGCAGGGATCTTACAAATAGAGATTCTTCGTGAAAAAATGATTAAACATGACCTGAAAGGCTGCAGCTTTCCAATCTCCTGAAAACTCACCATTTCCTTGTTGAATGCTGTAGCATTTTAAGGCCAGAAGAATCAATGACAGCCCATCCTCTGATCCACTAATGACATGGATGTTGAAGGATTTTGATGTCACTTTTTTTATCCTCAAGCCTATTATCTGGCTCTTCTGCCTTTCTCTCTTCAAACAGAAGCTGCTTTAGAGGAATTGCAGTGGGTGGGCAGGGAATGTAGGAACTCTTCTACTTTTTGTATGGACTTAGTCCACAGCCAGAGACAAGTCACTGAATATCTCTGAGCCTCACAATCAGTGGATGTCCTTTAGATATTTTTTAGGAATTGAGAGTCTGTTAAATCTTCTGCACTGCTCGAGAAAATCGCTATAACCTCTTTCAACCTAAATTTACCTCTGGCTTCAGCAGGACACTGTTTGGTGTATTCCACTCTGCCCAGTGGTCCCAAAGTGCTGCAGTGTTGTTCAGTTCCTGTGCTCTGATCTGGCAAGGGCTACATTTCAATGACATGTGGATCCCTGCACCATTTGGAGACTGCTGTAGGACATTCCAGATGGCAGGCAGAATTCATTAATCTATGTCATGAAAATTTAATTCATATGAAGGTAGTAAATTGTTTATGTATAAAATAGGCAGGACTAATACATAAGCATTCAGGGCTGAATCACACCAGGATACAGACACATGCAGCTCACAGTGGGCTCAGCTTTTTGGCTGTTACAACAAGAATCAATTGAACAGAATTATTAAGTACAGATACTCTGTATTTGGGTAGAATATGCCAACACAATAGCTGCTTCACTGTTAAAAAAACCAACCCCTCCCCACAGTAATTTTAACTCAATCTTAAGAAGCCAGCAGTGATTGAAGAGAGAAAAAGCCATAATAATAGAGAGAGCATCTAACAGCCTGGGCTTGCTGCTGCATTTGCATTGACGTCAGAGCAAACAAGATTAAATGGAGGCAAGCACAGCTACAGAAATGTGACCTTAAACACAGCCTCAGAGTTGCAGATACTGCCAAAATCTTAGCTGTAACTCCACCTGGCTGGCTGATGTGGGCACAGAGATGAAGCCTGGGAGAAGCAGCCGGAGATCCCGGCGGCAGCTGGCACGGTGAGAGCTCTGCTCACCACGGAGCTCAGGGCACGGTGCCGCGGAGAGGAGCCAGGGTGGGGCAGGCAGGATGGTGCTGACACCGTCCTCCACAAGCAACCACTGAGGCTGGCAGACTCTACAGCAACCTCTTACTGCTGGGGTTGCCTCTGTCTAGTCCAGGATTAGGGAAAAGATGTAAAAAGGCTTCGTCTCATTTTCCCAGTCACTCACTCTCTTTCCCTTTGCCCGCTGTAACCTTGATACTTTTGAGATCCAGTCTTGGAAAGCCAAAGTCACAGAGAGAACCAGGCCTCTGGGAACAATGATTAATGGCACATTCAAAAAGCTAAGAACAATTGCAGCTAGAAGTTTGTTACCATAGGAGCAAAGCCCATTCAAGTCTACTCAATCAAATAAAGCATGATTACATGGTGACATTGCCAAAATCTGAACCACTGTTCATTGAACAAAACCACAAAAAATTATCCACAACCAATAAAAAAACCTCTCTGGCAAGAGAACATCCCTTCAAAAACCCTAAGCAGGGAGATCCCAACCTTCCCAGACACTATGATTTAGAGCAAATGAAAGTATTTCCTTTGGTTTAAAGGATGGGATTACCTGTTGTACATCATTTAAAACTGTCAAAACTAGGCTGATTTGGGGTATAGATGATTTAATTACTTTACTGAGTCTGACTGCTCTTAGCATTATTTCACTTTACAGAAGAGATTCCATTTTGGATCTGTGGGGTAAAGCACCTCTCTAAAGATTCAAATGGAATCAACCAGAACAGCAATTTCAGGCTGTTTCCCCAATTTGTAGAAGATAATCCAAACACAAAGATAAGTCATTTTTGTGTCTCTGTATTGATGAGTTGTTCTGGAGTGGTTGAAGCACACAGGGAGAACTTTGGCAGACAAGTTATGTTGCAGGGCCTTCCACAATCAATTTGTCTCAGCTGAAGAAAACTGGAGATTATCTGTGAACTACTGAGAATTAAATTCTTACCCCGTTTGCTCCTTAAGGTATCTACAGACAGCTGGTTAATTTTGTGTCACCTGCAGCTTAGAGTCCATAATAAAACCAGGTAGTTTCCCTGGTGGGGGTAGAGAGGCAATAATTAAATTTAGCCTAATAGCTGCATTACACTCAGGGCTCCAGCCAGATTCTCCTGTTATGGGCTAAGGAGAGTGCAATGAGGAGCCAAAAACCCTTTCAAAATTTTGTCCCTGTGGCATATAGATTTCATAGGGGCTTACTGCCTTTCTGGTCTGGTTTCAGGCACAACATTCAGCCAGAATTTTTGGGAAGTGCAAGAGCTTTTGAGAGCCTCTTGGATCAGAATTCAGGATCTTATATCATTTAGTGATCATAGCATGAAGAAAAGGAGAGAGTTGTTGTGTTATGATGTTTGATGTTTTTGTTTACCCATGCAGCTTTGTGGATACAAATACCTCTGCAGAGATATTTGGCTTGGATACTGATGAGTTTGTAAAATCCAATAAATCTCTAATCTAATCAAATTTCACCAAGCAGTTGTTCCTCATCTTTAGGAGCCCAGGGATCTAAGCTGAATTATGCTACCTATCTTATTACTGAAAGGTCACTGAAAACTCAATGGATCCCTCACTGCATTTCTTCTGTCCTCTCTTTAACGTGTCAGAGAGCTGTTGTTGCAATAATTGCAACCAGTCCTGTTTTAGGACCAAAAATCTTAGAATATCCCATGCAGAATCTGCTGATCCTGCCCACATGGATCACTGGTGCTGTCCTGGGAACACTTAATGTACCATTGAATGGCATAGAGCAGCAGTTTTTATTTCTTCTGAATCATGAGGTATGAGATCTTGGCACTTGTGCTTTTAAGCCTTTTCTAGTCCATCAGCCAAGAGTTGCTTTTTTGATTCAACACTTAGCAGCTGACTTTACTTAATTTGGAAACACAAACAGACCCTTTTACCTTACTCTGTGTGTTTAACTCTTGGCCAAAAGACAACCAACTTTAAACTAGACAAAAACTCATTAAAACTTCAGCACTGCCTCCCCATTCTGTCTCCTGATGTACAAGAAACCAAATTATTGGAATAAGGAGCACCTAATCCACCAAGCCTGGGAGCATCTGAAATTTTATGTGTTGGTGACATTCCAGTGACCTAGCCAATGAATAGGACACCCTTACTTGCAGATGCCCCCATTAGTCCAAGTGTTCATGTGCGAGAAAGATTATTATTTTCCACAACTTTAATTGTGGAATTTCTGAATTCAGCTTGCCTGCTCCATAGGAATTTTGGTAACTGTACCCATCTCCCACTATTTTATTTATTTTTCTCCTTCTTATTACCGTTGCTTTGCATTCCAGAGTCAGGATGTAAAGGAAAACAGCTTTTCTCATGGAAGTTAAACACATCTCACTGCACAGGATGAACAAATCCTGGAAAAATAGCAGCTTTCCAGCACAATGCCAGGACTAAGGCAGCTGTGTGTTTCTCCAGGTAAGCTGCTGTCCCTCAAAGGCACAAGGGCCTATTCTGCTATGTGAGCTGGTCATAGAGACAATTTCAGCTCTTCTGGAGTGTATAATTAAAAGTTAGAGCTCTTCCAGTATGGTCCATAACAGCAATCCA
Source organism: Nicator chloris (assembly GCA_013400495.1). NCBI lineage: Eukaryota > Metazoa > Chordata > Aves > Passeriformes > Pycnonotidae > Nicator > Nicator chloris. The sequence continues at coordinate 28,695 of WAAE01007230.1, read as the reverse complement.
GGTAATTCTATTATCCATAGGTTTGAAGACCCTCCTAAAAATTTGGGGTTGTTCTGCCTTTGTGGTCAGAAATTCACCTCTCAGTAGAAATCTTTCTGTTTACTTTGGTGGGTTTTTAGAAGTAAACCAGCAAGGAAATCTTCAGTATTATCCAAAGTCAGATACCTGTACTGTAATACAGAGCTACACCCTGGGAAATCCTTCCAGATCTCAAAAGTCCGTGATTCTGCTTCCTTTTATGAATCAATGATGGTACTGCCCTTGATTTCAACAGAGGCAGAATCAAGATGGGGATTGTTTCAAATCCACCAGGACAATTCTACAAGTTGTTCATAGTCTTCACTCCATTTTATGTGTGGCTAAGGAAAAAGGATACTTCCCACACATATTCCTCTTAGGCATTCTGTATGTTCCTCAGCTGAGGATCCAGTGAAACTCATTCACTACATATGTGCAAACAGCCCATTCAAACATTCTTGAAAGTGAAGAAAAGTGAATATGAAGCCTGTCCCTGTTCAAAATTCCATCCAAGGCCTCAAATTCAAGGGTTAATAGAGTCTTCCTTCCTCCTGATTTTCTGAAAAAACACAGGCTTTTCCTCTTCAGTAGAACTGGGCACTCATCAGTTTCCGTAGGATGAACATCTTTGATCTGTTAAAAATACCTCTATTGTCTATACCAACAGTTTTATGTTCAGCTTCAAAAGTCACCCAAACAAGCACTGTCTCCCAAAGACTCAGATGTTTTCTCTTAGCACTGTTTAGTACCTCATCTTGTTTTTAGCTCATGGACCTTGAGTCTCAGGTCTGTGGCTCTCCTTGTTTTGTCTCACCACAACTTCTGCTCCTGATCCCTGCAATTTACTTGAGAAGGAGGCAATTTTTCCCTATAAGACTTGGAAGGCTTTTGGGATTTGTTTTCTCTGATGAGAGGTACAGTGGGCTACCTTAGCCATCAAGGTGGTGTGTCTTGGCACACCCACACATCTTTTGTGTGCCTGTATTGCTTATTCTAATTCAGCAGCCTACTGTCTTATCTAGTCAGAGTGCTTTGAAAGGCAAATCCTATCAGAGCATAATGGGAAAGGAAGTTAAAGGTATTAACAGCAGATTCTTAGCTGGTCAGGGGGCTCTCTAATCATCTTCAGATGCATTTTGTTTCCTTTCTCATAGGCTTGAATAATAACTAAATATCAGCTCCTCTCGATAGCTTTAGATACTATTAGCACATTCAATCAGTAACTCAGAAAAGGAGATAAAAGCATAAATACATAGAATCACACAATCACAGGATCACAGAATGGTTTGGGTTGGAAGGGACCTTTCTACCCCCTGCCATGAGCAGGGACACGTTTCTCTAGAGCAGCTGTCAAAGCCCAGTGTGAACAGGCATGTGTCCTGTCACCCCAGGACAGCACGGCAGGCCACCAGCTGTGGAGGAGTAGTGGCTTCTCATTCCCCATCTGTCTTGGGGTGACTCTTAAGATGCTCTGTATCCCCAAATCGTCTGCTGTTTGTGTTGGATATTGTGTCTTGTCCCTTTAAGGATTCTGAAAAAGCAGGGAAAAGGAAGTTTGTTTTGAAAACCCTGTTATCTGTGAATTCTTTCGTCTGCCCTTGGGTTTTCGGCTCGGCGAGGAGGGAGAGAGACCGACCTTTGTTTAGTTAGTTAGCTAGCTAGTAAAGGAAAGGCAATCTCCAAAATTTCTCTCTTCTACTCTTGGACTGTTACATCTGTCTTGGACTGGGGAGAGACCCAGAGCAACACCCGACCCTCTGTGCCGCCAACATCCCCCCTCTGGGAACCCAGGACTCCTCCATCACCAAAGGGGCACCGTGAGGAAAAGACATTCTATCTGTCTGAATTTGTCATCTGGCATTGTTTAATTTATTGTGCTGGGAGTACCCTGTCAAATAAACAGGTTTTTTCCACTCCTCTCCATGAAAATCTTTCCCGAACCAGTTGGGGGAGGGACCACATGGGTTTGCTTTCAGGGGGGAGGGCCCCTTTGGAGGTTTTCTCCCTAAATTTGCCCTAAACCAGGACACCATCCCTAGGAACATCTTCAGGGGAAAGAGCCCTCTCTCAGTGAAACCTTGTGCTGGCTGTCCTTCCTGATAATTATGTTCCTGGGAGAAAAGAAGAGAGGCATGGAGAAACCTATAGTGAGTCAGGAAGGGACAGCATTCCTGTGAAAAGGAGGCCTCATTTAAAAAATATTTATTTCCTGACATTATCTTCTGATCAAGTAACAGAGAGTCCTCCTCCTGCTCTCCGTCTCCTTCATGACCCTGCACTGTATCCTCTGGTTGAGCTCCTCACCTGAGAAACTGTGTACCAGAGTGACAGGGAGGCATTTTTCCATGGCTACTGTCATTAATTACCTTGATAATTTCCATCCTTAAACTTCAAGTCTGAATATTACTCATCCTGCCCAGCCCACCACCCTGTCTAGACATCTCATTTGGCAGCTAGACCATATGAGTGTTGCTGCCTTGATTAAATAGTTGGTACAATGTGTATCTTACTACCCTCAGTTAAGTGCCTGGTCAGGGTTGATTTTGAGCATCTCCTTCCCAGGAATTCTTGAATCAAGGGTAAAGATATTCAAGGGAATCAGGAAAGGTTGTCAGCATCATTCAAGGTGATCTTCAGGCATTTTAGAGCAATGAACTAGACCTTGTGTAGTGGAGGTGTGCATAAACTGTATACTAATCTCAGGGATTTTATTTCCTCTTGTCTATACAGACCAATGTTGGGCTAAAGTCACACCTCTTACTTGTTTTAAATAATTAAAAATCAATCCCTCTTGGTGCCTTGCAGGACATTTGGTCCACACCATCATGACAGATTAAAAAAAAAAAAATGGAAAGAATTAGCAGATATGAACTCTTAATCTCCAAATGCTGAGACTCAGAAGCATAAGGAGACTTAACATCTCTTGATATGGTTCCTATATTGCAAGCAGACTGAATAAATATCTCTGTGGTCTTAAGGCTAACATCAAACCATCATCTCATAGAAATAAGATGCTGACTGAAAAGTGTGTGAATCATGGGGGAAGCTGTTCTTGTCTAATGGTCTTACTTCTGCCAGTTTGTGAGAAGACATTCCCAGAACACCATTGTCATGGGCTATGTTGTGATAGCAGCACCACAACCAATCTACTTTGGATTGTCCAAGAATTCAGATGGTACCACACACCTGCAAAGCCATCAGCATCCCACATCCCAGATGTGCAGGTTCCATCTCACAGCACAGCCCTGCAGAGTTTCTTTATGCTCACAGGCCGTGGCAGGTTTGTGTACTTCAGGCAGAGAACATGCCCTACGCCCTGTGCCACACACAGATTCTCTCTCAGCATTGTACCTCAGGCCTCTCACAGCTTTTTGAGTGCTCTCCCAGTAGCTGGGAAAGCAGCATGACTGAAACTAGAATAGAAATGCCAGCTCTTTCCCCGTTACTCCAACAAGCATCTGAAATGCTTTCCTCATTTGGGAAACCACCGAGTAGGACCCCAAGTTTACAAAGTCCCTGTGTGTGATCACCTTTTTGTGAGATTTGCCTCCTTATCTGCATTTTCATATTGCAGAAATAAGTCCAGTATTCTCATCTGTGTCCCATCAATTTCTTTGTTCAATTCATTGATCTTGGAGATCTCTTCAAGGAAATTAGGCAAATCAGGCTTAAACTTCTCCTGAATCCTATCCCTGATAGTGAAAAGCTGATGGTGTTTATTTTTGGCAGCTTGACTTTAGAGTTATTTATGTGTTGGGATAAGCTGCTCTATTTTAGCAGCAATTTTCTAAACTGTCAGAAAATACTGGAATCCCAAGACAAATACATTATGAAAAACTAAAAGCATGCTTTGCTTATAGAAAAATCCTAAGAAATGTAGTGAGAAAGGATACAGAACAGTCATAGATATATCTTTAAGATGCATAGATTTTTAATAGAGCTCTCCTCAGTTTTGCACTGATCCTAGAGGACTGAATAGGAGGACTAGACATTCATAGATTCATAGAATGGCTTGGAAAGGGCCTTAAAGATCATCTTCTTCCAACCCCCTGCCATGGGCAAAGGCATCTTCCAATAGATCAGGTTGTTCAAAGCCCCATCCAGCCTGATTGATAAGAGATAAGGGGAGTCCACAACCTGTGAGCCACCTGTTCCTGCATCTCACCACCTTCACAGTAAAGAATTTCTCCTAATATCTAATCTCCCTGACATCCAGGCTGTCTTCCCTCCTTCAGCTTTGCTGGGATTCAATGAAGTTCAGGAGAAGTACCTTCGCAGCTACAGGTCTCTTCCTCTAAAGATAATGCCAAGTGGTCCTTCAGGGAAAGATGCCAAAGGCTGAAAGATCGTATTGTGTAATCGGAGACAGTCTCTGCAGATGAAGAAATCTGTAGAGCCTAAACATCCAGTTTCCAGCTGTGTGAAATTGTCATGCTGTTCATAATAACCACGATTGAGATTGCAAATTTATCTGGCTTTTTTTTTTGCCAGCATAATTTTCAATTTTTACATTCTCCAAAGATCACAGGTTCCTGTTCACAGCCCCTGTTATATATCCTGAAATACATCTCTTCTAGAAAACTGTTCTGTTTTAACCATTCTTTTAACTAGATGTTTCCACGAGGAGGGATTTCCAGCCCATTTTTGTTGTACACTTCATTGTTCCTAATCTCTCCATTGCCATCGCTATAGCAGTCAAGTGCCTGTGAGATGCCCCAACTAGAAAATACCTTTTTTATTTGATTAGCTCCCAAGTTGAATCCTGTTCCTTATTAATAACCTCATTCCACCCATGCTCTGCATTGATCCCTCTTATCCGCACTGGCTCCCGCCGTCTTCTCAGCTTTCTCAGTGTAATGTTTTCAAAGGTAAAAATTTCCAGCCATCTCTCCAAGCAAGACTCCTGTGCAGTCAATAAGAAGCTCATCACTTCCACACTTACCAGCCTCCCTGGCAGCTCTTGCTTTGCTCGTTGTTTTATCATTCCCAGAAGTGTCTCCTCCTCCTCCTCCTCCTGATGAGATGGGTTCACCCGGTGGTACTCAGCCTGCTGCAGCAGGGAAGGAAGGGACCAGGTGCCTTGTTTGCTCCGAAGGACTGAAAGGCTTAGAAATCTTACAGAGAGATAAGTGGGGGATTAGGGTGAGCTTTACTGCAGGCACCTAGGGACTGAACAGATTCCAGTGCCAAAAAAACACACGTGAATGTGTTGTATTCTACTCCTTTCTTTAAAGAGAGGAGTATTTTTACTTTCAGTACCCATCTTTAAAGAATCCCCCTCCTCCATTTACCTTTCTCCCATCATGCACTTTTTTGATTCTTCTTGCTTCTCTTCTGTGCCCTGCTTGTCCTTTACCTTGTCTCTGCTCTCTTTTTACAGGAGAACATGACCCCAAAATTCACACATCTTACATGCCCTGCTATTTAAGTGTTGATTCCCAAAATAATGTTTGTGTTTCAACATCTGAGTAGAAACTGTCTGATTTTCTAGAGAACCAGTGATGGGGTTTCTGTGTATGTTTTGGTTCCGAAAGCTCAATCATTTTTGTTATATCCTAATTTCAGTGCATGATGGGGGGGCTAAGTCCAGGGAAAACTGATAGTCTACAGTGAGGAATGTTGAGAGAAAGGTGCTTCAAGCCTTTTCAAACCTTGCTTGCTCAGATACATTATGAACATCCATTGCATGGAGTAGAAGAATTTTTCTAAGATCATCCTGAAAGTACAGCAAGTTTTAACAGCCCTAATTCCATTGACAGCACTCCCAGCTCTGTGCCAAAAGGGAGCAAGGCAATGTGACTGAGGAATGAAAGCCATGAGATCACCCAGCCTATGACATCTGGGAGATGACAATAATGCAGGTAGGGGCTAAATTAGTTAGCAGAGATACACAGTGCATTTTAAATTCATTGCATGTGTTCACTGGGTCAGGGTCTCACGGGGAGGTGAATAGACTAAGCTCCAGAGGTGTGGTTTTCACTTTATAATGACCTAAGTTCATCTAAAGGACACATTTTTTGCTGATTTATGCAACTTGCATAAAACACACCATCTATTGTCTAATTCAAGGTCTATGTTCATGTTATCTCTTCACTTGTTTCAAAATTTGTTTCTGCAAGACCTTGCTGTTTGCCACTTATTAGACTCTCTACAGTATTTCCTGTTCTCTGTGATTCATTCTGCAAAATCTTTTCTTAAATAATTCACCTTTCACCACCAGCAGCCCTTACAAAACACCAGTTGAAGGCACAATGTGAATCCCTGCTGTTACTTGATAGCACTGCTGCAGGAAGATGGACACCTGAGTTTAGCCTGATCCTTCCAAGTTCTTAAACCAGACACAGTTTGCTGTATTTTTTTGGATATGTTTATTTGGTGCTGCTTAACTGCCCTTCAGTGTCACATATGCCCAGCTCTTCTGCATTGTTGTCTTCCCAAAACCTCCAGGTTTTGCTTTCCCATAACATATTCCCCTGGCAAGGTCATCAGAATTGCATGGATCTCCTGACAGTACACAGATGCTTTGGTCTGTGCTGCCTCACACCCCTGAGTGTTAAAAAAAAAAAAAAAGCCTGATCTTCAGAATTTTTAATTTTTCTTTTCCACTGATCCTCATTTGGAGAATATGCAGATGTTTCCCATTTGGCCAACACCTCCACTGACAGATGCTCAGCAACATCAGTGCTTATTTCCAGCCTCTCCTCAGATGTACTGATGAATGTCACGTTTGCAGCAGTCATGTCTCCAATGTTTTTCTAAACCATGCTATTGTGGCAAGCAAAGCTATTCACAATTGCTGTCAAGCAGTGGGTCTAGCCTTAGAGTGGTTCCTGGGCCTATTTATTTTTGTTCCTGTCTTGAAGAGCTACAGGAGCTGAGCTTTTATCAGCAGAAATAGATAAATTCAGTAGCAGACATCCAGCTACTGAAGGAAATATGAGAACTTCTGAAATATTCTGGAATTTAATCAGGCTGAATATACACTAATAAATTAAATATGCTTGGGTACATTTTTTTCCAAACTGAATCCAGCTATTCAAAGTGCAACCTGCCAGGCCTGGATTGCTGATCACAATGGGACTGTACATAGAGAGAATTCATTTATAGAGCCAAGGACAATGTCTGTTGTCGTTAATGCCACTGGGGAGACCCGTGCCCTCTCTCTTCTGGTTTGAAGAGTCCATGATCTTAATCTGAAGAGACTTTATTGGTTTTGTAGGGGAGTGTTTTACAAGGAGATAAATGAATATTCAATGTTTTCCCTATACACTATTTATTCTGAAAGGTCCATCATCTCCCCACAAACAAATAGAGGATATATCACCCCTCCTGCTATGGTATCCACCTTCCTCATCCATCACTGGTTAGGAATATTACTCTGCCATAAATATGGAAGCCAGAGGAGCTGCAAGAATCTCAGAGTAGCAGCAGATGAGCCTTGACTTTTTAGTAATAACCATAGTAAACCACATCACTCCAAACAATGTGGGACAGCACCAACAGGACCCATAATATAGCTCAAATTATGACTCTGAAGAGTAACTTGCTTAAGTACATGTTCCTTCTGTCTGCATATCAGTCTGGCAAAATGTGGGCTAATGTTACTTTTGTTCTCAGGCATTTTCATCCAGGAATGAAAAATTCACAGCCCAATCCTAAAGGCCACCTTCAGGCAGTTCATACACCCAAACACAAAGAGCAAGAATGATTTCAGAGCCTGAATGTCCAGCTGTTGGCTGGTGCAGGATCAGTGCATGCAATCTCCAACCTTCCTGTGGTCGAGTTGGCCCCCAGGACTTCATGAAAGCTGCTGGGTCCCATCATGCTGGGCACAGTCTAAATATCAGTGACCAACAGCCTCGAAAACATTTACAGCCCAAACAGAAAATGCAGTCGGGGGGAGGATGTGGAGGCAGCAGAGGGGATGTGATCCACACCAGTCTCAACAGGAGGTTAATTGCAGCCATTTGGGCAGCCCAGCTGATGCTGCCTTCCAGCTCCCTGAACTGCTGTGGACTGTGTGTTTCTAACCCTTTGGATTCTGCTCCTTTCTTGTCACAAAAGTATTTTCTTTGTGTTGTTACTGTTTTTTGTGGGGGGAGGGAGTTGGGTTTTGTTTGTTTGGGGTTTTTGCTTTTTTTTTTTAATTACTATTTTATCCTGACTGCTCTGGGTGGCACATGATAACCTTGGAAAGCATAATCCTGAGCCAGCTCTGCCTCCAACGAGGAGCTGATGCTCCTGAAGGCTCCCAGGGCTTTGCTCTCCCAGAAGGACCAGGATGACTTCCTACGCTATGTTTTAACAGATCCTTCCAGACAGTGATGTTTAATGGCTGTAAAGATTCAGCAGTCCCAGTGTCACTTAAAAAAAGCAACAAAACCGGGATATATGAGTTTTCCAGAAATAAAAATCAAATAAAATACTGCATTTTGCTGTTAACATGATTTGAGCTAAGCCCAGCTCTATGGAAACTAGCTATTTAAGAGAACATGTTCTTTGCTGCAAGACTTTTTATTTGCTGTGCCAGGGTCCTTTCCACAGATAACAGTCCATAAGACAAGTTCTTCAACCCCTGTGAAAATGGCCTCTTGATTTATATTTTCATTTGAAATTACGTACTTTTTCATCCCTGATGTGTTTTTCTGTTTTTTGCCCAGAGTTCACTAACTCGCACTGAAGTGAACAGATGAGAGATATGTGCTTACACTGTGGCAGAGAATTGCTGAGGTGAGGGGTTTTCAATAGCAAAAAGAAAGATGGAAATGCCTAAGCAGTTATTTTAATCAATTGTTCTTTCTAATGAGAGCAGCTCATGGGGCGAAGTAAGCAATTCAACATTATGCATTAATGTTTAAAATCCTCCTACATCAAAGCTGGGAACAGACTCTCTGGACTGGGAGTCAAACAAAAATAAAGATATGCCAATACATTTTCACCAAAACCTTTTGGGAATCCCAGCCTGTGTAAATAACCATGAATGTGTAGATTAACATGGATGTGTAAATTAAAATGATCTCTTTTTTTTTGAAACACAGGCTTAAAAATGTCTGAAATATATTGTGGAAACAGCAGTCAACATTTCTGGGTCAGTGCAGAGGGTTGCTGAAAGATTTACCTTATTACATGGGAAGATAGTCATAGACAAGGGGGAGAGTTTAGATTAAGTATGTGCTGGGTTGGGCTGGACCCAAACCAGCACAAGATATTATGAAGAAATTCTTTTCTGTGAGAGCAGTGAGGCCTTGGCACAGGTTGCCCAGAGAGGCTGTGGCTGCCCCATCCCTGAAAGTGTTCAGGGCCAGAAGCAACCTGGTACAGTGGAAGGTGTCCCTGCCCATGGCAGAAGGATTGGAATGAGATGAACTTAGGGATCCCTTCCAATCCATTGATCCTTTGGTTACTTGATTCTTGCTGACTCTCCTTGGCTGTTTCAGGAACATCAGCAGTAAACCCAGGAGATAACCACACACTCACTCTCTTGCTCATGCTTGTGTGGACACACACAGAGCAACAAGAGCTCAGACACATTTCAGGCTTCCAAGCCAGTGCTCTATCCTGATTTTTCATCTGCCTTTGAAAACTAAATATTCAGAAATTGCCTCAAGCACAAGTAGGCATGGCTCTCAAAAGATTACGTGGGGAAATAAAAAGGCTTTTGCAAGACAAGTTAGAAAGCAAAAAAAAATTTCAGTTTTTCAAAAGAAACACTATACACAATCTTGCTCTAAAGTATATGTGAGGAATAGCAAAAGACAAATTGCACTGAAGACTGAAATACAATGGAGATGGGGTAATCAGCTTATGGGCTGCTTTCATACAATAGAGAAAACCATGCATAATTTTCAGTGACACCTTCAGATCTCACTGCCTTCGAACACATCCTTATGTAAGCAGAGGCTCTTCAGAGCAGACCTCTTCTGTTTTCTGCCTTCATTTGCACCTTTATAGACCTCAGTGGCAAATCCAATCAGAGTCTTCTGTTCTCATGACAATGAGGAATAATTTCAGCTGCATCTGTTGCACGCTGCATGTTAAATTCAGATTTAATACTGTCTGCACAAAAGAAATCTAGGTGACCTCTTGCACCTATGTACAATAATTATGTTTAACAATTATGATGCATACACAAGTTCTCTATTCAAGTCAATGACAGTTGTTTGTGTGGGTTTGACTTCATGACTTGCTTGCACAAGGAAGGCACACTTATCATCCTCCTTTTTTAAAAAAATTGCCCCTGCCCAGATGTTGCTGCAGACAGAAGCTGAGAACCTTGACAGCAGGTGTGAAGTGGAAAAGCAGAGGGCACTCTCCTTCGCTAAAATTCACACTTTTACAGTGAATAATAAATTAGGCAGGAAAGTAGCCAGAAACACCAAAGAGTGGCTGCACCAGTAAATTTTTGCTGGCTAAGACTTCATACAATATTCCCATTGCCCAGAAGAGGCAGATCAGATTTAATCTCCCATACAGTCTCTCTCCAGACTACTTCTTAACTCACACATCTCCAGTGTGAGGCCCAGGGAATTGGAAAAGAAAGAACCAGAACCAAAGAACCAGAATCCTCACTGGTACTTTTTATAGATGGATGATGGAGTTCTCAGCTGTCACACTGAGAGTCTTGCAATGGGAAAGGAGGGAATCCATTATTAATGCAGTCAAAAATTTCATCATTTAAACCAAACAAAACTATTTTTTAAAATATTTGTGCTCATTCTTTCAATGCCTGTCTATCTCCTATGGTTGGCCCTCTCATACTTACTCAGGAAGAATGGGAGGTGGGTTGTGACATGTTGCCAGTACCCTGAGATGTCTATCACAGGCAGGATAATATTTGTGGTGAGGCTTTCTTCACCTTCTCCTTTGGGAGGTGTGTGATGTTGATGCTGATACTTTGCTCTTCCTCGGTTTTGGGTCTGCTGGGGTTTATTTTTTATACATTTTCTTAACATATTCTTTTTTTCTAATTATGATCATTATGCAGCTTTTCTTTTCTTGTTATCTCCAAAACCAGCCATTACCTGAGCAACATAGGGCTGCATTTCTGCAGTGACCACTGACTGACCTTTAAGATTTGTGCTTACAGTTGGGGATCTCTGTTATCATCCCATACTTGTAATCTTTCACACCACTTTTTATTTCAAACTTACAGGCTGTTCAATTTGCACTGTAACTCTTTTTTATCATTGTGAACTGAAGCTGATCTAAAACAGGCATGGACCATAATTACCTGACTGCTAGACAACTATATTGTTAAAAAAAACAAAGTTAAAATCCACTCAGCCTGGGAAAGACAAACTAGCCATCAGTCTGGACTGTCTAAGCCTTGATAGTAAAGTGCAAAGCAAATATTTTAATTTGTATCAGCAGAAATCAGAATTATCAGGCTGCAAAGTCTTCCTGCTCTACATGTGTCACGACCTGTCACAGAAAACTCTAGAAGAAGACATTTCCTGGGATGCTGCCACTTGTAGGATCCAGCCATCTGATAAGCCCTGGCAGCTCCCATCAGCTCATTTGTGGCACCAAAGCCTCCCTGAATTCACACCAGGTGGCTGCTCCTTGGCTGCTCTCTTGCTGCTTAGCTCCCAGTCACAGGATGGGCAGGAGGATTTTAAAATCTCCCCACTTTCCAAGTGTATGTCTGCAGCCTTTAATCACCCCAAAAGACCCTCTCTAATCTAATGGATTAATCAGAAGGTTGGTTTGCCAGAATTTTATGCTACACTGCCATGCTTCCTTGTACTTCTAGCACTGATCTCAGCTTCCTGTGTAACCCCCTGCCACCCATTGCAATACAATTCCGTGGTTCTTCCTGCATTTCAGTGTTAGTAAACCACAGAATCAGAAAAATCATGGCATGGGTTGGGTTGGGAAGGACCTCAAAAATCCTCTTGTTCCAGCCCTCTGCAATGGGCAGGGACACCTTCCACTGTCCCAGGTTGCTCCAAGCCCCATCCAACCTGGCCTTGGACACTTCCAGGGGCATCCACAGCTTCTCTGGGCAACCTGTTCCAGTGCCTCACCACTTTCACAGTAAAGAAGTTCTTCCTTGTCTCTAATCTGAACCTACCTCCTTTCAGTTGAAATCATTCTCCCCTTTCCTGTCACTACATACCCTTGTATATTATACCTTTCCTTGTATTACAAACCTAATAAAAGAAAACTTCACCTCATAATCCTCTTAACTAACTCTTCCATCTGTCTGTTTCTCTCTCACTACAGTACTCCAGTCTTTGTGTGGGTGCAGGCTGCCATGAAGCAGACTCTGACTTTTCAGCAGTTTCTTTCATTTCTATTCATAAATTTGAAAGTGTTACACAAAACAGCTCCCAAAGTCTTTGACCTAGAAACTTCTCACTGAACTGAAAGGTTAAACATCATGTACTTTGCCTCACTAACGTCATAGGAATTCATAGAATCACAAAATAAAGGAAAAAGTTGAGTTGGAAGGGACCCACAAGGATCATCAAGTGCAGCTCCAAGGCCTGCACAGGACCATCCTCAAGAGTCACACTATGTGCCCAGGAGTATTGTCCTAACATTTCTTAAAAAAAACTATTAAATTTAATTCCAAAAATTAAATTTGGTTTCCTGAACCTATTAAGTTCCTGGTACTTTTCTTCTGTTTTTATGAAAGTCAAGGTATTAAAAAATCCTTAAATAAGACTTCCCATGACACAGATCAAACCAGACAAACAAACAAGTAAATAATAAATTAAAGCAAGCTTGTGATTTGGAAATTTTCCTGGAATTTTTGATGAACGTACCCAGAATCACAGGATCGCAGGACCTCAGAGATCATCAGATCCAACCTCCCTGCTCCAGGCAGGGTCAGCTGGAGCAGGCTGCTCAGGGCTGCATCCACAGCCCTGCACTGCCTGACTCAGAGCACAGCTCAGAGCTGGGGGGCACTGGGCACCCTGCTGTGCAGTTTGGCCACGGAAATCCTCCCATGAAGCAGTTCCTTGCATGCTGATGGCAGTGCTCATATTTCCTTTTCTATATTCTTGTGTGGATACCTGCAGGATGGAGAAGGAGAGTCAACAGCTTTATGAATCCCTGGATGCCTTCACCCATGCTTTGATGTGAGGCACGACTTTGCTGTTTCCCTCTGCATGAGGACTGAGACCCTGCCGAGCCCAGAGCCTTGTGACACAATGTCACTCTGATCTTCCTGTGCTCTGACTTCTTCTGGCCTGATACTGAGGTTTGGTAACATAGCTCTGGATAACTTCCTCCCTACTCTAAAAGAATGCTGTCCTTTGCAGGCAAAATGCCTGCAGGACTCTCTGGTGGCTGGCACAGTGTATGTGACACACTCAGGAGATGGGCTGCTGTCCCCAGGCTTTCATTCTCCTACAGTGCTGCTTTAGCTGGTGTGGTGATGTCTCATTTTAGAGATGACAGTTTCCCCTTCAGTGAGCTCACTGGACCACATCATATTCTGTGTTTTAAGAAAGTAAAAGGATGTAAAAATTGTTCCTTCTTCTGTTTGCCATGTTACTGTGTTGTCTTTTGAAACTATTACTTGCTGCTAATTATCCTTAATGCTAGTATTAAGATATCACACTTGAGCTAAGTAATTAGAGGAAGGAGAGCATCTATGTTCTTATTAACTAAACCAGCTAACAAGCACAAGCAGATGCTCACTTGTTCCAGCTCTCTCCTCTTTCCTGCAATTTACCTGTTCAAATGCTATTTGGTGGCCTCCAGGGCACACTGGACTGAAGCTGAACCCTCACCCTTTCCGAGTGCCTTATCAATGTTCACACTGAGAGTACTCACAAGCACCCATCTTCCCCCAAATTTCCCACACAGAAGGAGGACTCTGGGACTGTATGAGCTGACACAAAAGCCATCCCCCTCCAAAGTTATTACTGATGAGTGTGCAAACAGCAGTAAAATCACTGTGGGGATCCTTGAAGATTTACAACAAGCCCCATCTTTCACATCCAGATATTTTGCTTTTTCTTAGTACTATCTCAAACACATCTTCTGTGATGGCAGATATCTGCTGGAGCTGTTTTCCTTTTCTTTTGTGGAGGGTTGGACTAGCTGGATATCTACAAGATGCATCCAAATCTGATCTTTGGTCAGACCTCAAAACATAGCTGCTCATCAGCAGGCACAAACAAACTTCTCCATGTCCTGGAGATGAAAAGTGCATTTATTCTTATTGATTGTGCTCTAGCCCTCAAAACCAGACATCCACCTTCTTCATCAATATTTTTTTTACTCTGCTAGAATGGATGGTTTAACCTCCAGGTAACCTGTGTGCCCATCTCAAAAGACCTGAGAAATCTGTATTGCAGCTTTTCTCTTCCTGACAGTCTCAACACTTCAGCAGGGCTGCTTTGTGTTTCTAGAGCTTTATCTTAATGTGATTGTGCTTCTCACCTGTTCTCTCCTCAGCCTGACTCTAGCTTAAATCAGGTTTTGGTTATTTTTTCTCATCCAATTTACATTCTTGGCCAGACTACTTTTATTTCCATCTCCTCTGCTTCCTTCAGCCTGAGTCTCTGCATTCATTCCTCATTACTTGTTGTTTTTCACATTGTTTAGACAAAATGTCCAAGGTCTGATCCCTTACCAACTCGAATCTGTTATCAGGACAACAGTAGACCAAAAATTGATCCAGCTGTAGTTGAATATAAGGAGCTCTTGGCATCTCCATCATTTTTCCCTCCTGTCCCTGCCCTCTGCTTTTCTAATTTGAACCAAATCTCTGCTGTCTCAGGAGATGCATAAAACTCCCTTCACAAACTTCTGCACTTTCTATACAAAGAAATACACTCTATCCATCTTTGAAATTGACATTACAGATGAAAATCACTATCCATTCCCATTGGACTAATACAGGATTGATTGTTCCACACAGAATATTATCTAATCTGACCAAAAAGAACACAAATGACAGGTGGCTTAAGGCTTTTCCTGGGAGACTGTGACACATCCTGATCAGTGTCTTTGTAAGGAGTTTGTGCTGATAATCAAATGCATGTTACCAGTTTTAAATTCAACCTGTTACTTTGAATTATTTTCCATTGTACAATCCTTAGCCAATTCATCATTATTATTGTTGCTGTTTACATAATGAAGTAAGGAGAGGAAATTCTTGGCTCCAGTAGAATGTTTGCTGGTTTATAGGTGTCTAATAAAAGCCTCCCTTGCACTGAAGAGTTTATAATCTCTGTAGGATTTAAGATGAGGCTGTTGTGCTGAGGACTCACAGTACAAGGACAGCAAATTCATATAATGAACCAGGCTCAAAACCAGGCAAATTATCCTTCTGGAACCTGATGTGTATTCATTGATTATGAAAATATATGTAATGTTTTTTAAAATTTTAATTCTATTATTTTCCAGGGCCAAAACTGCTATCCTTTTGTGTTTACACCTAGACAGTCTGTGCCTCAAGAAGTCCACAGGGTAAATAAAGAGATATTCAAAGATACAGAGATATCCCAGCCCCAAGTGCAACTTTCCTCAATATTACCTCTGAGTCTTTATGAGAAATATGAATCAGTCTTCAAGTATCTTAATGAGGAATTCAATCTGGTGTCTAACAGAGTGATCCACAAAGCAAAACACAATTGGGCAACTGTGGATTTTTGGAACTAGATGATCCTTGAGGTCCCTTCCAACCCAAACCCTTTTATGATTCTGTGATTTCCAGTTATTAACGACGTATGATTAGAGACAGTGATGCAAGGTCACTGTTTTTGTCTTTCTTGCGTAAAGAGTGTCCATTACATGAAAACTCACCCTACATATATGAAATTTTATCAGTCCAAGCTCTTAGCTGGGCTGTCCCTGGATTTCAGTCCCATGCTAAGTGGGTGAAGGGCTTGACTTCATCTCCCCAAAATGGTCCCAAAAAAACAATGGCATTGCTTTTCTGGTTATCCTCCTCCAGCCCAAAATTTCCTCAGAGCCTGCAAGTTCTCATTTTGTCTGCTTAAGTAGGTTCATCAAGTACTTGGACCCTGTAAAATTGCCTTTTAGCTGCCTATGGCTGCATAGATTTGCAATGACAAAAGCAGCTGCTTTCAGCACAAAGCATTATTTACTTATTCCTTTAAGGTACAAAGCTTTCAGCACAGAGTATGACAACCACAGACAGGCTAAGTGCAAGGGTATTAAGTTCACATTCATAAATTCACATCCTTTCATCCTTTAGAGGTAGAAATCTCACTCTGTCACCACACCTTTGTCTCCCTGACTTTGTGAGACTGTCAGCCTTTTACTAACTCACATTAGCCTTACTTACCCAAGCTCCTCCCTTCTTTTCAAGCGCTGTTAAAATCTTAGACCCCCTTTGATTTTTGTCATTTTTAGCTTTGGAAAAGCAACACTTTCCAGCTGAATGGAGCCATCTAGGCTGGGGAGAATTTGTTCCTGTAATTCAAGACCAGCTGTTGCTATGTAATCCCTATCTTTGTACCTGAGCTGCTTCATCTACGTGATGGCTTTATCGTTCTTACTTGGTACAGTGCCTTTTCCCTTGAATCAGACTAGAGAAAAGGGAAAAAGAAAAATAAAAAGAAAGGGGGAAAATAAAGGGAAAAAAGGGAACAAGGGAAAAAGGGAAAAAGAAAAATAAAAAGAAAGGGGGAAAATAAAGGGAAAAAAGGGAACAAGGGAAAAAGGGAAAAAGAAAAAGAAGAGAAAAAGATCTACAATCAGATTATCAAATTAATCGAAATTAATGGTGCAGAGAAAGAAGAGCAGATCAGCGTCAGTGAAATGATATTTGAGTAAGTGGAGTGCCTGCAAGCCAGGGGGAACTGATGAGACATGCTGTAGGGTACATCAGTAACTACCAAAAGGAACCACTGCATGATAGGAGATTGTCTTTAAGATTTTGTGGAGGAAAAGTAGCAGAAGAGAAAAAAAGAGCAAGCAGTGCTGTCATGGAAAGAAAGGTGAAATCCAGATGGGTCAGCCTAACTTTGATGCTTGGAAAGAAAATGGACCAAATAATGAAACAGTTGATACATAGGTACCTCAAGGAAAGTGATGAAGAAACATCCAACACTGATTTGTCAAAAACAGGTTGCTTCCACTCAGCCAAAGACAGGACAATATTATTTTGTAAGGGGAAGCACAAGTGCTTGATATTTCTCACAAATATGCTCCACCACTGTTAAAGTTGTAACTTCTCCAGCTTCTCATGCTGTAGAAATGTAGCTACATGACTTTCAGCAACCTCCTCTGGGTAGACTGTAACTTTTGCATTTAGTTTAAATTTTAATGATTTTTTTTTCTTTTAACATTTGTAGCCTAATTTCCCAGATTATTGCAGTTCTGAGTTAACGTAATGGTGATTAAAGTACCAGTGCTGCTTCCTTGAGACCTACCTGTTTACCCAGGCAGTGGTGCCAAGGGAATGATACAGCCTCAGCATTATAAATAACTCTGAAACAGATGCATTTCTTGGAAGGAGAACATTTCCTTGTGCACAGAGAAAAAAACATGCCCATATTCCTGGACAGAAAATCATCCAGAGGCAGCTCAAACCACACTTACACTGCATGTATGGACAATGGAGCTGGGCCCTTGGTACCCTGTGGAGAACCAACCAGTATGGTGACAGAACAGAGAAAATGGGGGAATTACTCATTCTCCATGGGGTTGTGCATATTTTTAGCACTTGGGTGATCCCCTGTGATCTGTGAAATCCAGATTGCTGTTGCCAGGCAGGGGAATCAAGGGCATCTCAAAGGGAGGCAAATTTCAGTAAAGATGTGTGCTGAAGGCACCTCCATCAGCTAAATAAAATTAAATCTCAGAAATCCAGCTTGCACAGTAGCAGAAACACCTCCATAGGACTCTATGGCTCCTTACTCAACACGGTCTGTGGCTCCTGGCAAGAGATTCAGCTCACTGTAGAGCAGGCATCGGGGTTCAGCTCTCTTGTACCCAGAGACACAAAACAGAACCTAATGAAAATCCTGCCTGCTGGGACTGGTGTCCAAAGGTGAGGTGATTTTCCCTGGGCAGCTTGAACAGTCCTGGATGGCTTTCCTTAGGCACTCAATCCTTGCCATACCTCTGGAGTGGCTAAATTAAGACACCCTGCACACAGGCAGACAGCTGTCTGGGGGCACAAAAAGGTAGGACTTCATCTGGGCTGAATTCCTCCTTTGTTCACTGTTTCACTTTTGAATGAAATCAGGCACTTGCTGTTAATGCAAGCCTGGAGAGTCCCCGCAGGGAAGTGTTTTAGAGGAGCCAGAGTACTGCACACAGAAACAGATTTCACAGCCCTGTGGTCTGTGCTCAAACCCTGTGACACTGCTGCAAACAAGGTACGTGGCACTCAGGGACTTCTTATACACCATCGTTTACCCAGGGCCCCTGGGGGAATTATTCACTGAGCCTTTCAGGGTGGAGCCTCCAGCAAGAGTCTGGTGTTCAGCACTGCTCTGTGGGAAAGAGTTTGAAAATTTGCATGGACCCCAGAGCAAAAGGAATGATTCAGGTGCAGAAAAATATGGATGATGAAGAAAGAATGAAATAATTTGATCTGTGGGTTTGGGGTTGTGTGTTAATCACCTTCAAGTGTCTAAAAGGTTGATATAAAGATAATTCTGATTCATTGTTCTCGGTGTCCATGGAGGGAAAGAAAACCTGAGTGGTTTTGAGCACAGAGATAGGCCAGCTACCAGGAAAGGAAAAACAGGCAACAATTTTTTTTAACATGAAGGACAGTGGAGTTCTTACACAAGTTGCCCCAGAAGGCAGTGGATTAAAAGCTAAGAAGCATCTAAGATGTTATGCAAATTTCTGCTAGTAGAGGCCAGATTTTAAATTTTCTGTAATGTGGAAAGGTGATTTTTTCTCATCCATCCCTTCTCATTCTACTTTTCATAAATGTATTTCAAGCCTAGTTTCTAAAAATTTAATTTTGTTGAAATAGACAGATGAGAACACAGAACTGAACAGGGAAAGAGGGGTGCTTCTTTGTTTCATCCAAAAAAAGAAAATCATGTTTCCAGTTTAATGGTCTTTCATATAGACTCAATCACCCTTAGTACAATTTAATGAGCTCCTCGTAACATCTATAAATGCCTCTAGTGAAATTGTCTACACATGGTAAGACATCAGGGAAATGGATGGAAAGGGGAAAGAAGAAGAGGAATAAACAGAAACTGAAACCTGTTAAAAATTCCTTCTTTTGAAGGAATTGGTGGAAGGGGAAGTGATGTGGAGATGCAGAGTAAACAAGACAATGCAAAAAGAAATACCCTGTGGCCAAAGAAAGCAGAGAGAAAGCGAAGAAAACTGTACAGCAAGCAGGTCAGGGATGTTGCATTAGCACAATTCAGTGTACTTCTCTTGACAGGGAGGGAAACAGGAAGTTAAGCAGTTTTTTTTCCATTCAAAACAGATCATCCACTGCTTTATTGAGCAAGACAAAGTCTGCAAATGAAATGTTGTCACTGGTTCGAATGAGAGAGGAACAGGAGAGTGGGAGAGACCATGGAGGGTTTAACCATCACATGGATAAAGGAAGACAGAGGGGTGCCAAGAAGGCAGTGCAGGTGCCTGAGCTTGCTCCAAAGCCCTCGTGGATCTCACTGAAGCACAGGACAGCCTGACTGCCCAGTGTTTGTTCCCAAACAAACCTGACACCAAACTCACACGCCCGAGGCAAGAGAGGATGTTTGGGTTTTTTTCCTCCTGTAATTGGTGAGAACACTCATTTCTGTCAGGCAGAAATTATTCATCTCAGCTCAGTGGCTTATATTCCAGCAAGCACTGTCTTTGTCCAGGGCAGGCATGATTGCAGGGTGCACCATCCCCATACGCTTTCCAGAAACACATCCATTTTCCCAGGAAATTATGATGCCTGAAAACCCAGCCTATATTGCTGCCTGGTGCAGAGTGCAGCAGCAGCCAAGAGGCAGATTGAAAATGTATTTGGAAGAGAATGGTACCAGGCACTGGGCTGTTACCTTCTGTATATTGAGATGTCATCAACAGTTCAGGTTTGCAAGTCCCTCACACAGGCTATGTTAAAAAAAAAAAACAGAAAAAGGAAAGACTATGACAAAGAATTCTCCAACTTGTTATTCAGAGATGGAGCAGTAAGTAGGGGGATGGAAGGTTGTGGTCACCTTCTTCTGCAAAAGTCATGAGAGGAGAAGTATCACTACATGAAAAGTCCTTTAACTATTAGAAACTCTGCAGAAACACAATTTTTTTCATTCTCAAACATTATCCTGCTGTGTGTGTATACTGATCTCCCACTCATGGCAGTATTTCTGTATCAGGCATATGGATGGTACCAGATCATTCTCAATGACTCAGTATTTACGTGCAAAATGTCATGAACATCTGAGAGTGTTTTACACCTGGAATGCTATATTTGGCAGCACTGAGTGACTCAATTTTGCCAGCAATGTTAGCAACAGTGAGAAAAATAAATGGCAATTTTAATTACATTTTATAGATATTTTACAGCAAGAATTTTTTATTTTGGCAAATAAAGACATTTGGAGTCTAAATATTTTACCTTCTCTGCTCCCACTGCTTTAACATGGCAGGGAAGGGATTCTATACATTGCTGTTCCCATATGTATTTGCTTTGCTTTTCACAGAGACATCAGAAGTGTGACTCCAGTCAGAAACAACAGCAGCTCTGAACAGTAGTCACAGGATCTGCTGAAGGCAGGCAATGCTGTAGAGGTGTTTTTCAGGGTGAGGTTAAGATGTGCAAAGAACAGGGAGGACTCATTCACTGCATATGATCATTTTTGCCTTCCAGTGACAAGGTGCAACAAGAACAAGAAAAAAAAAGCTATGTTTTTGGGCTTTATTTAAACCATGGTCTTTCTAAAAGAAGAGCTCACATTTTTTCTCTCCTTCATTGCTAAATATACTGAGTACTATTAAAAAAAAAAGTAATTCCATGTGCTGGAGACTATCCATAAGGGACATTACTTTAAATGCTTTCTCCATTGTTGCAGTAAAGGAGCCATCAGAACTCACTGCAGAGCAGGGAGGGACATCACCTCCTCTCCTGAATTCATGATCTGGGAGTTAATGCTCTAATAGAAATGGTTAGTGGCTAATGAAAAAATAGAGAATGCAGGCAAGCTTGGCCATACATTGGGAAGTTCATCAATATGCATTTTCCCATAATGCCCAAAGATATTTCCCATAAGAAGGCAGGAATCAGGCTGGAAGATATGAAGGCATGAAGCAGATATCCCCACCTCATTTACCCTGAATACTCACCATCACAAAGTATCCCTCGACACTCCAGAAACCATAACTCATACTTTAAAGTCTAAACCTGGAATAAATATTTCATCATCCTCCTAAAACTTCTGCTCTAGCTTCAGTGAAGCTGCAATTCAAAATCTGGGATATCAGATTTCACAAGGGAAAAAACCCTTCCCTTTGGAGATGTGGATATATAGGTTCATTTGCTTTTTAACCATGGATGTGGGAAGAAGTAGGTCTGCTTAAACAGAATACTCCTTTGCAGCTAGCTATGAAATGGGAGACAGCTAATTTTAGCAATGTTCAACAAACTGTGTTAAAGGACTAAATAATTAAATAAATAAAATACACTGTTCTCTGCATTTAATTAACTGAAACTGGGGGAAGAGACACACATGAATAGCAGAGCGACTAATTTACTGCCATTTGGCTGAGTCAAAGCCCCAGCAGCATCCTCTGTGTCATTTACCTGGCTTGGTGTTGCTAGGAAGCCTTTGGCTAAACCCAAATTTTAGCTGTAAAGTTTCTAAAGCACATCAGGTCACATAATGGAAAGAATTTGAGTTGAGCAGGGATAAGTTAAAGTCTTCAATTTCAGCATCTTTCCCCTGATTTAACCTTTCCTTAAGCAAAAACAGGTCAACCAAACCAGGAATATGTCAACTAGGAGTCACAAACCTAAAAAAATTAATTTAAAAAAATAGTATAGAGTCTTGATTACCTCCCTGTACACTCAAATTCTCCATGTCCAGCTTCAGTGTGGTTGCCCAGATGGTTTCCCAGGTTTGGAGACTATCCACCACCAAACAGCTGAACCCAAAATATTCTTGGTACCTTCCATCTGGAGGTTTTCACACACACACAAACAATACCAGAGCATGGTGCAAAGGCCCCTTCTCCAGGCTGAGTTTGAGGTGAGGGTCAGTATCTGTCAGAGGCTTTAGTTAATAGGTCACCAATTGTCTCCTTTGCCAAAAAAAAAAAAAACAAAAAAAAAAAGTCCTCTTTGTTTGGATCTCATAGAAAGGATGCTGAAGACCAACAAACCATCCCAGATTTGCAGGGCTAAACTGAACACAGCCTTGGCAAAGATTTGACCACTGCCCATCCCTATTTACCTGTTGCCATGATGTCCATCAGGATTTTGACAGCCCTTTCCCAGGCAAAGCTGTGCTGACTTTGGAGCTAGCAGGAGCAAGGGATACCTCCAACAAGCAGTTTGGACATGGCCACCCTGCTCACCCACAGAACTAAACCTCAGCCACTCACCAGAAAGCCAGAAATACCCCTTGGCTTGTTCTACTGGGTGACAGAGATGGAGCTAAGGAAGATGACTGGTCAGACCAGATAGTTAGGACAGGATCACTTTTATTCCTCATTCTAGTAAAACTGTCTTTTCTCCCATAGGATGCTGTCAGGAGACCTCTGGTGTTCCATATTCCAAGCTTTGGTGTCTCAGCCAGTAGATCTTCCCCCACCATCCACTTCAGCTGCCTCTCTTTCCAAGCCTTCTATCAGGGGAAGCATTAGCATTGGAGTGCCACACTCAGAATCAAAAATGAGGGCTCAGGGAGTGGAAAGAAGGAGGAAAATACTCTGATGTGACTGGCCTGGATGGGAAACTGGTGAAGCAAAACCTAACCAATCTTCTGAAAGGTATAGTTGCAGGTAGAGGTGGGGTTAGTGCCAGAGTAGAATAAATCTGTGTAATTTCCCGTGCCTTTGCAAAATACTCTCCAAAAGTGTTTAAGGGATTCTTGCACAGACCCTGACTGGAGCCAGTCTGTCAAAGTCAAAGCAATCAGAGCACTGAAAAGTGCCACTAGTGCAGAAATATTCCCAGGTTTTCCTGAGCTGCTGCTCTGCACACTGACTCTCCACCACCTTCCAGAGACACTTCCACTGCACACAGAGAAGCAAAGGGAACTGGGAGATGAACTTTCTGTGAAACCCCACACTCCAGACCTTACAGCTCCTCAAAAGATCTGCTGCTGCTTTTAAATCTATTCAATAACCAAGGTAGCAGGGGAATCTACCAAAAAAAAAAAAAAAGGAGGATTTTTATATATACAGATGAACTCTTCACTGCATGTGCCCTTAGCTCAAGTGCCCCAGATGCATCAAGATGCATCACTGGACATGCAACTCCGGGGGCTCACTGAGCCCCTTAGCAGGATAAACCTGCAAGGCAGGAGCTTGTGCTGAATGCAGATACTCTGTCAAAACACCAGATCAGCCAAAAATAATGGAAATGCAATCAGCCTTGCTAAGATCCTCCCTGCTCTTCCACCACATTTACACTGGGCACGGTATTGATTCAAGCCCATTATTTTCAAGCATCATTAAGAGTACAATGAAAAGTGATAAATTATTAGTTTAATGGGATTATAATGGCATAAAGACACTTTTGAAGTAATTAGATTCTCAGCCTTCAGAGTTTGGAGTGTCTTTTTCCCCATCAAGCTCATGCAATGCTGACACTAGTGAGGCTTGGGACGTGCCAAGGGGGATTGAGTGCTGCCTGAAGAAATACTGGCAGAGAAAGGGCCAGCTCCCAAAGAGGGAGGAGCTGTCTTCAGGATTTCTGCTTGGTCACTGCATGGAAGGAGCATGGGATTGGCACGAGGGGAGAGCAGGAGACAAAGGCTTGGTTATAGTGTTGGTTAAGTGTTACTGCCTGTGACTAACAGGCCCTAAAACTGTTCCTTGTTATTTGCACAATTCCCTTTGCCTTCCCTGCCACAAACATCATGGAACAGGTTTCTGAAGTGAGGTGCCCGTGGCTTTAAACTCCATTGCCTGCCTAAAACAGAGATGCTTGTGACATCCTACTGAGCACAGGCTAGCCATAGGGAACCAGGCTCTTGTGTGCCTCAGTTTACTAAAAGCAGTGGACAGGACCCTCTAAAATCTTTGCACATACACACTCAAGCACATTAAATCTAGAGTATTCCTGCACATGAAATGCTCTTCACACTCTCCAGCACCCAGAAATCCCAAGAACAACCTTGGGTTCTCCCAAAAGCCATAAAGGAAGGTGTGAGCACAGGGGAGAATTACCCTACAAAAGCCAGGCAAGCTGCTCCCTCCAAAACCTCAGAGGCCCTGGATGCTGCACTGGGAGAGAGGTAATGCCTGAGTAGCCAGGAGCCAGGCTGCTTTGGGTCAGCATGCACAGATATGATAAATAACCTCATGACCAGGAGGCTCTGAGTTCAGGGTACTGCTGTCACCACATGCTCCTGCTGAAGAAGATCTGCTTCTCCAAGTTAAACAGGATGAAAGCATCAATCAAGTCAGGGATGGGAAAACATAAAACTCATGTCAATAAATAGCTCCAGAGCAGACATCCTTGTACAAAGATAGGAGATGTTCAGGTAGAAGGTGCTGTTATAGAAAAATGATTATTAAAAAGTCTAATTGTTTAGCTGTGGGGATTCAGGATACCAAATTGAGTTCCTCCTTTCTCAGTCCAAATTATTGTAAACAGACCTCTGGATTCGATCAAGAATTTCTTCTGAGTTTTAAATCTTCTAAAAAATCGACTGCTTTTCTTGTTACACAGTGATTTATACAAGGATTATCTCCTCTCATTAGTCTCTCATGATGATTAAAGACTAAAGTAATGACCACTAACACTGGGATTAAAGTTTAAATGTCACTGCCTGAAACCAAAGACATTAAAAGGTGGCTGCAGGAATACTGGCATGTCACTCTAATGAAAATGAGGAAGTAGCAGCCAGACAGTGATTAGGACATGATATGAGGAGCATTCTGGGTGGAGACCAGAAGGGACCATGTGCCAATTAATTTAAAATTAGATTGACGAAGGCTTGAGCTGCAATCTCTTTTCTGTAAGTACAGCAACTGGTAGGCTGAGGAGAAACAGCTGACGTTGCATTAAGGCTAGAATTTTTCTGATGCAGAGTCCCTCAAGAATAGCTAATGTAGTTCATTTTTGATGAGATGTTTAATCAGAAGCAAAATCATTTATGAGCTTACATAAAGAGGTTTCCCCACAGTGTAGGCATAGTGTGGCTACTTTGCACCCTTGCTGACTTACAGATTGAGAGCAATGAACTCCAAAACCATTCAGCTTGTCTTAAAAGTCTAGAAAATTATTTGTCCAAATGTCTCTCTGTCCTCAGCAGAAAGAGAAGAGATTCAGAATTTAGGATGAGCTTAATTGTCCTTTGGAGGTCTCTGTATCTTGCCACTGACTTCTCTCTTGGAAGTTCACCTGGGGTTTTAGATGGTCTTTGAACTTAATGAAAAAATGTCATGGTTGCTGCTTTCATAGAGATTCCACCTATGAATGCTAAAGGGAACCTCACTAAATTTAAAACTATAATCATATAATTCTTGGTAGTCACATTTTAAGCTCTCAAAAGCAGAATGGGATGGAGCTGGTGATGTTATGGTGGTTTGTGGCTAACAGGAGAGAGGTGTTTGCCATGTAGCAATGGCTACTGCAAAAGAATGTCCACAGTGCCCAGAGCCTGTCCAGGGCCCTACCATATCCTTAGGGGTCAGTTCTGCCAGACTCCTTGAGATGAAGTCAGTCCCTGAACCATCTGGCTCAGTGTTACAGCAGCACCTGCAATTGCAGACTGCAATGCCACTTCCTATAAACCCTCTGGGACAGTCTGAGCTCTGCAAAACCTGGCACAGAGGGGTCCTGGCCTGTAGCTGAGGTTTTCACATGCTGCAGTGGTGCAGAGATCTCCCAGTGATGGTTTAGAAAACATGATGTGGCGGAGAGTTTAACACATGTATTGTCCTGCAGCACATAGATAGGTGCAAGGTCCATAGTGCAGAGGTTGTCCTCTTAAATAACACTTTCACCAGTGGGTAACACAATCTTTGCTGTGGAGATCACTCTCATCTTCCCACAGAGAGAGGACCTTCCCAGTCTTGCTGCTTGGCCCTGTGCTGGAGATGTTGTTTCTTCATAAGGGAACTGGAGGTTTGGGATACAGTTTTTCTCTGGCAAAACCATCTTTTTCTGGGCACGTGCCCTTTGGGGTTACTTGATAAATACAACACAGCCCTGTCATCGGGTGCATTCAAAGTACTGAGTCCTCAGAGGGGTCTTTATTAGCCAGAGCTATAAGAACATCTCTAGCAATGAAGGATGACAAATTAATTGTATTAACATTTTCAAAGTGCCTGGAAGTGCCTGCTCTACATGTTCAAGTAAATTAATATTGAATATGATCTAGAAAAAGAGACGAATATCACCACAGGCCAGGGCATTTTAGAGTCCCACTCCTTCTTCACTGGCACTCATGATCTTCATTTGAGTGGTGAACACCCAGCTGGATGTGCACACACTGTTGGATTTGCTGGTGATGCTGATCACTGGAGATTTTCCTTTTGTATGAAAGGGAATGGTTCTAATGACAGGGACAGGGAGATGTTAAAGACAAACAGGGTTAGATTTTTGTTGGGGTTGATTTTGGTTTCCTGGTTGGGTGGTTGGTTGGGGTTTTTTATCTATTTAATGCAGGAAACCAATGTGAAACTTTGAAGGGAATGTAGCAGACAATTTCAGGACAGATGAATTTTGTATAGGAGATACTGTGAGAGTTAGTACAGATACCTGGGGCTGGAAGAAGGACTGAGAGGGAAAAGATGGAGACAAACATGTTCAACAGTGCAGGAAGAAAGAGCCACAACAGGGACAAGCAAGAACTGTGACTACACACACGGCAAGGCAAACAAATCTTTCCCTTTGCTCAGATGTAACTCCCTGCACAGCCCTTGGCAGGAGGAAGACACATCATCAGCCTTCCATTTCACCTCTGCACACATCATTTTCCCCATCTGCAACATGACAGAAATGAATATTCTGGTTGGGCTGGGAAAGTGAATTTTTGATTGCTGGAGGATGTTTCAGGAATGCAAAGTGGGTGGCTATGAACTGTGTGTGTGTTTATTTTGTACCTGACACACTTTTCCCAGGCAAGGCAAAGGAGAGGTGACTGGGTGAGATGTAGGACCAGAGCACAGCAGACATTTTCAAACCAGACCAATGATGCCACATTTTTCTGAGTGCTGGCACCCAGGAGAGTGTGCCAGATGCCCATGGAGGGCACAGCACCCTCCTTTCCCTTCCACAGAAGTGCCTTGCTCCTGTAACTTTGTACTTCCCAGGAATTCTCCACCTGCCCAGGTTGCTGGAGCATACACAGAGAAGAGGTATTATGGAGAGTTGCTTAATCAGGATGGGGAGTCAGAAGATTTGTATTTCCTGCTAGGAAATCTTTTCAGTGACTCCATAAAACAGTTTACAAAGCCATAGGGATTGACCCTCTCCCAGGGCTCTGCACTCCAGGGTGGCATCAAAGGGTTTGGTGCATCAGATACTTCTTATGGCCTGGAGCAGACCCTGTGGTGTCCAATGAGAAAAACATTTTGAGTAATCATAATATTTTGTTTTATGCTCTGGGAGCATCAAAGAGACTGAAAGAGATCACAGACGCACTGTGCCCATGGAAAGGCTCCTCTCTGGGCCCCAAACTTACAGTATCTTCTGAATATGAGAGCCCAGCCTCACCCTCCCAGTCTGCAGTACTTCTAGAGTTTTCTGAACCTGGTACTTCTGACTGAGGAAATCCTTCAACTTTTTGAGCGTTTCTCCCCATCTTCCTGCCTTTCTATGCACAGGGTGCCCCAGCACCAGACCAGGAGGGAGAAACCTCTGCAGGGAGAAACCTCTGACCAGCACTCAGCCTTTCAGGCTGCCTTTCAGCAGGGCAAAGAAAATGCACTTATTCAGATTGATATGGCATTAAGGACAGCTTTAGGAGCCTTCACCACCCAGATCAGAAAGAGTGGAGAACCTTTGCAATGGAGAAGTGGTTTTGCAGCAGCTCAGGTCTGTGGGGATATGTGGAGGGAAGGGAAGGAACCAGACTGAAAGGTAAAAATCTGAATCAATAACCTTCCCTCCCTCCTCTCAGTCAATACTTCCCTCCTCTCACCTGACATTTTTCAGCTTATTTTTCAACATCTCCAATCAATTCCCAACTTCTGCCTCACTCTTAAGAGGAATCTCAGAGGTTTTTTAGGCACAAGGCAGAGAGGTGGCTTTGGATCAGGAGCTGATTTGCCACAGCTCCTGCTGAACAGGCAGGTGGGCAGCAGTTAATGCTCTTTTCCAGTGAGCAACTGCACTGTGCTTTTCCTCCTGCCAAAAGGCTGCACTCTCCACTACGTGGAGATTTGTAGCAGGGCTCAGATAAATGGACATGAGTGCTTTTATTATCTGTATGAATCCATGCAAATGCAGAGTGCAGGTTACAAGGTGATGGAAAAATGCTTCATTTAACGAGACAGAAGAGCCAGTGCAGGAAGTAAACAAAATGTTGGCACTTTCCTTTGTAGATATGGTGGTAGAGGGGGAGGACGGTTTCCACCTGTAAATGTGGTTTCCAG
>WAAE01007226.1:0-19492 GCA_013400495.1 Nicator chloris | reverse complement strand
AGGAACACTGCTTCACAGTTGTACTCTGAAAAATGACATTTTTTAATCATGGGTATCCTGAGCCATATGTTAAAATTGTTGTTGGCCTTTGGTATATACCTCTGTATTTCTGAGTAGGCAGTACCTATCAACAAGTGAACATTTCACTAACAATGGCCCTTCCTACATTGCTTCTCTTCTGTTGTAATACCTGCACTTATGCCAAATTATTTTCAGTTAAGTTGAATTAATTGGTAATTCTTCATATGAGGACAATTCTTCTAAGAATGTGCTAATTTTATGAGTACAACATGTTGGTAAAATCATCATTTCCTTTGGAAAGACCTTTATGTAGTAAAAATTCCCCTCATTCATTTTTGCAATTTTATTTATTTTTAGTGGGAGTCAAGACAACCTTTTAGTGGATGTAAGTAGAAGTTGTAATGGACTACAGAGGATGGAAATACTGATTGAATATATTTATTCATGCTTATTCAGGAAGACAGGGAGATAATAGAACGAAATAATTGGTAAAAATGTGAACTGATATTTATACTGTAAATTCTTTTGCATTCTGGATCTAGGAGAGGACTTTCTGTAATTCACTCTTAAGAGGTTGATTAATTCACTAATTGGCAAAGAGCTAGTACCAACTTCTCAACCTCTTCTCTGGAAATCTTTCACTACCTCTCTTAGACAACATGACTGATCAACAAAGATGGCTTTTTTTCCCCATAGCCATTATCTAATTTTAATTTTTTTCATTTTCTTTTCTCTCTTCTCCTCCATAGTACATCTGATATATTCCTAAGGGAAAAGAAATATACTTCTGACTAGTGCATTACTATATTTAAAATTCTGATTAAATGAAAAGAGAGCTAGAAATCATCACTACTTGAATTTTGGAAAATTATTCTTGGCAAAAAACACAGTACTGCAACAAGAAGATCAGGTTATTAGTTACTATGACTGCAGTATTAATTGATTGCTAAGCTGAAATGCCATGGACCACGTCTTACTTATTCCCACAACTGTCAATGAAAGTTCTACTCATGGAATGAATAGAATTAAACAACCCAAGCCTCCCCCTCTCCTTCCCACGCATATCTCTTCCTCGTATTGCATCTACTTAACAGGCTAATGATATATGAGCAAAATAAGTGTATGTAACCTTGAAATTCTGACTTTGTGTTGAAAAAAAGAGTATATTCTGTGGAACATTTTGGTAGAGCTCTTTTTGTTGTTTTGTTTTTCAGCATTTTTGGGTGTTCCTTAGCTTTATGGAAGAAAAATTGAAGTGTGTGCCTTGGCATCTATGAGTATATATATTTATTTAATCCTACTGGGATATTTGAGTTCATGTCTCCCAGCTGAATGAAATTTATCTCAGCAGAGTTTTACTTAAGAGTGATTGTGGAACAACTATCTAGCTTTAAAATGCCCACAATCTGTGATCTTCAGATTGGTTGATTTGGAGTATGAGGCTATGGGCCTTGTACGCAGTCCATTCCAAATACTTGCTAAGCCAGAGGCTGTAGCCTTGTGTTTGACAGCTATAGTCACGTGTCCATTAATTTTTCCAATGACATTTTTAAACCTGTGTGGCAATTTATATGTTTTGAAATGTCACAAAATTATATTACAGTTTACAAATTACATTTTGCATTTTACAATTACAAGTTAGTGTTGCGTTGCATTTGGGGGGGTCCCTGGGGTGGGGGGTCCCCTATGCTGTATGTTCGCTGGCAGCAGCAGGCAAGCAAGGAGACTCCACCCAGCTTCTGAGGGTTTATGAGGGCTTCAAGGCAAGGGAAACGACTTCCATACAAAGCAATCCCATAGCTTGTCCCCCCCCGCATAGGGGGGGACGCCCCAAAAGAGAGCGAGTCCAGCTATCCCATGGCTTATATCTGGGGGCGGGGCCCAAGGGTGGTACAAGCTAACAACTAATTGGAGCTAAACAAGGGTGGAGCATGGGGAGGGGTCTACAATACTAAGGCCAATAGGGAAAGTAAGGGGAGGGGAATCCCAAACACAACCTAATAAGGCATTCAACATAATAGACAGGGGGCTCTCTGGGACTACAGGTAGGTCCGAAAGTGGATTGACAGCTACAGGGGAAGGTGCAGATCACACACCACTACAAGTTAGAATGCGAAATCTTGTAAAAATCCCTGTAATATTTCATAGGAATTTCAGTGGTTTGATTGTGTGCCTTTGTTTTGAACCTGTCTTTTGATTTTATTTGATCTTCATCCTTCTTTTTTTTTTTTTAAGGCACAGAATGCTAGAATGAGTTGGAGTGAGATGAATGACTAGCCCTTGTTTCCTCTCTTTAAACATTGTTTCAATTAGGCACTTGAAAGAAAAATTTTTGAGAAATTATTAATTGTATGTGATAAGGGATCTGTAAGGTTTTGTGCTTGCAAATTAATTCTGTGTTGCAGTTGCTTTCCTAGTTATTTAAATTAGAAGCAGAGCAGAACCACTGAAACTGTCTCTCCTCCCTGGCATGTCGTTCAGCCATCTCTCACCAGAGAGCAGTGGCCTCATGAAAATTACAGATCAAATGAACCCTGATTTCAAATACTACCTTCTCTGCTCCGTCTTTAGGAAGTAACTCCTGCTTACTGTCATTTACAGACTGAATAGTCCTCCTACTTTACAGATGGTTAAAAATATTAGAGAGACTGCAGTATGTCTTGCTAGTCTTCATTTGTACTCCAGTGGCTCATATCTGCTGAGCTCAGGGCTTGATCCCAAATTTAGATCTGCATCCGATTATAGCAAACTGATGTAGAACTCTGCTACCTGCTGCACAGGTGATGTGGAATATCCCAGCTGCATGCTCTGAGGCAGCCTAATGCCCATGGTCCTCTAATTGCAGGAATATTTGCATCTTATTTGAATAACAGTTGGAAGAGTTACAAAAATATGTTTTAGGGATTGTAAGGTTTTTTCCTTGTTATACTAAAAACATATCAAATGTCATATATTTCTCAGAAATATAAATGTACCGATTTCTCCAGGGATATTTAATAACAGTGTTAGACTAGTTTGGATTTAAGTGGACTACAACATAGGTTTTAGTTTAGGCAATAAAGCCAATTTATAGCCTTTAACCTTTGCTCAGTGTCAGCTTTGGTTCAGTTTTGCAAGATAATTTGCTCAAATCCTTTCCTCCACACAAGTCCTGCTCTTCCAAATTAAGTTTCTGATTTTTGTCTGTTGTCCCACTGTCAGAAAATGTCATAATTCTTGTTCATTCTGCTCTTCTTGTCCTCCATGTTAAAGAACCTTCCTAGTCTGATAATTCTATGCCTCTGAAAAATAGGAATGTTTCTACTGTTCTTTCAGTAAACTTGGGAAAGATGGGGGGTGCATTTAAATTTTTTTTAAACCCCAGTTGAAGAATCTCACAAAATATACTGTCAACCAGATGGGCTGCTGAAACTGAGCACAAATACTCTGCTAACTGTTCACCAATAATTTATATGATTCTTCTGACATGTTTCCTATTAGGCATCTTCCTAGAATCCCTCAGATAGCATTAAATTTATGTGGAGAGTCTTTTGAGCTATACCACACTCAGGATTTCCTTATTCATCCATGTTGCAGAAAGGCAGCCCTAGAGAAATAGACCTATGTAATCAAATGATGTCTCCAATTCCATTGGTACCACTTTCAAGAAAATATTTTGAAAGAGTGGCATGCTTTGCATATATTCAGGTCATCCTAACTCTGAGGTTTCTTGCATAACTGAATGAAGGGAAAAATGATATCAGCCTAAATAAGGGATTTGTTTCCTGGAAACCCCAGCACTCTGAGTGATAAGGGCAAATAACTGCAAGAAAATGATTTAGAGAAATGTGGAATGGAAGTGTAGAGTCTGTTTAAAGAGAGTATTTCATTACATGTTTTTTCTAAAAAACTGATGACCTCTAATTCACTTTTGTTGAAGTTTCTTTTTAATACTTCTTCTATTTTGCAAGAGCTATATATAACTTGTAGCTTTTTGAACTGGTAACAACTGTGAAAGCTACCTTGCAATCCAATCTTGTATAATATCTTTCCTGCCATAACTTTGTTACCCTGCCTTCAATAGGAATACAGATCTCTACATAGAAGGAATTAATTCTCTTCAATAAAGGAATTAATTCTCCTTAATGCTTTGATTGTGCTGGA
This sequence comes from Nicator chloris, assembly GCA_013400495.1. Lineage (NCBI taxonomy): Eukaryota > Metazoa > Chordata > Aves > Passeriformes > Pycnonotidae > Nicator > Nicator chloris. Next base: position 15,328 of record WAAE01007226.1, on the reverse strand, counting down.
ATAGCATAATGAGCATGTGTACAGGGCGTTCATGCATTCACCACATCATTGCTATGTAGCATCGTTTACTTTTGCGTGTAAGTATCAAAACACTTCTTGTACCATTTTGGGGGACAGATCAATAGACCAGTGGTGTTCTCAGCTGTAGCAGCAACCCTGCTGACATTTCTGTCAGTACCTGTTTTAGAGGTCTTCTTGGGAATTTACAGCTCATTGGTTACACCTCAACCCACCACTGCTCTGACAACTTAGTAGAAAAATCTTTTTTTGCCTTCAGTTGAATAACTTGCATTTTATTGTCTTTTACCTTCTGGAACATGAGCAGTGGGAGAGAGAGATGACATCTGCTGTGCACAGCCTCCCCTTGGTCTCAGTCCATCTGCCAGAGAGGACATTTAGTGATGTGCTGAGTTGGTCCTACAGTCAACCTCAGCTCCTCTTAAATCAAGCTTTTTAGCTATTCACCTGTCAGTACTCCTCTTGTTAGGTCTGAAGTCTTTTTAGTTACCTCGTATTAATTTTTTTGTAGGAAACTTTTGGACACTGAAGATGAACTCTCTGACATCCAGTCGGATTCGGTCCCGCTGGAAGTGCGGGACTGGTTAGCTTCTACATTCACAAGAGAAATGGGAATAGTGAAGAGGAGACCTGAGGAAAAGCCCAAATTCCGAAGCATTGTGCACGCTGTACAGGCTGGGATTTTTGTAGAAAGGTGAGAGCTTTGTTTTCTTGTTACAGCAAGTACTGCATTTAACCACAATGTCTGCAATTGAAGATCCTTTAAATGGTGGGATGAACCTGAAGTGGATCTTTGAGCCAGAATTTATGCTTCAATTTCTGTAGCCACTCCATTTTTCTATACAGAATTCTAGATGAAACCTCCAAATTTGTAAAATCTCCTAAGTCTTGGAAAATTCTGGGGATGAACTCAAGGGCTTTGTAAGTTCAACACTAAATTATACGAAAGACTGTTCTAACATTAAAGAGTAATAGACTTGCAAAGGGGCTTTTCTCACAACTTCATAAAAGATTATATAAATCTTTGGGGTCAGACCCTTAAATAGATTAATGTTATTTCACAAGCTCTGAAAGAAAAATTAAAGGAAGATAAATTGTTCCAGTATGTTTTTTAAAAAGTGCTATTTCCTAATATTTTATTTGTTCTTTCAGGATGTACCGAAAAACTTCAAGCATGGTTGGTTTGGCTTATCCAGCAGAAGTGATAGTCACATTTAAGGTGAAAGAAGTTTAATCATTATGGAATTTCAACATATTTGTATTTACATTTAGTGACTTTTAGGGTCAAATGAATATTTTTCTACTGAATGTACCCTAGCCATAGTTAGTACTGCAGCACTAAGCACAAAGAACAGAGAAAATAATAGTTAAACATTAAAAAATAACATATGATTCTGATTAATTCTGATTTCATTTAGATCCTATTAGAGCAAATGAATTAGAATGAAGTTTGTATGGAAGTTCTTGTAGAAATATGAGAGAGTTTTATCAGCTCCCAGTGGTATCGTAATCAGTGTCTCAGACAGCAGCATTTGTTTCCTTTTTAGGAAAGAAAAAGGAGATAGTATTGGGATAGATTAAAAAAATAAGCTGAAGCTTATGGAACAAGTACAGTATTTGCAGTAAATTTAAGGTATTACTCTAGTTCTGCCAAAAGATAATCTTTTATAGTAAGCTGAGTTCCTATGTCCATGAATGCAGTTAAAAACTGGTATTTCTTGAGAATGAAGTACCTCAACTTTTCCCCTGAAAGGTAACAATTATATTATTCTCAAACTGCTTTATGTTTAATGACATCAGTGTTAATGACATTGCATAATAGCCTATTTGAAGGGTGGTATTCAGAGTAGCTCCGTAAGGCTGTGTAGACAATTTGTACAGAGGAAGTTAAACTTGAGAGATTAAGACCTTTGATTCAAAGGATGCAAAGTGGCCTCGGTCACATTGCAAGTATTTTATTCATAACTGACACAATTGTTTTCATCACTAATATTGAAGTAGCCATTAATGTGTTATCTATATTAGGAATTTGAAAGAGTTGGACAATGAAACCACCAAACTCTCCCTCTTCCCTCTAAATACTAGCCAAATGGATGGAAATGTAATGCTTTTTTGTTGTTTTCCTTTTCCCTCATCTACAGGATGTTGATAAGTGGTCTTTTGACGTATTTGCCCTTAATGAAGCAAGTGGAGAGCACAGTCTGAAATTTATGATGTATGAGCTGTTAACCCGATATGACCTTTTGAGCCGTTTCAAGGTCAGGAGCAAACCACAAATAAAAATATGTATGCAAAAATACATGTGTCAAATTTAAAATACAAGAAAACCAGCATTGACATGTTTTTTATTGTACAATGCAGTGTAGAATTTCAAAAAATATGGCAAATGAAATAATGTAAAATGCCAACAGCTCTACCAAATGAAACTTCACCCAGAACAGGCAAATTTTTCTGCAACCCCAAAAATGGAAAGCTATGTACACCCTTGTCATGTCATTTGTGTTATATAAATAGATTATGTATACAGACTATTTACTCAGCAGGTCTGAAGCAGTGTCCCACCTTTATAGACCAAAAATTACTAAAAAGGCAGAAAACCATAGTTAGACCTAAATACTTTTTTCCTGGTCTGGATCATGGTATGTTGATCACCACTGTACAGGGGCTTCAGCTAAACCTTCCTCTCCTAAACAACCTTGGGGGATATATAAAAAGAAAAATTGCTTTCCCAAGGTGTTTGTAGGGTTTTGCAATAAAATATGGAGTCCTTATAGCCAAGGTCAAAAGGCTGAGATTAAAAAATGGATCAAAATGATAAATTTATTCTTATAGTATCAAATGAAAGTTTTCTTATAGTTTCAAAGTGCAAAAACTCTGTGTTCCTTTTGAAGAGGCTGTCTCACCCTGAAGTTACTTGAATATTTTAATTTTAGCTGGCAACTCAGCTTTTTCCAACAGACTTTATTTGCTCGAAGTCAGAACCAGACCAGGGCTACCATTATAACACAGACATGAGGTACACAGTGCTACTGGCAGAGTGGGCTGAAGCCCATTCTCAGTCCCATTGTTTGCATTGCAGGGTTTTTAAATAACGAAAAATTATTAAGTGATATGTAATTTTATTAAATGGGTGAAGTGGTTTATCCCCAGGAGGCAAATAAGCACCACACAGCCACTCACTTGCCCACTTCTCTCCCCAGAAGGATGGGGGAAAGAGAATTGGAGGTGTAGAAGTGAGAAAACCTGTGGGTTGAGATATGTACAGTTTAGTAATGATGGTGATAATACTAATAATATAGAAAATTAATATTTAAGAGAGACATAAAACCCAAGAGGAAAGGCTGCAAATGAAAGCAATTGCTCAGCAGCAGCTGAGCACTGCCCAGGCAGTCCCCAGGCTGCAGTGCCCAGCCAGGCTCCCCCAGCCTGGCTGCTGCCCATGAGGCCGTGTGGAGCATTGTCCCCTGGGTCAGCGGGGCCAGCTGCCCCAGCTGTGTCCCTTCCCAGCTTCTTGTTGGCCTCCTTCTTCTTGTGCCTTCCCAGACTACCCAGTGGTGGGTGGGATGGGCAGCAGAAAAGGCCTTGACTCTGCAGTTGCTGCTCATAGCAGTGACTAAAACATCCTGAAGTTATCAGCTCTGTTTACAGCACAAATCCAAAACAATGACTCATACCAGCTACTATGAAGGAAATTAACTCTATCCCTGCCAAAACCAGCATAATGCAAAAATAGATGGGACCAGATAGTACCTGCACTTCACACATTGCCTGGAGGAGGGAAAGTCATACTATGACATTAAAGCAATCCTTGTCTCAAGCAAGGTAAAACTGGTGAAGAAAAGGAGATAATCCTATTGTTGGGCTCCTATCTGTCATGCCTGTATCATACAAGCAACCTATGCACCTCTGGTGGAGACAGACATGCCTTAAAAACCATTTGGTTGATAGCTCTGCAGTGTCTTGTGCATGGTGTATGTAGAGAGATATAACATCTACAGAAATTGTGTGGAGACTCACTGGTACACATATGATACCAGACTTTACATTTTACATTTTTATTTTATTGCTTGCCCACTAGATCCTGTGGTATATTATTTGTGATTCATTTATTGCATGCTTGACTTTGCAGCAGTTGCAGGAAAAAACCAATTGTTTTAATGTTTTCTTGTCTGTAGATCCCTGTTCCCAACCTTATTTCTTTTGCTGAAGCTCTTGAAGTTGGTTACAGCAAATACAAAAATCCCTATCACAATTTGATCCATGCAGCTGATGTTACTCAAACAGTGCATTACATAATGATTCACACTGGCATCATGGTAAGAAGTATTGTGAAGTTCAATTTACTTCTTTTCTCAGACTGTTGTTTTGAATAAATGTGTACTTGTTTTTTTTCTAAAGGCAAAAGCTCAGCTGAAAATTTTGCAGAGAGATTCAAGAGCTACTGTTCAGGCTGTGAACTTTATTTCATTTTAACATCAGTTCAAGCTTAACTTCTCTTAATGCAGAGGGAAGGAGGAAGAAAAAAAAAATCATCCTTAAATCCTTTTTGCTTTTCATTGCCTGGATTTAGGTATTTTTGATCATATTTAATGAGATAGATTTGCAGGAGTGGGCAGGTGAGAATTTTTTACTTTCACATCAGAGCATGGGAGGTGTGATCAGGCAAGGAAGCTTTAGTATCTGCAGAGGTCCTGGCTGTCGAAAGATGTACTGAATCAGGCTTAGAATTATATCATCATGGAATGGCTTGGGTTGGAAGAGACCTTAAAGACAACTCAATTCCAACCACCCTGCCATAGGCAAGGACACCTTCCTCTAGACCAGGCTGCCCAAGGCCCCATCCAGACTGGCCTTAAACTCTGAAACTGCTTCTTCTTTCAGTTTTTAACCTTCTTCAGCGCTGCTCTTGCATACTCTATGTGCCTGCAGTAGGTAGGCTATTGCATTTACCTTGAAACATCACAATATTTTTAATTATTTGTTTGGGAACTGAAATGAATCTGTGCAAGCATTTTTATTTCTAAACGCCTATCTTAAATTTAATACCAGCAGTGGAATTCTTCTCACTATCAGCTTGCTAGGCAGGAGTAAATACTGACTGAAAGAAAAAGGACATTGCTGTCAATGGCTTTTTGATAATTTGTCTTCATTGTGAAAACAGTTGTTTAAAAACCCAACAAACCAAAAAACAAACAATAAACAGAACAGCTGGGAAGAAATGGTGTCTGATTTCTGTTTGCAGAGCTGTGAAACAATTCCAGAAGACTTCGGAAAGGAAAAATTTAAAGCTGACTCTGCATGTTTTTGCTGTTATATATACACAATAAATGACAGTCAATCACTTATGTTAAGCCTTTTCTCACTTAAAATGCCCTTGGCTTCAGGTGGGCAAGGAGAGGTCCCCAGGCATTGCACATTTTTATTCTACTGTTTGAAGGAAGTATTTTGCTTGTAAGTGTTTAAAGCTATATTTTAACTCTAATACTAGATCTTAAGTGAAGCCTGGAGTCTTCACCAATCAAGATTCCTTTTCAGATTGAAAAATTTTCTTGAGAAAGGGCTTCCATATCAGACTGAAGCAGAGGCTAGACAGCTCTTGCCATGAGGAGTCCAAACCAAAGTTGTTTTATTCAATATTCACCTATCAAAATAATATTTTAGTAAAAGAAAATTCTTGAAGGTATTAGATTAACTGCAAGAGTTAAGTGATGTGAGCCATGTCTTTGTTGCAGGTATACACCTGCATCAGGAACTTACCAGGAGGAAAATTCTTTTGTTTTATTATAAACATCCCTCCAGCCCATTGTATCTGTGCCCCTCTGCCCTTCCAAAAACCAATAACATTCAGATTTTCCTTGTGATGCCAGGACAAAGTTCCAACTTCCAGAGCTGTCCTAGTAATTTTGGCATGTTTAGCCATTGATTAAACCACTTTGAAAGATACTTTGTGTATCTGTGAACACTGAATAAAGGAATCTGTTTCATATTTGAATATCTGCTGTTTCACTGAGTGCATATGAGTGTGAGAAAGGCCTTTCCCTCATGAGTATTACAGTGTTAGCATGTTAACTTTCTAACTGCCTTAGATGGGATTTGGGCAATTATCTTCAAAAATGTTTAGACTTTATTGCTGCAAAATCTCACTAATGTTGCAACACTGCTACAAAATATTTCTGTAAAATTAGTCCAGGTTTAATTCACATTTTAATTGCCAAATTATTATATTGAATTGTGATATTGCCCTGGTGGTGGCAGGGGGGATTTGAACTAGATGATCTTTAAGGTCCCTTCTAACCCTAACCATTCTATGATTCTATGGTGCTATGATACAGAAAAGTTCTTGGAAAGACATTCAACTAGGACACCACTTAGTCAAGAGTGCCTTCAAACAGATGTACTTGCCAGGCAGAAGGAACATTTATGGAAATCAGTGTTTGAAAAAGGGCCTAGTGATTCTGCAGCTTGCAAAGTATTTCTCTCCCAAATGTCACTTGCAATTTGAGAAAGCATCAGTATCATGAAACTGTTCTATTTAACTTGCTGGATTTTTTCCCCTGTTGCCTGGTTAACCCTCCAGTACCCTACTCAATAACAATTTGGAGTTTGCTTCTCAAGCCAACAGTTTTCAGAGCATGTCCACTGTAATGCTTTTTTTAAACTCTGCTGTGTTTCTAATAAATATCTGGATTACAGTAAATTTGATACAATTCTAAATCAAATTCCTGTGGGGTTTTTGGGGGTTTTTTTTTGCAGATTGGTTTGCAATTTGAGGTTTTTGTGCTTTCATTGTCTCTTAAGGACTTGGTACTGACTCCAAATCTTGCAGAGTTGCTGTCTTCCTTGTTTATTTCTGAAACACATACTGAAGCAAACATTTCCAAAAGCTGGGGTTTAGGAAATCTTTTGCATGATTCCTGTTATTGAGGTCATATGTTTTGTACCTTTCATAGGAAGCTGGAAAACAGTGGTATTTCCACATTTGCCAAAAAATTTTGACTAATCAGAGCTTATGCTTCTCCACAAGCCCCTAGAGAGATTCTGGTGAAGAATAAGACCTATTCAGAGCTGCTGTTAAAGAAATAAAATAATCATTATATTTTTCAAAAGTTGCTGTCTATCTTAAGAAAGAAGATCCAGCCACCTCAGATCAATGTGTTTGAATGTTAGATATCACAGATGGCAGACAGTCTATTAACCTTCCCAAGAGATTCAATCCCAGATGATGCAACTGAAATGTAAAACTCAAGCTTGCATTTATGAAGTTTTCATCTTTATAAAGGTTTAAGAATCCAAGTCCCAGGGAATACATCTTGTGAAGAACTCTTGAGTCATCGATCATCTTCCCACCATCTCTTTTCTCATCCCACATACCTGTATTGCTCAAAATAAAGGAAAAAATGTCTTTACTGCCAATAAGTGCATTGTGAGACTCCATTTCTTACTCAGTTTTTAATCCATCATTGAAAAAAAAATTTTCAAACAGAACTCATAACTCAAAATGTATCTATTTACATATAAGCAATACATAATACCTCCATAGAAGACATAATTTATATTAGCTATGACACCCACAAGACATAGTATCTTTCAGGAGGGAAGCAGGTTTCAGACCCCCAGATACTCATTTTTCCCTCTCCCTTTCAGAAACACACTTATTAACTGTCTCTGTTAGAGTTTTTTTTCTACTTCCTTAGAAATCCTTTAGCTAAAGTAGTTCTCTGGTTCTCTGGTTTGATTACTGATCTCAATTTTGACTATACCAATAGTATAGAATTAGTGTGTATAAAATACTTGCTCTTCTTTATTAATGTATGAAGTCTCTGTGTAGCCTATATATATTGTGTGTGAGGAATGTTCTTCTGCCTATGAATGCACTGTCTAGCAACTATTTTATTTGCTACAAAACCTGACCTTTGAAAAGGCATCTTAAAGCAAAGTTTATGTTTAGCTTTCATTACACTTTCTGTGTTTCTGTTCTATTCTGAATGTTGAAAACATTGTGAGAGCCAGGACTGGTCATGGCCTGGTTTCTTGTGACACACAATATGATGAAGGTCGTTGTTTCCATTTTTAGAATTGCTTACAGTACATTCTCATTCTTCTGTTTGTGACCTTTCTAAACCTATACTGCTTCACTGACAGCCAGTACTTGTTCCTCAGTGGCCCTGTTTTGTCACTGAATGCCCTATTTAATTATTCTCCCATTGCTCATGACTATTGACTCTTTCCTTTCTTCTTCTTTGAAAGAAGAACTACTTTTGGCAACTTTTACTATATCTGACAGCTTATACATTTCATATCCATTTATACATACATATGTGCATATTCAGGTGCATGAAGCTGAGATCATTCTTTGATCCTTTAGTACAGAAGCTTACTTGTACATCAAAACCATCTGAAATATGTGTGGAAATGCTTGACTAATGTTTGATTTAATCAGTCCTATGACTGTGGGGGTTAATCATCATATGATTTTTCTGCCCCCATCTTTAAATGGAGTAAATTTTTTCCTCAAGGACTTCTTGTCATTCAAGAAATAGAACTTGAAAGAAGATAACAGAGGTTATTTTACAAACTGATCAATACAGAACAGCCTCATTTAACAAGTTATAAAAGGGCTCAAAACTCCAGGGTCTGCATTATTTTGTATACATGACCTACATTACCTTTTGTTCTATGTAACTGTATACTAGTCTTATGCACTTTTTTTTTTTTTTTTTGCATCAGTACAAAATGCGATAAAATTTAGAACAAAAAAATCTCCCATGGGCCTAATTTTAGTGCTATGTACACTGGTAAAATATAGATAATGCTAATTTTGTACCTTCAATTTATAGTTAACTGTATATAGAGTTTACTAAAAGACAAATTACAACCTAAACTTCATATAAGGGTTTTTTTGATTAATATACTGTAATTTGGCAAGTGCCATGTGTGGACTAAGAGATTAGATACTCAAAGCAGTTGCAAAGTGAACTGTATAATTCTTTTGATAATTTATATTTTTGGCTGTCAATATTTACTTTACTAGTGACCATAAGGATGTTAACTTGGTCTCAGAGAAATCATAAATACAAGGACTTATTTTGTCGTATAGTACTGAAGTGTTATGGATATGTAGTTATCTGGAGTAAGATAAGAGGAAAGTTTATTTAAGCTGAAGGTAATGCAAAACATTTTCAGTACTGTAGTGTTTAATCTGAGTTAGGCTATTATCGAAAATGTGACTATGATTTGTTTTTCATTTACCAGCACTGGCTCACAGAACTGGAAATTTTAGCAATGATCTTTGCAGCTGCTGTCCATGACTATGAACATACTGGGACCACAAACAATTTTCATATTCAGACAAGGTAAGTGATATGGTCTCCTAAGAGTCATATCTGGAGTTTGCAGTTCATTCAGTTCATTGCTGAACTGTTTCATAACTCCTACCAATAAAGCCAGGAAGCAGCCAGGTCAGTCCTGGTTTTACAAATTGCTTCCTCGACTTCTGTCCAGTTAATGGGATCGGTCACATGATCAAAAACTGTGGAAAAGTAATAAGATGGTTCCATGTCTGAAATAATTCCGTTTTGGAGCTGATATGTCAAGAGAAAGTTTGAAAAGGTTCAGAACATGCAGAACATGGCCCTGAAACCCCCTCAGCCTTCTATGTGCTCACTTAAATTCTGATACTACTGACTCAAAAACTTCTTCTACTGTATCCCCATAAAAACGCCTTGTCACTTACAGCAATGTGCTTACATTTTGTTTCACTTTGTGTGTTAAACTTACAGGGTCCTGGTGCAGAGGGAGAAACTTTCAAGTACAGCTTTAGAAATACCTACCATGAGCCATCTTCTAGCATGTTTTGAAAGCAACTGCAGTAGATATGAAAAAGAACTCTAGAAAGGAATCCAGTTTGAAAGTTAGGCTAGCTGTGTTCTCCAGCAGGTGCAGCAAGTCATTCTAGCTGCCGTTCCTGCACAACAGCATATAGTTCTCTCCCTTAAAATATTTTCATCTTATCAAAGGAAAATCCCTGACCAATCCACTACTGAGTGAAAATGGGACCTCTGATACTTAACCTAGTACAAGCCATCTTATTTTTCTCCTACACTAAGCTATACATTGTTTTTAGTACCCTCAGTTGAGGAGTTTGCTTTAGCTGCTCTTTAAAAAAAAAAAAACAAAAACAGCATAGCACTGGCATATTCTAACAAAACAGCTCAGTACTAGGAATATTATTACTTTGAAAACAAGCATCCTCACACTCACTTATATGGATCAATTGCCCAATAAATACATTTAAATTAAATGTATAGCATAGTTTTTCCCCAAGATGTGGCTTTCAGTAATGAAAAATGCTAGATTTGCAGCTGAAATAACGACTCAATTATTTTCTCTTTCAGCATAGTCTGGCTAAAAATAAACTTCAGTTTGTAGTTCCTAGTTTATATTACTTTTCTATTTTTGTCCTTAATATTTTGCTATGAAGTGTTGCCAGAGTGGAAAACTAATTAAGCTGATAGCCTTTGAATTTTACTCAGGCATACTTGGAAGCAGGTATTTGTGATGTGATATAGCTCATTCTTCTTTCCTTGTGTAACTTGGCCCTGATGTGGCATCCCAGACTGTGATTCCAAGTGTCTTTTGCCTGAGGAAAACTGATGGAATGGCTGCCGAAATCATAGCAAATCTCAGCACTGCTTAAACCTAGTCATACGTAGCTATATTGATCAAAGTGTGCTTCATAAACATATGTGATTGGCATAACACAGATTTTCCCATTACTTTAGTTAGATGTAAACACATTGATTATTTAGGCAGGCTATGATTTGTTCCCTCTAAATAACATTTCCCACCCTACTTTAATTATTTATATTCCTTGGTACTATACATGACAATATATACTGTTGCTCAACAGAACAAGAGGTTGAATTTCGCTTATTTATGTCAGAGTAAAGTGCACTCCTAAATCAACACACCTTTCTTCTAATGCAGACTTGTCACTGGACCAAATTGAAATATTCAGGAATAATGTTATCAGAACAGAATTGTAGCAGAGAGGCGACTCCTGAGATTGCATAGCAGGTCAGATCAGGGCTTGGGGAAACAAATTCCCCAAGAATTATTGGTGTTTGAAGCTAAATATGATAAATCCACACCACATCAAAATTTGTGAATATCTCAGCGTACTTTTGGAATTGTACATTAGTCTTTGATTAAGAAGGATACTGTTAAGTGTGCTAACATTATGGTACGAGTCTGTCTTTAGGAAGCACTTGAGTGCTTCCAAATTGCAGCTTAGCATCTCTGCCATCCCACTGTAATGAGCTGCAAGGTTTCTCTGGTTTTCTGAGATTTTATGGTGGCTGTTTAAAACATATGAAATTGAAACTTTTTAATACTTTATTATTTACAGCATCTTCTGATAATGAGTAGCATGGGCCAAAGCACATCTCTCAGAGCAGGGGGAGTAACTTCTTAATACCTCTGCTATGTGTGGAGCCCTGCTGTTGGTGAACACATTGCATTTTAAAAGGTTGTATCCTGTAAGTGTACTCTTGTAGCCTATTTAGAGCATTTCTGGTGCTCTGTGATCCTGTCTACAGAAAAGAAGCTCAAAGATCTCATGAGTTTTTGCCACAGTTAGGTCATATCAATAAAACCTCACACATTTTAAAAGATGAGTTTCCCACAAACAGTGTATACAATGGTATAATGATAAATTTAATGCATTTAAGATGGAAAATTTATTGGTATTTGATACAGTAGGAACAAATAAACACCATTTGATATATCTCTATCTCTCTCTCTATATGTATATATAGCCAGTATTTCTCATAAAGAAGGCACAGTCCTACCTTTCCCAGGGCCATCATCAGAACACCATTACAAAGCCTGCCTCTTTTTCCCCACACTAGGTCAGATGTTGCTATATTGTACAACGATCGCTCTGTTCTTGAAAATCATCATGTAAGTGCTGCTTATAGACTCATGCAGGAAGAAGAGATGAACATCCTGGGTAATCTAAACAAAGATGACTGGAGGTAAGATTTGCTGCGACATTCAAAAATACTTCCAGTATTTAAAAATAATAAAAACCATGAGATCTTCCCTGTGGAGTCTATTTTAAGAGCTCAAATTATAGGAAGTTGACAGTGGAAAGAGTAATGGATATTTAGAGCCTAGAGAAGGCTGCTGTTGTGTTCAGAACTGTTTGGGAGAATCCGTGTAATTTTCCAAGTGAGGTTGAGCATTTCTGAGGCGCAGTGCTGGAGTGTGTGGACAGTCTCAGGTGAGGTAGCTCTTTAGGAAAACCACAATGCTGTCTGAGCTGGGTTGCCTTTGTTCAACGTACCCAGGGGGTTGAAATCACAGTGCAGGGTCACACTCTGCTGCCAGCTTGAGCACTATTGCTCCTGGGATTTCAGCATAGTCACGTCTTGGTTAAGCATTAAAAAATGTGGACAGTCCAAAAATAATAAAGGCCCAGAAGTGCTACAGAAATTTCTTTTTCTTCTTAATTTTACTGTAATTCCTGAAGAAAATTTGGCCAGCTGAACGAATAAGCATCGTAATGGTTCTATCACAAATAATAAGACCTGTAACACTAAAATTCAAGTGTTAGATTAAGACTTTCTCCATTATTAAAAAGGAAATGTTATCCTTGTATATCATTGATGGATACATATTGTATTTAAAATACGAGTCTTCTGTGTGTTTCTGTAAACACAGTTGTTATTCAGTGGCCCTAAAAACCCCTTGCAGACAGGTGGACTGTGAAGTTCAGAAAAATGTGTTCTGCTAGGGGAAGGTCTCCCTCTGTGAAAGATGCTGCCATGAATAACTAAACTCTGCTTTATTTGTATTTTCACAAAATTATACATTTATGAAGGAATATCTGAACATCAGATCAAATTTTGCTGATGTGTATATTTACAGATGGACTGTTTTACATGGTAGATTTACATAATTTTACTTATTTGCATGATGAGAAAAACCCTAAATAAAGCATTTATTAAATGTAAGTCTGCTGGCCCTTCTAGGTTTTAAACAATTATAATTCTGTACCTATTTTAAAAAATATTAAAAACATTTACAATTTTTTTATTGAATACAAAGTGAGAGAGGAAGCATACAATTTTTAGTTCTTTTAAAATAATTCTTCTCAGAGGATACTCATTTAGATTTAGTTATCAGAAGGTTTGTGTTGCACATTTAGTTCTGGAGAAATTTCTCCAGAAGTAAATTGTAAACTTCATTAATAACTGTCTGCATGCCTAGATTTTCAACACCAACAAGAGCCATCCTTGCTCCTCTTGAAACTATTTTGGGCCTGATAGTTTTGGGGCTGATAGGTGTCTGTGACCCTATTTTTATTTGTCCTAACTATTGAGTATGGAGAAGATTATTGTGCCAGTACACAGCCATCAGAAACTCATATTCTGTCTTTTAAACCATAATTTTAGAGGGAAAATTATTTTCAAATCTTCAGACATGTTGCCTTGAGTATGTTTTTTTGAAGTGATGTTCTTTCATACTGCATCCTACCAGAGGACGCTTCCGAGTAGAAAGGGGCTGCAATTCTTCAGCTGAATTTCAATCCAGGAGTGTTCCAAGGATGGCTTTGAAAACACTTATATTCCTCCCCAGTCCTGGCTTTTCATCGCTGGAGACCACCATAAATCAGTATGGTCTGGGAATCCCTGCGGCAACACTCAGTGGCTCCAGCTGATAGAAATCAGGCTGCCAGCTTTCTGCCAGTACAGTTTATCCCAGTAATTCCCTTTTGTTATGCCACTGAGAAAACAGTAATAGGATGAAACCCAAATATTTATGAATGGATAGAGGAACCTGTGATTTCCAGGTTGTGATGTTCGTATATACTGCTCTGGTGGAGGGCAAACAAAAGAAAGGGGGGAATGTGATAGGCTCTCTTCATAGTTTTGAAGCACACTCTTCTCTGCATAGATTGTTTGGGCAGGTCTTCCCATAGGTCTTTGTCCAGTTCAGTTGTGGACCATTTTCTTTAACTTTTGTTGCATTTTATTTCTCTGTGGTTTTTGAACCTGTGATAAACTACCACATTCTTTTAGAACTTGCCTAACCACGCACTGGTTCTGTTTACACTTTTCAATCTCTTCTCACTGTAACCCAATTATGTTTTCCTAGAATATCTTACTTTAGTTCTGCAATTTTTTTTTTTTTTATAGAGTGGCTACACAGATTCTATTATATGCAGCCAGTTTGAAGCTGGTGAGATTTGGCAACCAGGGAAAAGTAGAATTTATCATCTCTTTTTGGACATATTCAGTAAAATGTAGAAGAAATGTATGAATTGGCTAATAAGCTCAAGAAGCTAAACTAGGACATTCAGTTCAGTGTTTTGTCACTTAGCTCAGCAATTACAGTCTGTACTTTGAAGCAAGCAGTAAATTTCAAAGCGCTGGTCTGTGCCAACCTGCACAACCTGTTGCAGTGTGATACTTCAATTTAGAGGGTCAGTCATGGAAATGACAGTTTCCTGGTATTCATTTCTAATATCCAGAAATTCCTGTTACCTTGTCATTTCATTGGTGCAATGAAGGATCTGGTAGCCACTTAACAGACACTCTTCAATTTTCTTATTATTACTTGAGTGAGCTTCTTGGATCTATACTGAAATTCATGCTGTTAAACTAACAGTTTTGAAGGTTGCATTGAATCAAGTTGGCAGTAAATTGAAATGATAATCTGTTCAACTTTTTAATGTACTTCCTGGCATTGATTAATTTCTTTACTTCTGTCATATCTGTTTTCATTAGTTGCAGCAATTTCATTTTTCAAAAATTTAACGCTGCTGACTATTTAAACTGAGGTTCTGATAATTATTCTAGCAAGATGAAGCAAAATGACTGAAATTACTTTATAGTACTCCATTTTCTCTTCTACATATTAACTTTAAGAAGATAAATGTGCTAATAAACTGCCAGCTTCAATTAAGTTTAAAACTTAGGTTTCTGGTCTGAGCTGGGGAACAGTGCCAGCACTCTGAGGATGATGTCCTTTGTGGATAATGCATGTGACATTCTTAACAAATTTTCATTCTTTTCTTGACTCTGAAAATATGTTCCAGTCTTTGATATCATTTTGCTTCTTTCACTTAGTGCCCTTAAAGAACTAAAGAGGGACTCTCGTTTGTCCCCGTTTCTCCTCTGATTTACCGATGTTCCAGCACCCCATGTGTAATGTCACTGTGGGGAGTGGGGCAGTATTAATGTCTCAAACCATCCCAGTCATAAGGCATACAGTGAGATATTGCCTGATTATTAAAAAAAAAAAA
>WAAE01007225.1:0-13191 GCA_013400495.1 Nicator chloris | reverse complement strand
TTTTTTTTTCTCCTGGTTTTGTTTTTGTTTTTTCTTCCTGTTTTGTCTCCATTATCTGTCCTTTCTGAGTTCTAGTCCTGGATTCTGGACTTCCAGTACCTTTCCTTTCCCTTTCCATTTAACTGTTTTCATATTT
Organism: Nicator chloris; assembly: GCA_013400495.1. NCBI lineage: Eukaryota > Metazoa > Chordata > Aves > Passeriformes > Pycnonotidae > Nicator > Nicator chloris. Next base: position 13,055 of record WAAE01007225.1, on the reverse strand, counting down.
TATGTTACGATCTTAGAGATTCTTTTTTAACTTCAACAATTCTGTGATTCTGCCTCTACACTGAGATACCAGGTACTCTCCTGTACCTGACAGGAGAAAAGAGATTTAAAAGCAGAGAAGATCAGTTATATGTGTTCTTACAGAATCATTGTTCTCTCAGTGTGTTCTAGGGAATTGTACAGATTTTACACTATGAATTACGCTGGCTACTTTCCCTTATATGGATGCAACAATCTATGACTAAACATTTATATGACATTGCTGGGAAACCTGTTTCACTGAGTGTCCACTGACTGGAAAACAAATTAACTCTGATGGCTGCTGTGTGTTGCTGTGTGCTTAGTGACTTGGACAAACTGAGCCTGTCTCTTTTTGCTGTAAAGTAAATAAAAGTTTGTGATGAGGATCTTAGTCTCTTATTGTAGTCTGTCTTCTGAATTTACTTCAGAAATTTTCACATCCCCCAAAAGTTTGTGGAGGGGTTCCTTTGTATTTGCATGATGAAGTACATAAAATGTCTTCAAGAGAAAGTGATGGTTCTGTTGTGGTCTGGAGTGGAGTACTGTGAGGTCTATTAAAAGTACGACCAGAATCTGCAAGGTCATGCTGACATGAAGGCCATAGGGACATCCAGGAGAGTATTTGGGAGCTGTGGTCAGTCATGTGTCCTAACTGTGAGCTTCATGTGTTTTAAATGTATATAGGTAGGTAAGTATACTTAGGTTGTAATAGCCCATATCAACTTCCGTTCTTCCATTTTCCTCTCAGTTTTTTTAATGTGATTTGGCTCATCTTGGCCATTTCAAACTACTGTTATGAAACTGGGTCTGCTGTTTTTTGCACTGCTTTGTGAATAGTTATTTTAAGTACCAAACAAATTGCCATTAGTAAGAATGGTTTTCTGATTTAGGTCTGATGGTATCAGCATAGTTGATGTTACCAATGATTTCTCAAACATGAGAAGGACAGCATGCATTTTCTTTATTGAAATATTTGATCTACAAATCTAATCTACATGTAAACATGAATTATGTTTCTTTTGTGAACTAAAAGGCTTGTTTGCAAGTAACAGTAAAGCAGGATATTTATGCAGACAGAGGAATATTTTTATAAACATGGAAAGTTTGTCCCATCAGCTTATTTTAGACTGTCTACTAGTTTTTGAACCAAGTTAATTCCTTAAAAAAAAAAAAAAAGTAGAGAAACCTTGCAGATTGGGATTTAAAGATTTTTGCGTGGTTCTTGAATCAGACAGATCAACTGGATCAGTTTACAAAAAGAGCTGGATTAAAATCTCTTTGTGGTTCAGAAGTTTATTCTGCTTAGAAATTTGTTTACTAGTGGAAATGAATAGAATATGGTATGGTTTTATGGCTTCTAGTCAAAATGTCAGAAAGGATTTTTCCCCCTTATTTGTGATGGTACAGCACATTAACATAGAACCCTAGAGGAGGAGACTGTTTAGCAGTAATTGTAAAAGACTCCATCATACTTGATTTTATCATTCATATAAGAGTTGAAAAATAAATGGAGAAGACCATAAAAAAATGAAAGTGCTTCAGAGCACTCGTTGGAGGGACTTTGAAGGAAATGTTTGAACACTGCTGAAATTGCCTTGCTCAGTGTTTTTAGATAATTATAAAACTTAAACTAGAAGAGTTTGCTTTCTGTCATACTAACCTTGATCTCGCTAATTAAAAAAAAAAAAAAAAACAGCGGCAAAATACTGTTTCATAATGCTATACCCAGACTTGGCTGCTTGCCTGTGTTTAGGAGTTAGTGAGGGCTGGCTTTGGAAACATTGTCTCATCTAGCTTGTTACCTTAGGACCACTGCTTTGCAGATACGAGCATTTTACTTTAGACAGGGGTCACTTAAGAGGTTTTTCTTGACTTGCGTAGCCATTCTTGAGACACTTCTGATGTTATGAGAAGGCATAAACACGTAGGATTTATTTCTGCAAAAGCTTTTGATGGTCTAACTTGAGCTGGCTGGAGTTCCTCACTGCCCCTTGTGCTCATGCAACTGGGCAAGGCAGTGTTTCAGGGAGCCACTGTGGCTGGAAGTTGATGGCTTCATTTTGCTTGGCTGCTTGATTGCTGCATCGTAGTTTGAGTTCATTCACCTGAAGGCTAGAGGCAGGAAGAGTGAAGGAGTCTAGGGAAGTACAGCTGTAGACAAGATGAGACTGCCTTTCCTTAGCTCAACTCTGAAAGCCACAAATTTGGCTTAAACCTGAAGTAACAGAAAGCCAAGGTGCCCTATTTAGAAGTAATGGTCCTTTGCTTCTTCCAGAGAAGCTGTTAGCAACTGACTGGATTGCAGTGATGCAAATAACTAGGAGTTTCCAGATCAGGTATAGTTAAAAGATTCTGACATCAAAATAAACCTGCTGTAGTTGAAATACAGTTTTGACAGGGTGATTTTCACTGGGTGAAATGGCAATTTGGACAGTGCTTTAGAAATACATTGAAAGAATCAAAGAAGCATTAGAAGTAACAAGAGATATTTCACCTTGCTGTAATAATGCTTTTAAACCTCTCCCTGTATGAATAACTGATTTTATTGTAAAGAAAATAACCAGGAACATAATTCCAAACCAAAATTTTTGTTTTTCTGCAAGAGTAGTCAAGCCAATTTTGCTATCTTGTTTTACCTATAGCCAGAAAAAAACCTTGCAAAATATATTTATATTTTATATAAACATAATCTACAGGTGTACCTCCATGGACAGGATCTTTGGGGGTAGTTCATAGATATTTTCTCTTAGTAAAGAGACACCAAGTTCAGTGATACTGTTTTTCTAGTCATCATTGTAGAAAGGGTCCTGGGGGCATCAGGCCCAGCATCACAGCCGGGCAAGGGAGGGGATTGTCCTGCTCTGCTCTGAGCTGAGGTGGCCTCACCTTGAGTGTTGAGGGCAGTTTTGAGTGCCACAATATAAAACAGACATTAAGCTCATAGAGAACATCCAGAAGAGAGCAACAAGGATGGTGAAGGGACTAGTGCATGAGCCCTATGAGGAATGCTGAGATTTCTTGGTCTATTCAGCCTGGAGAAGGGGAGACTAAGGGGAGACCTCATTGCAGTTACAACTTCCTCATGAGGGAAAGAGGAGGGTCAGGTACAGACATCTTGACACTTGTGATCCATGACAGGACTCAAGGGAAGTACATAAAGCTGAGTCAGGAGAGGTTTAGGTTGGATATCAAGAAGAAGTTTTCCAACCAGAGGATGGTTGGGCACTGGAATAGGTTTCCCAGGGCAGTGGTGACAGCACCAAGCCTGTCTTGAGTTCAAGAAGTGTTTGAACAATGTTGTGAGGCACATGTGGCTCTTGGGATGTCTAGTGCCAACAGTTGGACTTAATGATCCTGATTCCTTTCAACTCAGCATATTCTGATTCTGAGATTCTTTCTCATTTAACACGCATGAAGTAACATTGCATCTGAAGACTTAAAGTTCCATTCTTTGTGAAAGATGTTTCTGTTGTGTTGTGGATAGCACATTTTTTGCCATTGCTGTGTTTGGTTATAACAACCAAAATAATGAACTTTTTATCTGTCACATTCATTGTGTTAAGTTATCAACTACCAGCTCCTTAAATGTTTTTTTTACATCCCATTTCCTAGAAGCCTTCATAATATGTCTTTGTATTTTCCTACAATGAAAAGGAAGGTGTTTAGTAGGATCTGCTACCCAGTGGAATAGGTGAGGAAATTCTTGAGTGTGAGTTTCAGGAAAAAAACCCTTAAGAATTAAAGCATTTTCTTTATTAATGAAAACCTTCCTGTCCAGGTGTTCTTTCTTCTAATCCTTGTTTAGGAGCTTCTGCCAATATCATTCACTGAAGCTGAGTTGAAATATTCCAGTATGCTGGCAAAAGTATTCATTTTTAAATGATGAAAAATTGAGACCTTTTCTTTTGTGTGATCTCTCCTTGAGACATTAACAGCGCGAGACTACATGTCTTTTAGGAAGCTCAATAATCTAGAATTTATAGAGTTAAGTTAAAATATTTCTCTTATGCTGTGTTGCAACATGCATATCCGGTCCTAGAAATGGGTTTTTTTTTTAAATCTGGATGAAGAATAAACAGTGCTAAATATGGTAGTAACATTAAGCTACAAAATTCCTTACAATTGTGTCAGTGTGTCTTGGAAACTTCACACATACTGGAGCAAAAGAATATTTATATCCATGAAAAGACATCCCTTTGCCAGATACTGCTGCTTTTGATTTGCACTGTATCTGTCTAAATCTGCATGTTGTCAGCAGGGGTTTTCTAGAGTTGTGAAATGCAAAATTGTTAAATGGACACATTAACCATACACTCTGCTCTGTTTTAAAGGAAATATTGTAGGGATGCTTATAATGCTTTTCATTCTTTTCCTAAGTGGTCTAGAACACCAGTGTATACATCCTTCAGCTGTGTGTTTTTGCAGAATCACAGGCTGGTTGATGTTGGAAGGGACCTCTGAGGGGAATCTTGTCCAGTCCCCTGCTCAAGCAGGGTCACCTAGAGCTGATTATTGAGGACCATCTCCAGGTGGCTTTTGAGTATCTCCATTTTGTTTTTGTCTTGGCAGTTATATTTTTAAGTCTAAGAAGTATAACTTTGGTGCATTGGAGAGGGAAAGTCTCTTTGCCTGATCCCAGGGCACTCTGTTCTGTTTTTCTTAGATATTCATTAGAATCTTTATTGAAGTTAAGTAACATTACTGTTAGGAAGAAAATGGCTATGGGAAGGACACTGCTAGTTTTGTGACTAAAAATGCTTGACTTGTCATACATATTTTTAAATTAGTACTGGTTTCGTGCATACAAGTAGTAATGGAGAACCTGCATGCTTTTTTAAAAGCTAGCTTATGTGCACTTGCAGTGCTTATCTCTTGATTCCATGATAGAGATTTTTTTAATAAATAGACACATAATCTAAACCAAAAAAACCCCATAGGACCACTGAAGGAGTGAGTGTCTCCCAGCAGAGCTCTGACAAACTCCTCTGTGCAAAATTCTGAAGTAAAATATCTGGAGATAGCATAAAATTAGTTTGTTGGGTCACATCACTTTCTCACTTCAGTTTACTTTCCATTCCCTTACAGGCTGTTCTGGTTTAGGGCAAATTTGGGAGGAAACCTCCGAATGGGGTTCCTCTGGGAAGCAAACCCAAACAGCCCCTCCCCCTCAGTTGGTCTGGGAATAAACTTCAAGAAAAGTGGAAAAACAATTTATTTAACAAAGTGCCCACAAGCATAAACAATTGAATTATATAAAACCTCTCGCCGTTCCAAAAGAGGGATGGCCAGAATGAAAGTGTCCGTGCCGTGGGTGCAGCTCAGCTCTTTCTCAGTCTGTCTCGGGGTCCAGGCCCTGGTGGGCCACAGGTGTGAGCTCCTGGTGTCTCTCTGGGCTTTTCAGTCCAGGACAGGTTTTAAACTATCCCAAGAAAAAGAAAAAAACTGTCCAGGAAGCTTCTCTGCTTCAGCTAGCCAAAAACTAATTAAAAGGAAAAAAACAAGGGGAGCCCTCTCTCTCTGTCTGTCTGGAGACAGCACAACCGGGGAGAAGAAGAATGTGTAGGAGTCAGAGCAGTTCCTCCAAACAAACTGCGCACTTCTTCGCTCTTGAAACCAGCCTTAAAGGTACAGGACATAATATCCAGCACAAACAGAGCAGACACTTGGGAATACAAGCATCATAAAGTCACCCTAGGACACAGGCCAAATCCATAGTTCCTGAAAAGTTAGTCAATATTCTTCTTATGTTCTGGACATGTACCTGTTTTTTCATCCCTTATGTCTTCATCTAGTTAAAAAGATGCTTGGTTTGAACTCTGTATAAGCACATTAGTTCTTGAAGTAAAGTTATTTAGCTTGGTTTTTAATGTGCATGGTTCATGAAACTTGAAAAATGGGTTAAGTATGTTTATAGCGTATTACCCATGTCATGAAAGCTGCATTATCCAAGTATTTGAATCCCTGAGGCAGTAAATTTAGTGAGTTCTCAGCCACACAAGAGCTGTGGAATATGTTTTCTGCAGTTTATTAGACTGACCTGTTGACTGCTTTGGAAAGCACTTCAGTGACTGCTCTCATTTCCATTTCGTTAAATGTGTAAATAGGTGTCTGCTTTGCTCTGCCTTTCACAGTACAGGTAATGCACCAGAAGACGATGCTCCAAATAGATATTCCCGAACAGAGAGGACAACTTACAGCAGATACAGCAGAGATGCAAATTCTTCTGGCAGTTCTCTACCAAGTAACACTTTGGAAAAGAGGATTGAGGAACTTGAAAGGGTAAGTGCCAACTTACCTTTCCATGGCATGCATCTGAAAGAAATTACTTTTGAAACTCTATGGGGAAATTCGCAGGTAAAATATAGAGAAATGATGCAAAGTGCTTGAAGTACAGATAGTTATGTCTACAAAAATGTATAAAGAGTCAGACTGACTGAGAAGAATATGAACTTTCAAATCAGAGATGTTTAGTTTTCATTTGGTGTATAAGTTAAGGTAAAGATAATACACTTAGAGAGCCAGCAGTGCTCTGTATACTTTTCTTACGTACCTTGTGACACATCAACACAGGGCAAGTACCTTGGGGGAAGAAGGAGCTCACTGGCTGTTCACAAAGTTACAAGCCACTTTCTGATCTACTTGTTGGTTTGGATTTTTTTAGTGTACTGAAATATTGTAAAATTTAAATGCTATCCAGTTGTTTGTGAGAGCTCTAAAGATCTAAAAGACGTATTTAAAATTATTTTCATTGTTTCACAGTGATTTAATAAAAACAGATTTGGGAAAAATGTAATAATGTTAAAGCTGAGCTTTTCACCCAAGCCGATATTTTGCTAAGTAGTGTCATCTGTGTAATCTGTTACTGGCTTCTCTGTCTTCTTCTGAAGTGGGTTTTTGTGGGTAACTTACCAAATATTCTTGAATCATATGGGTAAAAGTATACTAGGTAAACACAATTTGAATAGGTCTTTTTTTGGAAAGGGTGAAAATAACATGTATTTTGTAGAAATTACTATTTTTGGTTTAAGTCTGGAGGAGACTTCACTTGAGTCAAGTACACCATAATCTTCCCTTCTAAATCACCTTCTTTCTGAAATACTTTAATTGCCAGTAACAAAAAATAAAAGAAGATTTAAGCACATTCTTTCTTAATGGACATTTTCATTCTTTCTCACATTCAGGCCCACAGATTTAAAAGTGAGTCTTCATTTCTTGTTAATGGTATAATAAAAAAACCAACAACAGAATATCCAACCAAAAGCTATTTGGGAGCTGATACTTTACATTTACTACTTCTGTTTTGGGCCCCTGTCTAATTCTGTGTTCGTGCTTAAGTTAAATAGAAACTTAAACATTATCACTTAAATCAGATATCAAACAGATTTTCTGTTGATAAAATATTCTTAGATGTGATTCTTTTGCTCCTTGAAGAAAACAAAGGGCTTGAAGATGTGGGATTGACTTGCTGTAGGAAAGGCATTATAGATAAGTGCGTGTGTATGTGTGTGTTCTTTGTTTTAGATGGTATTAACTTAAAACTGTCTCTTAAGAATTTACATTCCCAACTTCATTCTGTATTCTGGTTATAGGAACTTGCAAAAGAAAGACAGGAAAATGCAAGATTAATGAAAATGGCGCAGGACAAAGAGGAACTAATTGGAAAGCTGAAAGAAGAAATTGATTTATTAAACAGAGTAAGCAAATACTTTCTTATGTAGCTCTATAAAGAGGAAATAAGAGTCTGCGTTCACTGTTGTATTCTTCAGGCATCACATCCATTGAGCAAGGCCAGAAAAGAATTAATTGAGGGGGGTTTTTGTATTTGTCTAGCTTTTCAAGAGGTATGTTAGTAAGTAAAATTTTCTTTCTAAGGTGACTTATTTGTCATGATTGACTTTCCTAAGTCCAGTGTTATTGGAGAACCTCAATTCCTTGTTGTTCTAAGTGTTCATAGAGCAAGGTTCTAAAAGCAAAAGCTCTTTATGTTTTGACAGATACACTCTTTATTGTTGATCTCAAGTAAAAGCAGAATAAGAGGGCAGGAGACATGAGGTAACATCACCAGGCAAGGTGTGAAAGCAGAAGAGGGGTAGAAGAGTGAGACACGCTTGGAAATGGGACAGGAGAAGTCTTAAAATTGATAAAAAATGTTGCATCAGTTTTGAGAGCAAACAGGAATTCTTTCGTAGAGTGGATTATTGACCTCCTTCCTGAGGTGTGGAGTCCTGATGTACTAGAGATATATGCCTCTCTTCTAGTCCAGTGCAGATAAGGCTCTGGCCAATCCACCAGTGAAGGGAGGCAAGAACTGCATGAAGAGTGTCAGACCTACATTTTGCAGCTGTTCATTAGTAGCAAAGGAGGACAGCATTCAGAGGTTTGCAAACTAACCTAACTAACATAATTTGGTTTTTATATGGAGAAAGTTGGAACTTAATCTGTTGGATAAATGAGATATTGTCTATTTTGGAGAGATTTCTCTTTCAACTGAGGCATTGCTCTTCATGCAGTTCTTTCATCCTGCAAAGAATCTGTCACATCATCTGAGCTGATGGCCTTATTACAGTTGAGGCAGGTGTTAATTCATTCTGCATAATGGATGGCAAAGCTATTTAACACTGTTGGTCATGTCTGACTTCCTGACTCAAAGGTTGGAAAGAACAAATCAAAAGAACCTAAATGACTGAAGTGTTGAGTTTAGGACCACAACTTTTTGAGAGGTTTGATGTTCCAGAAGCAATGTTAATTTTTTGGCTATATTTGATGTCCTAAAAGAAATCCATCAAATGTCTTAACAAGAAATTGTCTTTGAACATCCATAGTTAAAGTCAGGCACTGTCTGTGCATTGCCTGTATTAAGTACAAGGGCAATTTCTCCTTTTTGTATGGAAGAAAACAAACCAAATAAAGTAATTTCAAAACCAACTTTGTTATATATTGACTAAAATTTTACCTTTCCATGAGATCTACAAAGCCATCTTATTGGTGCTCCCTAGGTAGATACTTTTAAACACAGAAGAGAAGGGATTTTTTTGGTCCATGAAGTCAGCATTTTTCATACCTTTAACATTGTGTGTTTGCTCGATAGAGTGCAAGTTATCTATGCCTGTGTCTCTTGGGCTTTTCTTAACAATGAAATAGCTGCCTTTTGATTTTATGACCAGCATAATTATTTGTCTTCCTGAATTAATGTCTCAAGTGAGGCTTCCATTAAAAAAAAATACAGTTTTACTTTCCTGTTTATTAATTCTTGGATTTATAATTGCTTCTATATTGGCTATCCATGTGGATTTAGAAAGAGAAAAGGTTTAAAAAATTAAGAAAAGCTGCAGAAATACTACATCATTCTCATGATAGAAGGTTACGGAAGTTAACATGGCAGTTGTATTTGCTTCAAGTTTATTATCATAACTGAGAACATGAGAGCTAGCACTTGGACATCCATCTGTTCTTCATGGAGTGTCCCTGTGTAGGCCTAGCACCAGGATTGGATGCTTTTTATGGAAGAACAGTTGCAATCTTCAACCTTCTGTTCAGATAAAATGATGTCCTGAGGACTGAACTTTATTTAGTGAGTGAGTCTATGCAGAGGTCTTCTTGAAAAATTTTGCTGGTAGGCAGCCTGGATAGGGGTCTCTAAATTTGACCATCTACACATTTGTGGTTTTTCTCCAGCTTTTCTGTTCATCAAAGTGTACAGTTACTGGATGTTAAGATATGCAGGGAATGAAAGAATGTCACATCAGATACCTTAGATAACTTCTTAAAAAGCCATTTTATTCCATATCTTTCTGACTGCTCAGTCCATATTTAGTGAAATGGAAGTTTTAGTCAGTCTAGAAGTTTTAGTCAGTTCATAACCATGGGTACATCCCTGACTGGCAATGCCCTTGTGTTGCATTTGAAAAAGTTTTTCCAAGAACAATGAAAACTTCTTGGTAGAATTTTCTCATTTTAAGTGAGTATATTTATTTAATGAGACAATACCATTTTACTGAGATCAGTCAGTACATCACAGAGATACTTAAAGAATATGAGCTACATTTATATTGAGGAACAGAAAAGGCTTTCTCCTATAAATGGCATTCTCTCATTCCAGTATATTAGATGTTAAAAGTATGTCTGCCATATTCCTTGTAATAAAGGGGAAATTGCTTCATAAAAATATTGAATGTCTGAAAGAAAAGGCATCTCAAAATATTTAAATAATTTGTAGGCAAAGTTCAACTGTCAACTAGTTGACACTTAGTCATCTCTGACCTCACTAAGATGTCATTGTAGTTAAAAGTGTGTTTGGAGAGAGTCTGTCAGTGAGGATTTAAGGTCCAATTAGTGTCAGTTGTGTAGTTATCAGTTTTTTTGGTATGTGAAGTTCAAGCTTTCCTGCTATTGCATCTTTTTTTTTTGCTAATAAGCATGAATTAGTGTTGTAGTTTTGAATAAGAAACTTTAAATTTCAGAGTGGCAGAATCCCTTCCATCTCCCAGCCCATTGTTTTTGTAGATACTTAAACTACAGCAATTATTTTTCCTGGCTTATATTCAAGAAATGTTATATGTAGTAATTTTTGGAATGTTATTTTTGCAGCATAAACATTTCACAAACTTTTAATATTTTATTTTGAGTCAATTATACTAGAACTTTAAACAGGAGGTTTTTAGGTAAGCTTTAATTGAGGCATCCAGTGGCTAGATCAACAGACTTGAATATTATTACACAAGTTTTATGTATACCAAACTAAAAAGAAATCATTTTATTGAAAATGTGTTGTCCCTTCCATCTGATTATTGATCTAAATTGTACAAAAGAGAATAAAAAGTGTATTCGTTTATAGGAAATTGTATTTAGAGTATCTATCCACCAAAACGTTCTCTGTTTAGATGTTTAAGTCACTTGTATCTGTTATGTTGGAGTGGTCAAATGCTTTTCCTGGAAGTGATTCATACTGCAATGCAGCTTTACTTCTGTGAGGCAAAGAGGAATTTCTGATAGTGGTTTCTTGATTCCCCTCTAGAAAACAGTAAAGGGATTGCAAAGGTATTGAGGTATAGATTTTAGCTTGGCAAACTGAAGAGTCTTTTAAAAATCATTATACCAATTGAACAGATGAGCTCTATTGTGTAATTCTGGAATGAAAGAAATAAGAAACTGGGCTTTGTATGTGAAACACTGCATAACAACTTTAAGGGCCAAGAGAGAGAAAATCTTCCCTTTACTACTTAAGGCAAGAGGACAGTTTGGCAAGCTTGAATCAAAAAAACACATAGGATCTCCAGTGAGAATTCTGATTCTTTTTCCTTTGCCCATCTTTCATTTTTCTCCTTAAAATCCTGTCCTTGACATCACTCTTCTATTTCTTCATTCTTTTCTAGTTCACATTCCGTATCTTGCATGTGATTTTTGTACAGTAGAATTATTTTAATTGAAATAGAGTTTGTATTAAGCAGCCATTATCACTGGTTGTCACTTTAAAGGCTTGAAAAAACTTGTTAGGAGTGAAGAAGTGAAATGAGAACTGGACAAAAATAGTAATTAGTGAAAAAGACCCAAACATTTGGGGTGAAAACAATCTATTTTGAGCACCCATTACTGCTGTGTGTGTGCTGTCTGGTCTGCTAGTTGCACTTTAAACAGAAGGTATGAAGTCCATTTGTATTTTTTTTTTCCACAGAAAACAGAAAAAAAAGGTGGACCGGCCTATCTTTTTCTGAAAATTTTGATACTTAATACAGAACACAGGTCTTCTTGCAGTAATAACCAGTGATCTCTATACATGAGAGCCATAGTTGTAGACAAGCAAGCAGGGAAACAGGAGCAGTAGCTGATTAATACACTTTCTCTATATGCCAGAAAAATAATCACCCCCATTCTATTTTTCTTCATGTATTAATTCCTGCTGTAGCTTTGATTTGAACGTGTTTCTTTTTAAGGTGCTTGGGAATATAGCATTAATGTTTTGTAATTACAGTAACACTTGGAAACAGGCTGGTTTAACAGTTCTAAGGGTACCTACTTTGACACTAATTCTTCCCTATCTCAACTTCTTCATTTCAGAGCTAATATGCTAAATTCCTGCTGCTACTAATTGAGAGTTTGTATTTCCATCTTGAGAAGTGTTTGTTTTTTCTTTTTTCTTGTACAGGATCTAGATGATATAGAAGACGAAAATGAACAATTGAAGCAAGAAAATAAAACCCTCTTAAAAGTTGTTGGACAGCTGACAAGGTAGAAGATTCAGGCGTCAGTGAGGAAAGATTTAAAAACTACTGATTGAACATTAAGGTCAATATAGTAATATTTCCTGTGTTGCAGTATGTTATAATAACTGTCTTTGTATTTATTGTTAGGAAAACAGATGAATGTTTATTTTCATAGTACTTTCTCCTTCATTCAGTGGAATGGCATAAAATTTGGGGTGTATTTTTAGCTTTCTTTTCACATAAGCGTAATTAAAATTTTTGACATGTTTCAAAATTTTAAGTTCAAAAATATTTGGATTTTGTATCTTCAGATTACAGCTGCATAAATTACAGTAATCTAAAATTCATAGCACCAAGATCACTTTCAGTCCATGTGGGTGTATATTTTTGAAATGAATGGAAGCAATACTTAAAAGCTTTGTTTACACAGATGCAAAATATATATTTTGGGAAATGCTTCCTTTTTTGTTCAAACAGCTGTAAAGTGGATGCCTTATTACTGATGTATAACATTTTGCAGATTGATGACTTGCTCTAGAACTCTTGTATGTTGAGTTTTTTTACTGTGTCTGAAAGATTGACAATAGTAGAGAGTAGCAATTTTTTTCCTGTGTTTAACAGTATTCTGTCAGAAGGGGAAGGTTTTACAAAAAACAGCAAAACAAACAAATGCAATACACCACAAAGCCAAATAAATCACCTCTCATATCAGCATTAATAAGTTCTTAGAATCACATTGAAGTTGTGCACTGCAGTTTATTTTATGGCTTTTGCTTTAGCAATGAAATGCAAGTTTGCAATCAGGCAGTTAGTTTGCTGTGTTGAGAATTCAAAC
>WAAE01007221.1:40712-71702 GCA_013400495.1 Nicator chloris | reverse complement strand
TGCTCTTTGCCTTCTGAAATACTCAGTCTCTCTCACCCTTTTTTCGTGTCCTACAATGACAGATAGGTAGGTAGGTAGGTAGGTAGGTAGGTAGGTAGGTAGGTAGGTAGGTAGGTAGGTAGGTAGGGAGGTAGGTAGGTAGAGAGATAGATAGATAGATAGATTTACACACATATAATGTGACCTTTGATTGAGTGGCTGAAAAATATTCAGACTGCAAATGTCCAAAAATCGAAGCCTACAGGTAAGGATAAGTGTGTTCTAAAATGGTCTTTTCTTCTGGTTAGACTTCTTTCATCTACTGGATCAGAAAAGAAAACTAACCCATCCTGAAACAGATCACCTTGCAATGAACTGAACCACTTGGGCTAGGGGCAGTTTATTATGGTTAATTTGGTGCCAAGATGTCATGGTTAACGAAATACCTGACCCAGAAAAAAATGAAATTAACATGTTTGGTGTGCAAAGATACTTGGTTAAAAAATAACTACTGTTCATTTTACTCGCCTTATACGGAAACATGAAAATTAAAGCTGAAAAAGACAGCAGCGTTCATCCATCCGTGCAGAATGACTTCCTATTATATGCTTCAAAATTCATTGTCCAGTCTCATTTCACTGGGAGAGAGCTTCCAATTACTATACCTATTCATATCTATTATTGTTTTATGACATGCCTAAAGCTGTGAGCAGTATTATATTTTATCATAGTCGGTAGAAAGGGGGTCTCTCCCATTTCTAGTCTGTAACACGATGCAAGCAAGAACAAAACTGTTGAGGGGTGGAGGGGGGGCAGTTGCTCCTTCTATCATATTGCAAACTCGTACCAAATTTGCTGCCCGCTATCACCCTGCCTTTTTTTTCAACATCAATTTTTTACAAGCATCTTTCTCCTGCTGAATACCTGTGTTTTGCATTATTATTTCAGCATATGTATCAGATTCCATTTGCCAGGTTGAATCCCATTTTGTGATTTCCTCTCCATATTTCTAACCTGTCCTCACTTTTTATATCTCTGCACTCTGTCCTCACTGGTGTTGGCAACACCTTCCAGTTTTAGTACAACCTACAGATTTAATAAATGGTCTGTTTACCTTTCCTTCCTTAATCATATGATCAACAAATTAAGTATGCCACTCACAACTGCAGAAGGCCTCCAGGCACCTTACTCCATCCCCAAAATACAGCTTGAATGCCTGCAATCAAATGACAAATTCACATGGCAATGCAGGCACACCCATGGTCATTTCAACTGCCCAAAACCTTTTCCAAAATTCTGTATTCATCCCTTCATTTAAGCAAAGATCTGAGGCTGTTTTGTCAGAACTATTTTTCTTATTAAATCACAGTTTCCAACAATTTTTGCCTGACTTTCTGCACTTAAACTCATTTATTCCCCTCAGTACATCATATTCTCTAGAAACTGCATTCCTATGTTTCCTCAGGAAGTGGTTGGTCCAAGATTCACTTGGACCTCAAGCAACCACGTTCTCCTCCATATTTCTCAAAGAGATGGAAAAAGTGGAGGGAGTTCCACTAGATGGCATGGCCTCTCCTTCTTCCTGAAACCTCAGAAGCCCCTGGGTACAGCCTCTTGAGACCAGGGGCTAGGAGGAGAGAGATTGAGACTATCCACCCAGGAAGTCTACGGGGAAGCAAGCCCAGCAGACCACTTGTGTGATTTATCTTCATGTTCACTTTTGCTTCCACACTGTGTGTGTGCATAGCTCAGGAGCAAACGACGGTCAAGAACTCTTGGAAGCATAGCTCCACCTTGCCACCTCCACAAGAACGGCCAGGCAGCAGGGAAGAGGCAAGCAGCACCTGCCTGGTTATTCTTGGCCTCCTGAACTGCCTTTGGGCTTAGCAAGTGGAGACAAGAGAAATCACGTGGTAAAACCTTCAGCATCAGAGCAGTATTATTTGTTATCTTATTTCTTAATCATTGTTATTACTTCAGAGAGACCACAAATCTTTATGAAGTCATGAGGATACATACACATAGAGAATGAACAACAAGAAAAAAAAACCAACAACCCAACCCTGTATTCATACTCTTTTCATCCTTCTAACCTCTCTACTTTTAGGTCATCTTTGACTAAGGCATATCAAGTTGAAAATGAAATTGTTTTGGGGTAAAGATTGTTTCCTGCAGATTGAATAAAGTTCCTATTACACCACTAGGCTTTACAAACAACAGGCAGCCCTATGGTAATTACCAGAATTACTCTTTTTTTTCTTTTATTAAAGATTGGTATTAGATTTGCTTTTCCCCAATCTTATGATAATTTCTCAATTGTGCTTTATTTTTCAGAAGTAATTACCAGTGATTATGTAAATTCATTATCTATGTCTCTTAAGACCATACCATGCTTATCATCCAGACCTGCTGATTTACTTTATTCCATTTTTTACTAAGTATTGCCTTACTCTTTTTTTATCAACAACTATTTTGAAAAGGTCTTAATTACTTGAGCTATTATGTCCTTACTCCTTTTATTTTTCTTGTCAGAGATTGATTTTGAAAGTAGCTCAGTGCATCAGCCATTTCAGAACCAGCCTTCATTTTGTCACCCTCTTCATTTATTATTGAGCTTAGTTTTTCATTCCATTATTTCTTTTTTTTCCAATATATTTAAAATGCTATTCTTATTTCCCCTGGCTCCTTTGGCTAGTATTAACTCATTCTGGTTTTGCATTTCTTTTAACTTTTCCAAGTTTTAGTTTTAATTTTCCTGGTTGTGTCCATCTTTCATTTTTGCCTTGGGAGAGATCTGGCTTCCACAGATCTTTGAGCAGCCCCTGGTGAAACTACACCAACTTTTCCTTATCCCATATATTTTCATATGTCTCAAAGCTATGGTTTAGTGCCTTTTAGAGAGGCAAGTCACAGGGAAAATATGATTGGGAATATCTGATTGCTATTTTCAATTCTGATTAAGCTGTAAAACAATAAATGATTTGACAATCCTGTGACTCAGTTTCTCCATAAGTACAACCTGTACATTATCTATGTCTTCAGAGGACGGTGCTAACACTTATTTAATATGAATATATCCTCTGATTTCCTCAAGTATCATAAGCATGGAAACTCTTGTGATTTTACAGGGTTCTACAATTAAGTTTCGGAAGGGGAGAAATAGGCCAAGTTCCTCCCTTTCACACTGGACACCTTAAAGCACCTAGAAAATTAGCCTAGCTCAAAGTACCAAAGGCAGGATTTTCTTCGGTTATTACATATTAATAAGATTTTAAACATTCCTTTATGTTCATTAGGTGTAATTTTCTATCTGATTAGCTCTGGTTGGCTGCAAAATATGCAAACACCTGACATGTTTGCCCATTTCCTGTATTTACAGAACTTTAAAAAGATTGCTTTAGATTTGGTGTGTTTTACAATGGCTAGAAAAGGCATATCCTAGTAAAATTCCACCCATCAAAATTCAGTGCTCTTTGGAAAAAGGAAAAATTATTACTTGCAAAGCCAGTAGTAGAACAAAAAGCCAGCATTCCCAGCCCTGAATTGCAAAGCAAACAATGAAAACAATTTGCTAATAATTTGTCAAATTTCTGGCTTTGTTGCCACTACTAAATGCTTAAATGTGTGCACGAGTATGACAGCAGCAACTGACACAACATTTTTATGAAGGAGGAAAAAACAATGGGACCATAAAATCCTGTGTGTTAATAAGGAAGTCAAGAACAGCAGAAGTAGTCTCAGAAACTGAGTCAGTTATTTCTTACTTTCATCTCTTCCTTCACTCAACTCCAACTTTGGAAGGAAAATAAAGCTGAAATTGAAAAATTAAATGCTAATTTTAAATATATGGATATCCAAATCTCCTATGTTCAGACAAACCCAAATGAAATTAGTATACCCCAGTGAAAATAAATGTCCTGATCACTTTTCCCCTCTGGAATTCTCTGCTTTTCCAGGTGCCTGCAGTGAGATCTCTTGCAATAATGGAGTAGTTCAATCTTTGATACTTAATTGTACTGGATTACTGTTTGGCAACGAACCAAGTGGCTGGCCTGGGGACAGATCATTTTATTTAACGGCTCATCACCAGAACCTCACCAGCATGCAAACAGAAATCACTATTCTGCTGCTGCCAAAAGACTGTAAGAACACAGGAGGGTAATCAGCCTTGGAGACACTCATCTAATGACATACACAGGTAAGCGTCCACTTAAAAAAAAATGAAGGGCAAAAGGCCAAAAAAATTACTCAAAACCTTGAAATTATGAATAACCAGAAATCCACAGCAGAGGCATTTTTATCTTAAAGGGAAAAATCAACTAAAATCAAANACACAGGAGGGTAATCAGCCTTGGAGACACTCATCTAATGACATACACAGGTAAGCGTCCACTTAAAAAAAAATGAAGGGCAAAAGGCCAAAAAAATTACTCAAAACCTTGAAATTATGAATAACCAGAAATCCACAGCAGAGGCATTTTTATCTTAAAGGGAAAAATCAACTAAAATCAAAACAAGTAGTTTTTGGGGTTTTTTTTTTGGTTAATTACCATTACACTTAAAATAACTTGTTACTTATTGTTTGTGTAATTTAGGCTCGAGGGAGGAAAATGTGAAAAGTCCTGCTCCAAAAAAGCTTCAAGGAAATAATTTATGAGAGCTCACAGATAAGAGCCTTTAGATTTGACATTTTGATTTCTATAATAAATTGTTTTATTTTAAAAGTAAAACATCATGTAAATTAATTCATCCCTCAAGCAACATGTAGAAAATGCCTTAGACATGTTTCAACAAATGTTCACTCTTCAGCTATGTTCGCTATAATGTTCTACTATGATAATAAGTGCTCTGTAAATCAATAAGTAAAACTACACAGTGCCCAATTTAGAAACGCAGCTTCCGTCTCCTCTTGTCCTGAGCAGAAGCAAATGGCTTTAGTACTGTTGTGTCCTCTCCTCCTCTGTGACTGCTGAAAGATTATGAAAGGCATTTTGTATGACTGGTTTTGAAAGACACTCAGCAGGGCAGTGAAAAGTTTTATGGGGGCTGTAGCACATATCAACAGTTTACAGGGAAGGAGAAAACAGGTGTCAAAAGAGATTGTTTTCATCTCCAAGCAATGAGGTGAGTGAGGAGAAGAAACTAAAGTCTAACAACTAGCAAAAACCCGTTTCTTTTTCCTTCTTTCTTTGCCCCCTCCTAATTAGCAGCCAGATTCTTTACTATTAAATGAAATTTCCTATAAAGCTTTCTGAAAAAATTCACCATCTCTCCTCGTCTTCTCTTTTTAAGGCCTCTCCGCACAACCTTTTCATCTTTTGTTTCATTTCCATGCTGCAAAGACACAGTTCAGACAGAGGGTTTGATACTGCAGACCCAGAAAGCAAGAAGATAATTTGTTTCTTGCCACCACGTTTTTGAGGGATACTAAAGAGACAGGGGTCAGCCAGACTCCTTTGAAAGGCCACCTCCTGCTAGTCTTCCCCTTTCATAGGTGCTCCTTGCTGCCAGGTCAGTAGGGCTTTTTCCTTAAGTACTAGATACGCTCCAGATTGAAGGTGCTCATCTAAATAAACAGACTGTAAAGCACAACAATGAGCTTGTAATACAAACACTAAAAAAAAAATCAAATAAAAGCAACTTTGTATACACAATTGACTACAGCCTTTTCTTAATCAAGATGTTTGAAGAAAAGCCTGACACATAGATACTACAAGCATGCATAATAGGAAACATGTTAATATCTTCGCAAATACTGAATTTCTATAGAACACTCTGCACTAACCAAGCAGAAAGCAGCATCAGGTAACCACGTGAAGCATAACTCTGTGTTGTCATGTGCTTACATATTTTAGTGCACATACACAGAAACAAGTACGTATTTTATTTGCCTGTACAAACACAAGACCAATGTTACAACACACGGCACATCCCGATTCTCCAACTGTTGTATTAAACTTGAACATGTTAAATACCATAGTTGCTCTGTCATCCAGACAAAATAAAGAGCTGAAGTGACAGGCTGCAGAAAGAAGCATGTATTAAAAGTTTATAGATGGGTCCCTAAAAATACACATTTATAGTAAAAGCAATCAAACATACAGAAGCAATGATCAGGATCACTGAGCAAAATCTTGCATAGAGCAACAAAGAAATACAGGAAACAAATTGCCTTCTGGCACTACCAATGGTAATATCATAAAGATGATAGCTATTTTCTACAAATAAATCTAAAATGACCTTTTGGGCCACATACAGTCTGTGATAATTTGTAATTTACTTTCCTTGATAATCATTTCACTGGAAGCCTGAATTTTCCGTAATTTACTATATAGGATGAGTTAAGTGCAAAGACACCAAGAAGCAGAGACAGTGAATGAGCTGGGGTTAGAAGCAAAAATTCTATTAGGCAGCTAATTCTTTGAACATTGGGCCACGTAATTTTAAATTACTTAAACATCTGTACAAGAAACAAATAAATCCTGAAGGGTCAAATCTTGCAGTCTTTACTCAGACAAAATTCCCATTGACTCATGGGATTTGACCCTTAGTTGGGAATATGCACAGGTTCAGACCATCTTTTTCAAGCTCAGATGTGGAAATTCTCTTTGGAGCAGAAAAGTCCTCAGGGAAAGGCTTTCTGATACCACAAGCATCCAAGACACTAGTCTGGGCTAATCACTAACAGGTTAGCATCTCTGAAAATAATACTGTCTAACAGCAGAGGAATGTGTAGTCTGGTTCTCATAAAATTTCAAACCTGGGACAAAACAGAAGAATCTGGTAGAGCTACCTCTTTTTTCATCTGAATTAATAACACATTATCAGTTTGGTAAGAAAATATGAACTGTTATTATCAAGCTTCCAGATATACAGTGGAACTTGGAAGCAAATGTAGCAGTAAATATTTGCTACTGCATAGTCACAGTAAATACCAAATATCGAACACTTATTTTTTTCAGCATTGTTTCACTTTATAAATACTTAATGAGTTATGCTATAAAACTGTGAAATAATTCTAAATTTGACCATCCTTTGGAAGAAAACAAAGCAAACTACCATAGCACAGGATAACCAGTAAGTCTGTCCTCAAGAAAATACTCCCTCTTTCCTTAAAGAAAGACAAGAACTTCCAAAGCAGAAAAAAAAGTACAGGCAAAATTCTAATACCCCTTTGCTTTAAAAATAACTGACACAAAATTTGACCCAGCTTATCAGTATCTCATTTTTTTTGCTTGCTATTTTCCAAAAAACAGTCAGGGCTTGTTTGTTTTTTTTTCTGGAGGGGTGGATTTTCAGCTTTAGAAGTTCAGCTTGAGATAGTACAGGCCAAACTTTCACAAAGAATAAACAAAGGAGACTAGCATCTAAAGGTGCTCAGAACCCCTTTAAATGCAGGTGTAAGGTATATGAACCAGTGCATCTGCACTAAGCAACTTCTTTCCAACAGCTGGTACAAAGTGCTGGCAAGCTTTTGCTGGCCACCTTACCAGGCTGATAGATTTACACATTCATCCACAGGAGAAAGAGTCCAGGGTAGCAGATGCCCGCAAAGAGACGGGGAAGTTTGTCACCTGGGGAAAGCATGCAGAGATCAGAGGATCCAAGCACTGCTGCAGAAACTCTGCTCCCAGCAGGCGTCTTCACTCCACTTACAGAAGGTTCTCCCTTGGCTACAATGCCCTGAGGACCCACAGACTCGAATTTTTCACAGCCCTATTCCTTTGACCTGGGAATCCTTATAGAATTACGGGGAATGGTATTATTAAGCATCTTTAACTATCACACATCCAACATGTGTCCAATGTCTCCCCCAGAAGAGATCCTGGATGTGCACAGCAACCAATTTGAAGTCTTAGTATGAAAAGGGATGGTCTATACTACGTCTCCATGTCTCAGAAAGGACACACCAAAAATTTCTGAGCCACAGAAGCGTGTCTGCAGTGATGCAATACACAAATATCAGATCTGGTAGAAAAAGAAACTACGCAAGGGAAGCAACATTTAAAGAATGTTCTGACAGAGGTGAATATTTTTTCTTATTTAAAGTTCTTTTAAAATATTAGATGTTTGTCTTAAATACTTATTCCTCATTATTGCATTGGTTTAGCCTACTGAAAAGTAAAATAGAAAGACCAAAGTCCCTTTCCATAAACAAAATAGATTTAAAAAAAATGTGATGGCAAGTGAATCCCACTTTATCACTCTGCCTGGAATTTCTATTGCAGAAATACAAAAGCCTGATTTATTTTTAAAGCATTTTAAACACATACCAACATTACTTGGAAACAGGCCAGGTAAAAAAATTCCATCAGAACTGACACCCTACAAACACATGTTACCAGTAACCGCTATTGAGCCTAAAGAAATAAATGAAATGCTATACCTTTGGCAATGCAACACTTGGCACTTTGTCAAAGATTCATAGCAGCAAGGTATATATCTACTTTAAATATACAGAAAGCTCAGGACTATGTATTAAACACATGCACTGCCCCTCCCCCACCTTAAGAGAAGTCTTTTGTCCCCACAACTTTTAAAGTTATTAAAGGACTTTTTTTTTTTTTAAACAAAACACTTTGCTACTTGTATTCCATAGCTGACAAAAAATCATGACTATGAATCTCAGAAAATCTAATCCTTGCAAGAACAAGCTTTACCTATTATTCAAAAAGTCGAGCTTGAAAACAGGAGAGCAAGAATATCCAGCATAAGTGAACATAATTTGAGGTGAGAGAATACGTTCTTGAAAATGGTACCTCTAAGAGAAGTTAAAGGTTTATTAGGGCTCTGGACATCTCTACCAAATCACAGCCTGAAAGGCCATCACCATCATCTTTAGCAATCAGTTAAATAAAAGGAAACAAATTCAAATTTCCTATAAACAGGGGTGGTTTCTAGGGTTAAAAAGCTATCTACAATATCCGTGTTAGCTGCATCTTTACCTACTCCATAGCAAGACAACCTCAAACAAACAGCAATTCTCAAGCAGCCAGTGATGTTTCTGTAAAACACTACAAAGCACACTTACGGAGTCTTTTACAGCAAGCACATGGGTAGACTTAAAATACCTCAAGATCTTCTTGTACTTTGGGGTAATTTAGACTCATTACCGGAGTGATTCCATGGGCAGAAAATAAATAGTAATAAATAAGACATGTATCTTTTGAAAACAGTGCTTCTACTCAGCTGCTAAAAATGTAAACTCACCAAAAGACGGAGTAAATTTCACCTCTCTTCACATATACCTGTTGTGCTGGCATTTGAATACTACATGTGGAATACAACCTCTGAAGTCAGGAGTCAAATGTCCCATTCACACCTTCCATTAGCAAACATGCTGAAAAAAAATTCCTATGCCACTGCTACAACATGCAGAGGCATGACAACCGAGATTTTATGGAAAAAAAAAAAAGAGGCTTCCAGGACTTCAGGCATATTCAAGGGGGATTGCATGTGGACCAGCAGATGAAATCACATGCATCTGTGGTGCTGAGGAGAGGTGTTAATTTTAAAATCTGTTCACTAGCCTAAAGGTGCAAGGGGGATGGCCTTTCTCCTGCTCAGCTTCTAACAGTAAATGATATCACCTTTTAGGAATTTTTTTCTGGTAATGAAAGCCATGATGGGCTGGAGGGAGAGAGGAAGGGACATCTGGATCCTCTTCTGGAATGACAATTAGGCAGTGGTCCATATTAACAACAGGCGGCCAGTAAAAACTGGTCTCATGCATCAGATATAAAGTGATTACCTTCAAATATTGATTTTACAGCAAGACCAGTCCCAGAGGTTATAATGGTTGTTGCTCGTTTCTAAGTGGACAGTTTTTGAGCACTGGAAGTGAATTCTGCAAGGAGCTATTACTCCTCAACAAATATTTCATGCACTTTTGGTGGTTAGTGCCATGGAGACTATCCCAACAATCAGTGTGTCTAAGGGATTAGAAGAAATTATTAGGCCAAAGTATTTTGTTGTTGTTCGCTTTCCCTATCTTTTATGTCACAGTGACTTTGGACATTTTGCTAGGAGACAAAGTTCTCCAATTACTCTAATAAGGCCAGTGAGTCATACAGCTCTCCTACTGCCTGAAGAAAGTGGGGTTTGGATAAGTGCTAATGATGTAAGGCTGGAGACAGGACAAGGTTACAGTGGTTCATCACAGCACGAAGGGATATACACAGATACATTCTGGGGCTGGATGGACATACCTGCTTTGAGGCTTTTACACTTGCAATGTATGGATATTTGCGGATATAGCGCATCCACAAGTCAGACACAAACCTGACTGCTTTTCATCATAGCTGTGTGTGCTTCTGTGTGGCACTGGCGCTGCTGTTTCTTCTCTTCCTCCAGAAAAAAGTTACCAGAGTGCAGCCTTTCCCTAAATCTGTGACAAATCTGAGCTGCCTTTGAATGACTTGTGTCTTTACAAATGCCTGTGACAACCTAAAGCAGCCAAAGGCAGCAGGTGCAGGTGCCCAAGCCTCCAAATATCAACAGGCTGTAGCAAGACCAGGGTTTGGCGCAGAGCTTGGCTCTGCATCACCCAGCTGGGTCCCATCCGAGGGACCTACTGTACAATCAGCCCTAATGCCCTCAAATGAGCATCTCTTGTGCACTTCCCTCAAGGGCTACAGTAATGTTTCTACTTACAGCCACTTGTAAAGACCACTGAAAAATGGCAGCTAATGCTGAAAGCAGCTGCCCACTTATTTAGCAAATTTTCCTGCAGATAGCACTTATGCTCTTGACACTGCAGCTGCTATTAGTTCCTATCTCTGTGAATCTTTAGGAATTTCTTTAGATGAGGATTTCTAACACATCAAAGTATGTTTCCTGCCACAACTTAAAAGCCTTTAACTCAGCTAGGCTGAGTTAAACCTTCAGAGAAAGCTTAGTTTTTAACTTGACCAGGTTCTAATATGAAAGTTTATATTGTTTGGTTATGTCATGCTTAAAATGTATTAGGTAACATGTTCTCATCAAAGCCATTAACTAAAATATTGGTATCTACATGCTGTCTCAGTTTCTGCCTCTCCCTCCTGACTGTGTCTGACAGGTTCTAGGCAAGTTTTATAACTCTGAGCATCATGAGCTGGAGTCAGTGGAAGTCTTGACCACAGTGTCCAGCTGGAGTAACAAAAAAGTTCTCTGGTTTCTGCGAGGTACCAACAACACTATGGTATCAGCCATACTCCCATAGAAAATGGGTTGAGTTGAGAAATCTGCAGAACTTACTTCATCATTTTGCTTTATGCAATTTTACAAAACGTTTTCTAGTTCTGACCATTGGGGCGTAAAATATTGTAAGGACGGAATAAGGAAAAAGTTCTTATTTTTCCTTTAAAAAAAGGAAAAGTATTTTCAGTTTAGAAACTGTGAACAGCATGTGTTATACTGGCAGTTACCTTTATTTTGAATATACTGCAAAATTGCAACCTTTTACTTTCTAATGACTGTTGCTGATTATTCCATAAAACACAACTAATTTTTTAACAACTGTTGGTACATTTGGATACCCACATAACTTGTGGTACCCATATATCCATACATTAGACAGCTCACTTATTTCCCCCAGTACATATCACTTTAATTTGAGCTAACACCATTGAAATATATAAAGAATGTCCCTGACACTCAGATGAAAGATTTGACTGAAGCATCACAAAAACACGTTGAGCAATCAACACCAACACACAGTTAAAATAGATTCTCTTTTTGCATAGGAGGACATTGCTGCTGACATCTTAAGACTAATATAACATGAAATTAGCAGAAAACATCAAGACAAATCCACCTCCAGGTATGTCATCTGTAAGAGCGTGTGATCCTCTAGATATACTCCATTAACACGGACAAACTTTCAGAAAGTATAGTATGATCCTTGATGGAGGGACTAACTCTCCACTATTGGATATTCTGATGCCTGTTGAAATATGCTAGTAAGTCTAGCATAAATACAAATTGCCAAGATGACTTATTGATATGCAAAGTTACCATTTGTAATGGGCCTTCAAATACTGTATATGCCTCCTGGCTACCTTGGACAATAGGATAGCATGTAATATCTCTTTTTTCTGACCTTTCTTGCTGAGTACTTTCAAAATCTTTCAGGTGCAGATCAGTACAGCAGGACTAAATCCCTTGGCAATTGTTAGGTCTCTACTGGGCAGTAATGAAGATGAAACTGAACTTTTCCTCTGTGGTATAGTCTTTCCCATTCAGTACAACTGGGGAAATTAATAAAACATGAAATTTATTGTAAAATTCAGATCATTTCTGGCTTTTACAGAAGTGTTACGGAATGATAAGGACACAAATCAGCTTCTCACTCTTATAAGGTCTAAGGAAGAGAGAGAGACACAAGATAGCAAGCTTCTATCCTTAAGGTAAATGGCCCATTTAAAAAATTTTCCTCTGAGCCACTTCAGGGCCAGAAAGCATCCCAAAGACACAGAGACAGAACTATGAACAGAGTCATTTGCTTCCTCAATATTTCTCAAGTGAATTTATCTGTAAATAACAGTTTGAAGTGTTAGGTGATTCCTGGCAAACCATGTGCAGCAATCCAATGCAACTTCTAAGGCCATAACAGAAGCAAAGTTGCTATGTAGGATTTTTATTTACCTTTACATTGCTTAGGCAGTGTTTCAGCTCTCACAATATCCTCACTGATCCACGTTCTGACAACTGTATCAGTTCAGGTAGCACCTCACTCGCCAAAGGACATCAAAATACATGAAAGATTCATCACAGAAGAAAGTATTCTTTGTGAGACTATTCTCGTCAGAATAGGGTCCTTGGATGATGACTCACTGGGCAGGAATGCGGTGCATTGCTATTATTCATTTACCATTTAATGACACAGGCTTTTAAAGTACAGCTCATACTAGAGTGTTCTAAATCCTCAGTGTGAAGAAATCTCAAATTAACTGAAAATTATTTGAGACCTTCAAAGTGCCACCTTGGTTAAAATCAGCAAAAGTAGAGAAAGGAGACATGCAGATAATCAAGAAATCAATAAGACAGCCTGATTGAAAAATGTTTTAGGAATGATGATGTCAAAAGAAACTTTTTTTTAAAAATCACATCTATATGGGCATCCAAGATAAATCTAATTGGGTCAAGTATTTTAATTACACTTTACGTTGCTAGCATTAATACCAAAAGAAGACTATTTCACAAATGCATTTTTTGCCAGCTTTTCATATTTCATCTTTCATTTTGATCTGATTCCTTCATACTGCATCAATCATTTGTAGTGGTTGAGATATCCTACTTGTTTATAATTGCAAAATATTTAATCTTTATAAATACTCTCTCTCTCTCTCTCTCTCTTCAAGTTCTGTACTTTGAATATATCCAGAATTTTCAGGAAAAGCTTAGAATGAACAGATCAAAACTGATCTGTGGTGCGGTAACCAATTGATTTCTGTTAATGCAAACTCCATTCACCGAGTTTTGAAAATAAACATTCAATTATTTTTCCCCATTATCAATGTTTGACATGACACTCAAAGATACATTTAAATCAGACACACAGAACTCTTGGACTGATGTAAGAGTGTTAGGTTAAACTCATTTTTTTAAAAAATTATATTTTAATCCCTAAAGGATAAACATTTATCCTCTAAGATACAGGGATAAAGATTTTAATGGCATCTTGCTTTGGGATTCAAAATAAATAAGGCAAAGATGAGTTTCCATCTTCTTAAAACTAAATTACAGAGATTAAAATATATAAACACAAAATGAAGGTATTCCATTTGCATATTATATTTCGCTCTTAAAGTTGATATTGAAGATTAAGGGTCAGCATTTAATCCTCACTATCCTAATCCCTAAAATTACAAAGACAGGCATAAGTGCATGTCTGCTCCACTAAATTACCTTGAAAGAAAGCAAATTCCGGATGAAAAGGGAAGCATATTTATATTATGGTGATTTAAAATCTGTCGCCTAAACACATCTTCTCCCCTCTATCCATTGACCTAAATTGCACACTAAAAGCTTGCTTGTCTGCAAATGGGCAGCTAACACTTTGAGACAATCCAGAGATTCTTCACTTACGCACAATCACGCCAACTATTTTTCTGACTACAATAAACACTGTCTTGTTCATATTTTGCAGAAACAAGAGTCAAGTTACAAGCCAGAAGAGTTTCTCTACTTTTCCCAGCCTGATTCCTAGATATAGATTATTCTCTAAATTTAAGGTTCTGAGAGAAAAATGTATTAATGAAAATTAGTAGGTCAAGCATGCTCTGACTTAAACTCTAAGGGAACTCTGAGGGGAAATACACCCCAGAGGATACTGTACCTCAGCTGAAGCAGAATTGTAACATAAAATGAACCTAGTCTCTAGAAGAAAATCTCTAAACCAGTACTGTTTATACTCTATTCATCCGTTTCTCTAAAATATTAGCTTTTTCCATAGGTTACATGGAGCAACTGAAATTAATGATGGAGCTGCCCCTGACTTGAACAGGACAAGGACATCAACCCTCACTGTCTGTTCTGCTCCCTTACCAATATTAAATTGCAATGGAGAAAAAACGCTCACAGATGAACCACCAAAAACACCAGGATATAAAAGACTAAAAGCAAACTGAAGCTTATAGGACTGTGTTCTGTATTTTACATTCAGCATTTATCTACTTCCTAATATTGCAGGTTGATAGAAGTGCTACACCATGTACTGAGGTAGAATATCTATGCTGCATTCAGCCCTTCAGATTTGCCATGAGAATTGTTTATGTCTGTACCAAGATGTTCTAATATTTATTTTTGAAGAATTTCTTCGCAATTTGAGCCATCTAGAAGAGAACAATTTAATCAAGATTATCAAAATAAGCAGCTCTGTAATTATAATCATAAAGAGGGCACTACTTTCTTTCTTTTGAAGTTTATTTAACATAATTTTATACTCCAAAGGGAAGACAAAATTCCTGTAAAAAACCTATTAGCAAATAAGGTTTTTATCTGGAAGGGCATTTCTATTACTGGCCAATAAGGTTTGTCTCTACTTATTAGAATGTCCGGAGCTACAATGCTATCACTACATATAAGAAAACTGAAAAAAATCTCAAGCTTAGTAACTGAATTTGAACTCTGCACATTATTCCATTACAAGCATAGTTTAGAATTATCCTAACAGTTTTGCCACTAATTTTCATCTTCTGTAGGTACAAAAAAACCTCGACCAAACAAAAACCTTATTAAAAGGTTCACTCATCTCAATAAAAAAAAACAAAACAAAACAAAACCAAAAGCAAAACAAAAAAACCCACTCCACATAACAAATGCTGCTGTGATTTTCTGTATTTCAGAGTCAAACCCCTGCTGCTTGGTCATGATAGTTATAAAAGCACACTAATGAAAGCAGCAAAATTTATAATTAATTTTAATTCTGATGAAACCATACTGCTCTAATCAACTGCCTATCAAACGTTGGTGCAAATTACACTAACAAAAATAATTATTACGACAGGTTGGCAGAATAAAATTTTCCATATACTCCATCTGCATAGAGAATCCTGTGTGGGAATTGCTTTTAATGAACAACAAATTACAATTACTAAACTAAATGAACCATCTGCCTTTTTTGTTTGTTTTCACAGTCTCACTGGTACAGGGTGCACTGTCAGCTTAATTGCCATTCAAAATGGCAGACTGACCTATCACCAGACTTTCAAGTCCACAACATTTTAACTGAAAAGCCATAGCAGATGTTTTTAATTTCATGAAGAGGACAAGTATGTTTTATACATATATTCTAAATATAAAAGGCCAGTGTTCAAATAATAATAATAAGGTACCTGCCTATTTCAGACTGGAGGGCTTGTATGACTAAATATCTCCAAACCCTAAATTAGCACATGAAGTATTCATGGACCAATACAAATAGAAACAGGTCTTGATGTGCTTTATTACCAACTTTATTTAAGAAAATGTTCTGTCTCTAGTCTTTAATATGTGACCACTGTTTTTCACAGGGGCACACATGAGGACTTGTAGAAATGGCATCTATTAATAAACTTTTACCAAGCATATTTCAAGTGCTTATTTGGATATGTCATCTGGCATCTCCATTAACAAAACAAAACAAAACAAAACAAAACAAAACAAAACAAAACAAAACAAAAGGAAAACCAGTGTCTTATTTGCACACGTCTCATAACATTTGAGCTTTCCTTGCTGACTTTCTGGGTAAATTGGGGGATATTGTGCAACAGTTGGAAGATAAACTTTTAATCACAATCACTGAGGGGAAAAAAATCTGACCTGGACATGCACCTAAGAAAAGAAACTCCACTTACTACTACTGCATAACATAGGAGGGGTGGTTGATGAGAGACTTTTTATTTCATTATATTATTACTTACGTAGTGGCTACATCAGCCCTATTTTGTAAAAGCCTGGCTCATCACTTATTATTTAAAAAATTAAAATATTTCTGAAAGTAACCCTTTACTACTGAAGAGGCTGAACTGCAAGCCTTTGAAACAAAAGCATCCTCTTTGTCTGAACTACCAAAATCTTTCAAGCGAAACCTAAAAGTACCAGTGCTATAGAAGAGAAAAAAATAAAGAAAAGGAAAAAAGCCCACACAACAGAAAAAAACAACAAAATGAGGCAACCAAACTCTAAGACTGTGTCAGTATCCAGTGAATCTCTCATTTCTCTCAGGCTGTCTCCAAATGCCACTGTGTTATTTCAGGTTTGAATCCCCGATTCAAAGGACAGTTGTAAAAAGCACAGAGTTAGGAAGACACTGGTTTGTTCCAAAGAACAGATCTTTGGGGAAGTGATCAGGAAATGTAAATACTATTTTATGTTCTATTTTTAATGTCATTTATATGTTTAATTTATTCTCGGCTATTGTGACAATGTATAAGACAAAGGGAAAAAAGTGACTAAGAGAATGGGCATCTCTCTTCTAAGTATATGAAAACACGTAATGACCCGTATATACAGAGTGATGCAAAGGAAAATCAACTTCTATTTCCAGTCCTCCATGAAGCTAGATAAGTGAAGGTGGCTTAAAATCATTCCTGTTTTAGGTCAATGTTATTTACCATTGTCCATACTTGGAGCTACTATACGTTGTTTCAAAATAATAGATTTAGCTGGTCTGCATGCCAGTGCCCACTCACATACTCATGTCTGATTTGGGGATTAAAATAATCCTTATTCCCTCCCCCTTCTACACACCTCTGGTTAAGACTAGAAATTACAAAGAAAAATCTGGTTCCTCTACTAGGATATTTGATTTTAAAAGGTGCATTACAGTGATTACATTACAATGTTATTACAATTAATATCTGCAATTACTAAGTTGTAATACCGGTATTACTAACTACAGTTCTTTGCAGAGATATGTGAGGAAGAGATGTTAAAAACCTACTAAATGTGAGTTCATTCACTGAACAGTATTAATAAAACCGCTTCATTCTCCACTTTGCAGTAGTCTTGTTTCTCTTGCTACTTGGACTTTATTTGAAGCAGCTTTTATTTAAAAGCCTTTGACTGACTTCCACATTGGTTTACCTTCAGTCTGCATTGTTTGGGGTAACGTTTTTCCCTCTGTAGTTCTTACCATCACAGCCTGGATGTCTGGAAAAAATTACATCTCAATTTTCCCTTTGAGGTCTTTCCTCAAATAATCAATGCATTTTCTTTCTTTCTAGCAGAAGAAGCTTTCCTCTTTTTTTGGGTCAAGCAAAACCTTTCCGTCCTACAGCTTTTCTTCCAGTCCCACTGACATACTAAAGCCTGTGAATTCTCCAATACATTATTAATACTCAGCAGGGAAAGAGAAAAGAGGGAAATGTGAAAAATACCATGCTCAACAACATGCCTCTCCTGAAAGAAGGCTGATCCCTCTACTGCCATTCACATCTTCTGCTCTCTCACACTCTGTACTACAGAAAACACTAGTGCTTCCTAGCAGAGTGCAAGTGCATGCCCTGCCATCTCCCAGCCCTGTACTGTGGGAAATTCCTGCAGTGCCCCATGTTATCTGTGCTTCCCCTGTTCCCTTTAAGACCTGGGTTCCACACACTGATTGACTGGCTGTGGTTGGAGCGTGGCAGTGTCAAGATCCAGACAGCTTTCTACACAGCCTCTGTAGGCCTGGATTGTTTATTCTGCTCATAACATTCACAACACTGGAGATCGTCTTCCTAATCCTTGCTTGGAGCAGAGTGTACAGAACAATTAATAACAGCTAGCACACAGAGTTAACATGTTACCGTGATGCCTGCAAACTGCATGAAAAACAGAAACCTGAGCCAAGCCCTATCTCACACGGTGCCACGTGGATTCTGCAGAACTAGCTGTCACAGGAGCTAGGCTGTAGATGCTTCATCCTCTTCCAAGAGGTGGAATAAAATTGTGCTTCCTAGTAACGTGGGGAGATCTTGTGTGGTACTGAATTATAACTGGTCTTAGAATGATCCAAGAGTTCCAATAGTCACCTAAATTTAAAAAAATACATTCAAAGCCTGTACCTTTACGTGCTATACTGAGTATATCAAGTTATCTGTGGAGTAAGGCTGATGAATTATTACTCAAATGCAAATCCACAATCTATGAATGCTCATCTGAAGGCAAACTTTTTGTCACGCTCTTTGAGCAGAAACAAATTAATTAGTTGTCAAATGGCCCTTTCTGTCTATTGTTTGTACTTCCAAATTAAATAAATGAAACACTAATTATGACACAGACACTCCTCTCCCACGCTGAGTGATAAGCTGATAAAGAAAATCAAAATAACCCAGACATGCAGATTCAGTTGTTTACTGTCGGAGTAGTACCTTTCCTTAGTGAGACTAAAATTGCGAACAGAAAGGCATCTTATTTACATTTGAAACACTCAGTTCTCGCATACATTTTTGAAGTCTGTTGTCGTCCTCTGAGAACAGTCACTGAAGGAGACAGAGAGATGGAAACACGGGAGGAAAACCATGAATCACTCCCTTGGCCCAGGTGCTCTGACATGCTCTCTGTACGAACAGCGAACGTCAGAGCCACAAAAAAGCAGGGTACAAGCCCTTAGAGAGCCTCAATGAATGTGCAGTGAGACAAGGGATCCTTGCCTGACCCTGGAAGACAGTCTGTTTATATCCTGACTTTAACCATAATAATAGAGAACTAAACGTTCTTGTATCTTTTTGTTTTAGCCCGCATAATCAGAAACATCATTAATGTTCATGCCCTTATCCTTCTTAAAAATCCTGATAAACTGTTTATCCGGATAACCCCCCACTGCAGCAGTGAATTTCACAGGCTGATTATTTACTGCAGAAAAAAAGAGTAGCTCTGAGTTTCACTGAATGCCACCTCCCTCTCCTACTACAGTGTCAAGTAAAGGGAGCACATGGCTGGGTTTCACTCTCTCCTTCATCATTTTATACACAGCCCTAAGCCATACCACCTTGTGCTGTGATCCCTTCAGATCTCGCAGGCTAAAGCAGGGTCAGAACTCGGAGGGGAGATCTCCAAGGAAAACACCGGCGCTACAAAAAAGAGTTTTGGCAATTCATTGATGGTGCTCTCTGTCTAAATTAGTAATGAGTCAGTGCCCTAGCTTGGTGTTTAACATCACTGTCCTGTTAGGAAATGTTTCCTTTTGGTTGCAACAAAGAACAGATTTCACAACTGCTTGTACTTAATAAAGTTATTAAGTACGTGGCACATCTTTTTTCAAAGGAGGAAGAGTGTTAAGACAAATGTCTTGGCCAAATTTCAACTTGTAATTATGTTTTGCCTACCTACAGGCAATTCCCTTTGCAGTTTCACTTGAACACAGCTTTTTTTTTTTCTTTTTTCACCTGCCTTGAAAATACTTGCGGTGCAATGCTGCTGCACACAGTTAAACACTAGCTTTCTTCCATTCCACCAGTATGTACATGAAGATGGCCCTACATGCACTTAGGCTAACACAGAATGAAGGAGCACTGAATTTAATTAACATTGTTAAAACATTTGAAAGCCTCTGAATAAAGGCTTTACAGAAGTGTAAAGTATTACCATGGTTTCTACAGTCTATTTATTTAGACTTAATAAGATTCCCTTCACACACACAACCTTTTTTTGCTTTGCTAAGTAAATGCACATTAATAAATAGTAGCGTTACCCAAGCCATCAAAATTTATTTTCATGTAAGAACAAACTCTCCCAACATGGCCACCCTGCATTCCCTTTACCCTGTAAGAAACTGAAGGACAAGTGCAACTTGATAATTGGTGAAATGATGGAAAATAGAAATTTTTGATCAAGAAAATGAGAAAGCAGATTCTTCATTTACCAACTACTCTCTAAAAATATACATTTTCAGTTTCTTTTGAGATTTAGCCCAGGGCACTGTTAGCTGATCTGAACTATGTACGTGTAGTGAGGTTTTCAGAGAGAATTGGGGTCTGACTCATTTCAGTCTTTATAGGTTGAAATAAAGTGAAACTGCAACTAGAGGCAAGTTGAGAGAGTTGGAAAAGAACTGAAACTGCATCTGCA
Organism: Nicator chloris; assembly: GCA_013400495.1. Classification (NCBI taxonomy): domain Eukaryota; kingdom Metazoa; phylum Chordata; class Aves; order Passeriformes; family Pycnonotidae; genus Nicator; species Nicator chloris. Next base: position 51,206 of record WAAE01007221.1, on the reverse strand, counting down.
AAATACTTGCTGTCAGAAAAACTGTCTAATGGATAGACAGCTGTATTCCTGGCAGCTCAAATCTCATCAAACTTTACAGGTTTACCTCTCTTTTCTCAGCAAATCTGAAAATGACAATCTGTAGGCCACTAAGTTCTGCAAGTTCTGCATTTAGAATTGAAGTATCAGATGGAGACATGGAAAATACAGGCTATATTCATCTGAAATTCTTGAATTAGTTCCTTCCATGCCCCACCTCTTGGCTGTTTGCTTTCCATTAATTTCTCCATACTAAATCTGCTGAGCTAAGCAAGGAATTTGTTTCAGAAACAGCTATGTTTAAACACATACTGCAGAATATCCAGGGAAAACACATCCTGAATGTGTAAACTTAGCATTCATGAAACAGCCCTTTTCTAATGGTACATTTGCAATCAATCAGAGAACAGAAATATACCAGGTGTCAAACCAAAACTAACCAACAAAGCATAGAAGTTTAAATGCATTAAATATTACAACTGACTCTAGGTTTCTGCAGCAGCAGGACTGGGCACAGTTTTTGGAAGATATTTCTAAGACAAAAAAACTTGAGAGAAGCCAATTTCAAAGAGAAGCAGCATCTACCCATTTAGCAACCAGCCATCTATATATACATAGAAATTACCAAGGGATGCTTATCACTCCTTGGGTTACCTCAGGAGCCAAATGCAGAATCAGCATGGCTAATGAGTGTGGGACGGCTGTGTGGTGCTGCCTTGGCCATTCCTACCACCTGTGCATGCCACCAACAGGACCTCAGTTCAGCTGAGGCACAGCTGCTATGTCCAAACCCCAAGGCTGGCAAGACACAGAGTCAAACAACTGATTTTGCCATCCAAGTCTAATGATATTGCTGTGGAGACAGCCACACCTCAAGCATAGATGATTCTCCCGAAATGGCCTTGGGCATATGTTAATCAGGAAGGGTGACAGACTAGAACTCAGCAATACTCCACGTGGGAGCACATGAGTGAACCACCGGGCTGATGAACAACCACCCCAAACTACCCCCACTCCCGAGTCCTCCTGCAAAAAAAGAATGGAATCACTCAAGAGTAACTTCATTTATTGCTCTCATGGCCTTCAGCTATTCATCAATACCACTTTATCATCAGATGTATCAAGAGTATCCAACAGATCTACAATAATAGGCATGCTCTAATAGTGTCTAAAGGGTAAAGAACTGCCCTGATGCCTCTGTCATCAAGTGCAGCTAGTAGCACTGATTCTGCCTGTCATCTTGCCTTTAAATATAGCAATTCCACATGCAGGTGTATTGAAGTGGCAGTAGTTTCACTAATTGATGCCTTACTGTGCATATTCAGTCAGTCCTAATTTGACTCTATCTTCTGCTAAGAGAGTAGGTTAGAGTTCCCAAGTCAAACTCTCCACAAATTTTCATTGTAATTGACATCAAATATTCTAAAACATATACATATATTCATTTCAATAATCAGTACAATTAGTTGTGCACATAAATATTTAATGAGCCTTGGAACTAAAGGTTCAACAGTTTAAGAGACTGGCAATAGGAGACAATATTTATTTCATTGGTGGGTTTTAGGATCCTGAAAATGAAAGAAAGAAAAGATCTGTTCCTTCTTATTGCTAGTATGGAGTTATTCCCTGTAGTGATTTGACCAGATTGAAAATCAGCATTTAAACAGAAGTCACCAGTTCAAAAGAGTAGCCAAATCTGGAGTGATTACAATGCTTTGCACACCAACAGTCTCGTCAGAAATGCTCTGGCACTCTTACTCTGTTTTTAGCATACCTGGAAGCTCAGGTATCACTACCCCTCTTTACCACAGGACCATGCTTGCATTCAAGTCATTATTCTGGGAGATTCTGCACTGATGCTCTGTCGTTAGCAGATGTCACTTGTCTGCCCTTTCAATGCAATCTTGAGAACTAAAATTCATTCAAACAATTTTTAAAAAGCAATGCACAAACTGAGACTGACCTGTTTAAAGACACTGTTGAACTGCAACAGGGACCTGAACATTAGAATTAAAATAAACTCTGAGGATTTATGCTATAGGAGTGAAATTCATTTCAATGTGAATTTTACAGTTTGATCACCAAGCGAAAGTGAATTATTTAAAACACAGAGATAAGTTTTGATATGCATCTACCATTGTTTGTTATAATGTTTTATATGTTTTATTATTTATAGCAGCATAAATGACACAAGTTCCCAAAGGGTTAATACAACTAGATGACTGAAATTCATGAGCATAATCCTAAACAAGTGAGTTGAAGTTCTATCAGGTCTATTTCATAGCATCAGGGATTACTGCTAGCAGTCTAATCCTACTGAGCCTAAGGGAGGTACGTTGTATTGTATTTGAAATCCTGGCCAGGAAAGAACGGAAGGTTAAATGGGTGCCTTGCTCTGTAATCAAATATCACAGGCACTACTTATCTATTCAATGAACAACTAACGTAGAAAATCAATTAGGAAACAAATAGCTTCTTCTTTTGATTTTTTTTTAAACCTAACAAAAAGAGAGAGTGAAGAGTAAATGTTTTTATAATACATGTTTAATGAAACTATATCATATTATAAAATAATCTACACATAGACTGGCAAACGTTAACCAGAAGGTACAAAACACCCCATAGCAACTGCTGGTGTTTTAATGTTATTTCTTTAAGTACTAGGGCTATTTTCAAGGCTAGCGTGTATTCAAACTCTGGCAATTGAGCGTCTTCTGAGCATATAAAGCAGCACAGAGAAACTACTCATACAAAAATATTAACTGACTGCAGATAATTGGACTGTGCTCAAATGAAATCACAAATACATATCCGGTTGTTTGTAACTGAACATCTTAAATTATGTATCAGCTGTGAAGAGCATTTCTTCAGCTGTGCATCATCTTTTGTTCACTTGGTTAAAATCCCAGGAGTACTGAAAAAGGCTGAAGCTCCTGCTGGTCTTTGTTCCCAGCAGGGAGAACTCCCTTTTGGTGGTCTTGAGGTTAACACCCTGCCCGCCTCCCCCCCCATACCTGTCATTCTGAATAGACTTCACAGTCTGTGCACACAGACAAACAGCCTGACCTGGCCAGCTAGCTTGACCCCTGGGCAGGAAGAAGATCACATCTGGTTATTAATATTGGGACATTAAAAAAATGTAATCTTCAAGGCACTTGGAGAGCAGGCTGGCAATTATACAGTATGTACGGGATGTCAGTGAGGGAGCATGTAAGCCTGATATTATGTCCAAGAACACTAAAATGCTCATTTTGCTCTGATGAGGGGTTTCAAATACAGACTCCCTCTGTATCTCTAAAAGCTGGCAAGAGAAGTTTGCCCAAAGCACTTAAGGCTCCAGATTATCTGTTCTTACACTTCACAATTTTTAGTCTGTTTTACACAGTTTTATAATGTAAAACATTTGTAGCTGAAAACTGATGCAACTAGAAAAAAGATCCCACGTGATTTTATAGTAGAGGAAGGCAATTGATAAAGGGAACAAAACCTCTTAAAATTACAATTGTGAGAAACATGTTCCCATTACATTCTCTAAGTATTTTACCTTTACCCAGATTTTTTAGTTTGTTCATTCTAGGCATCTGCATAGTAGACAGTTTAAACACAGATTATGTAATTGGCTAAAATATACAGAAACACATTTGTACATGCTTGTGATATATATTATATACAGATGTATTTATATAAAGCTTTATATAGCACAGATTTAAGTGTCATGTGTGAAATCTTAGTTCCACCAAGTTCAATGGAAAATTTACCATTTGCTGGAGTTGGGACAAAAAATTAACCCTTTCTAAGCAACAACACACTCCCATCAGGATATGTGCTGTGAATATCTAAGCCTTAGTTTGACCCCTTTACAGAGCCAGGTAATTATTTATATGTGGCCCCAGTGGTTAAGCATAAAGAAAAATGAAAGATCATGGTCTGGAACTATTATATGTCATGTGTTTTATTCCAGCCTTATTGATGCCACATGGAAGATTTTATATCGTCAATATGAACCCAGCATAGGTCCAGCATTCCTCACAAAGGGCACTCTGACTGCTCAAGGCACACTTCTACACCTGTCATGTGAAAGGAGCATAAACTTCAGAGAATTCTCAACTGAGTCCTAGATGACAGTGTCAACACAATCTCCATGCTTGAAACAAGACCTAAAGTTGTCTCAAAGAGTAATTATTGTTAATGCTCCCAGCCCAGTTAGCTTAAATCAGCTGTCATTAGTTTGGTTTTATTGCAAACCACCATCAAGACTTTTTCCTTGCTTTCAAACAAAAAAATTTCCTTTCAGATTACATTGGGGCAACACCCAGGATGGGCCTTTTACCAATCATGTGTTAATCTTTTGATCTTTGAGTCCGAAAGAGGAGCGTCATAGCATTGGAGGTGGAAGCATTGGAAGTTTCCAGCTTTTCAACAGAATGCTGGTACTTGTTTTTAGCTCTGATAGGCTTTGAGAAGTCAGACCTTCGAACAGAAATGCTACGATGCATGGAAAAGCTATTACAGGAAAAATGTAAGACGTTTCTAAAATCTATGTCACAAAGTTACAGCAGTGCTTTTCCCCCTTAATATTACTGGGCCTTGGCTCAGTACCTGCAGCCGTATGAAAAGAGCGTATTGACAGAGTTAGAGAGCACCCTACAAATTTCTAACATATTTTTCCTAATGCAAAATATGCAGCAGGTTCAAAATGCATGATAGCTCCCTGTGGGATATTCAGCACACTTTTTTTTTCTCTCTTTATTGCTTGAAACAACACGGCCAACTTGAGCTCAAGACAATAAAATTTTTATCCCAATCATCCCAGATAAATAGAAATGCATATCTGACAATGTACATAAACACTCACATTCATACACAAGAGAAAGTGGAAAAGAAAGTCACTGGCAGAAAAGGAGAAAAATATAGAAGGGTCTAGGGCAAGAGGGAAATTGGGCTAACTGCTGCAGAAATCTAGGTGTAAATGACACTGTGAAAAATAGACACACAGAGATGTTGGTAGAGAGGGAAGAAGAATGTGGTGTGGTGAGGTGGTAAAAAATGTCTGTGTGTGCAACTGAGGTTGCAAAGAGTAAGGATGACACCATGCACACTCCTCAGGGAGCTGGCATTTTGGAGTGAAATTCCAAGCTTCAGGCAGGAGAGGAAATGTTTCTGACAGGTTGGGGCCTTTTAGGGTGGAGGCTTTCTGGTTTTAAATAGTAGCTGCTTAAAAAGTGCTTACAAATGTGGAATAATTTAGGAGGAGAAATGGGCTATAAATGAGGTGTCCTAGTGTGTATGCTCACCCACAAAGTATGTCATGGTTATCAATAGCCAGTAACCTGGTTTGATCTGTAAAAGATATTTAGGAGGTAGATTTCATTCATCAACTCACACTCTGTATCAAACAGGCAAACTGCTTCCATGAGAGGGAAAATAGTCCCAAATTCACATCCTCTCCTCTTTTACACATCCTCATTGCAGAGCAGTCTCTCTGACTCTGCCTTTGTGACTAGCCTTTTATCCAGAGCACCAGAAACAAATGGGAAAGCCCTAGAAATAAACTTTGGGAGAAAAACAGGAACAGTAACCATCAATTTCAGCAAGAAATTACCCAAATAAGAGAACTTTTTGAACTGGATAATTTCTCACAGTAGTGACAAACCACAGTAGTCAAACCACAGGAGAGCCATGTCCCAGTCAATTGACAGAGTTAAGAAACACTGTCGTTTTGGAAAACTTCTCTATCCTTGGAGTAATACTACTGAGATCAGCAATACTGCAACAAAGATGGATTTGGCCTACATTCTTCCTGTCTCTTTCCTCTCAGCACTGTTTTAATAGGAAACAAACAACGTTTTTACAGCTTCAAACAAATTCTGCAGAGGATAAAAACTAGCAAAACCCCTGTAGTTCTCCTGAATCTTTGCAAATATTTAGACTTTTGCTTAACAATATGACCTGTCTCATGCTAAAGAAACTTCACAGACTCAGCTCACTCCACTGGCAGCTGAGAATCTTATCTTTGTGGCGTAGTGAGAAAATAATTCTCACCAAAAGTAAATGCTGGGTGAAAAGTTGGGGGATGGGATGTGTGAATGAGAGCCTCGTGCGTGTTTTAGCACTGAAAAAGAACAACTGGTGCTGAGAAAGAACTGTGGTACTTCATCGAGCCCAGAACACTCTGACACAGCCCAGGAAGGCTCCCTGCAAGGTGAGCACAAGAAAAATGAAACCTACCTGCGCAGGGGATCAAAACACAGGAGTGCAGTCAGACCCTACAGCTTGTGACAGCAGCCACTGCCTTCCTGCAGCAGATAAGTTGTTCTCTGCAGCCACCAGCATCCCCCCGAGCCGGCTGTGCCCGGGAGCTCCCCACGTGTCCCTGAGCAGCAGGGATTTCGCTCTCAGCACACACACACACACGTACTGCAGCTCCGGGCACGTCTCGGTGCTGTGGCTGGGAAGGACAGGGCACACACGGCTGGCTCCCTGCCAGCCGGGGACTCCCTGACACAAGCAGAACACCCCTGCCCTCCCCCGCGGCAGGGAACTTGCATCACATCTCCAGTTCCTTTTTTGCCCCATTAATGGCAGAAAGGGACCGGAGCCAAAGTTAGGGAGGGCTGTCCTGTGACTGTGTGTTTGTCATCCGTTTCCTTGTTTCAAGTTTTCTCCAATGACTAATGGTCTCTTCAAGAGTTCCAAACAAAAGTTAGCTATTCTGAGATGGAAATTGCTGGACATAGTGAGAAACATTTAGAAATATTTCTTTTTATGGGGGCATACGAAATAAAAAAGGAAAAAAACCCTCAACATTTATGTACTTCTCCAAAAAAGGCAGGGGGAAGAATGTAAAGCATTTCAAACCTAATTTTGTGAAAAAAAAATTCAGTGGTCTGCTGCCAAGATAAGTGCCTCTTTTGCTAACTAATTAGCACTATTACAGGGTTCAGTAGTGACATTTTAGCAGTAATTGATCCTCTGATGCAATTTTTGTGTATTTCAAGCTAGCCAATACATCCAGCCAAGAAGGCTGTGCGAGGATGGAGGCTGGCAGTCAGCACAGAGGTGCCAGTCACTCATGAGCATGACCTTGGATCCTGAGATGCTAAACAGATGCTGCCAGGAGGAGCCACTAGGACTCAGTATTCTAGAAAATCAGACCGCTAATCCCTCCACTTTTAGCACTTTCTACTGGCAGGTAGCACAGCTAATTTAAATTCAGGTATTGACTGTCCTGAACTACTGTTTATATACAGTCACACAGGGAATTTGAACTTCCTGGCTTGCTCTGAAATTAGTATTTTGTTTCAAATTTTGTGCTGACTTGGTGGGGAGGGAATTTAGCATCATATTTTCACATTACTTCACACTACATACAAGGTAACAGTGTTACAATATATTTCTTTCTCTTCTAATGTGAAAGGTTTTAATGTCAAGCAGCATGAAGGCCAGAACAATCTAAAAGTCAACATAGCTCCCACAGTATGAGTTCAAGCACAACAGACATCCCATCTGTATTTCATGGTATACCTTAATAACAATCAATAATACATTAAAGTTAGCACTGAACAGTATGAAAAGAGCACACTACAAAGAGTCAGCTGCAGTCATGCCTCAGCCTTGTAGTCCGCATGCAGAAAGAGCATCTTCTCTTTTGCATCAGTAAATAAATATCTGGGGTAAATATTTGCAGATAGGTGGTTAATTAGCTATTTCTGTTCTTCAGCTCAGCAAATAGTTAACTGTCTACAGACATTTGCACCTCAAGCCAATAGGTATAGCAATACATGTGGGAAAGCAACGAGAGGCAGCTATCTGAAGACAGGCAATGTGACATGGGTGCAAGGAGATGCTTCTTTCCCTCACCCTCCTAATATTAGGGGGAATTTAATTACTCCATGGGTTCATTCAGAGCTGGTATTTTATTCCACTCAGCTGGCTACGCAGAAGCAGCCTAACCACGTAATGTAGGCACTTACCAGAGGGGTAAAAAACTCATGGATTAAAAACTAACAGAGACAGAAAACAAGCTAGATGAACTAACAAGGCATTTAAGTGAACAAAAGTTACTTCTGTGTCTTCTAACTGCAAACTAGGACTGATCCTGCAGAAGTCATAAATGAATTCGTGACAGTCAAGACCAGCCAAAGAACTGTCAGAAATGCCAGATACTTCTAAAGTTAGCTGAGCACGCAGAAGAAACTCAGTATTGATGGATAAATCCAAGAAAACGTATATTAGAAGGAATATTTTGAACTAATCAAACATTACTGGTGTCTAAGTTAAATGTAGCCACTCTAGGACACTTCAGCATCAGTTTGAAGGGGGGGCGTGGGAAGAAGCATGTAATGAAAGGCAACATATTTCCAGCACAGACTGCAATAGGATTTGTTTAAAGCAGATTATATTTTTGGATGCACCAGGGATGGGACAGTAAGATCATACAGTTCCACTGAGAACACTGTGTTCAGTTCTGAAATGTCTGTGTATCTCCAGAAAAATTTAACAGTGGTAAAAGGAGTTCAGAGATCAGTGATGGGATTAGCAGAAATGTGGAAAAACTTCCCCTAAAAGCAAGATTGAATGGATTGAAATTTTTTGTGTAAATAAAAGAGAGGCATGATAAAAAGACCATAAAGTAATCATTAAGATTATTGTGAAGTTATAAAGGTTATGTAAAAGATCATAAAGTAAGAACACATGATCTTTTTCATTCTATTACCAGATGAATAAAAACAAACAAAACTTAATAAATTAATGACAGAAAAATTTAAAAGTTGAAAAAAATATTTGTATGCAGGTTTAATTAACCGGTGGAACTCCTTCCCACTGCATGTGATTGAACCAGAAGTTCACTTTATAAACTGATTTGATATTTGTATAAGACTACCCAAAGACAACTTTGGGGGGAAAAAAATACACACTTGAAATTCTGTGATGTTAAATTATTGCAAAGTACAGAGGACATATGAAAAGAACAAGAATTTTCATGTATAAGAAACATTATTCTATATTTGCCCATGAAATCTTTTTTTTTTTTTTTTTTGGTCTGCTTTGCTCTGAGAAGCAATTGTTTTTAAGGCAGTCTGTAGCAAAGAGATTAGATAAGGTGGACTAATGGCATAATTTGCTGTGATAGGACAATGATTGCATACTTGGCCTAGTAATGTGTTGTTGCTTTTAAAATAACATTCTCTTCTGTTATGGACAGCCACTGCAAGAAATGTACTTAACTAACTTTATTTGCAATGGAATATTTTTCATTAGGACAAGTTGAAAAGATATCTCATGATTAAGTGACTCAGAAAGAGCTCCAAAGAATAAAGAAATATTCTTGACACCCAGACGAAATCCTGATAATTTTGGCCCTAAAAGTGTGTATAAGAAAATTTTAAGTAACTGGGAGAAGGAAATTAGAAGAAAAATGGAAATCCAACCCTTACTACAGCAGAGGCTGACATATATAGATCTTCGTACAGCAGTGAAGAAGATGACAGTAGCAGCCTGGGGTATGTATGGACACACACAGAGTTTTAAATCCTGTTTATGCTCCTGGGAAGTGCACACTTTTGTAAGCACACACCTGCCCTTTTGTCACCATCCACTGCACCTCCTGTGCAAGAAACCCAGCCTCAAACAACTGTGACATCCTTCCTAACACTGCTGTTGGATAATGCTCTGAACTCTTGTGAGCATGACCAACTTCAGACTCCACCTCTAACTCTTCCCAATAGTCGAATTCATCCTTCCCAACTACACTCTACTAAGTCCATGTAAAAATATATATATGCAGACAGAGAGATATGTGAAGAACTTGTTATGCTTAATGATAATTCTATGAGATCCATTTAGACTGTCAGATGTACTACAGGCCAACCTCTCACTCACCTCTGCTTGGTTAGAGACACATTGTTTTTTGTTTTGTTTTTTTTTCCCAAAGCCATGCTCTGTTTCCCAGTACAGACAGTATTGACCTTACCTTCTAAATCTATTAGGACAAACAACTACTAGGAGTAAAGGAAAGACATTTGTTTAGTTCCTGTTCTGGATACACGAGGCATAAAACCTTTGTATCTGGAGAGCGCAAAAGCTGAGTGAATACAGTGCTGAGTGAAAAAGCTGAGTGGGATACAGGCTCTCTGCAGCATGAGATTTCAGAGTCTCCTTTTATTGATTACCAGCTCAACTTTTCCTTATCATAAAAATTCTTACTTACACAGAACTCTTCAAACTGGAATAGCTCTTGTACTTTGTGTGCCCCAAAATGCTTTGCGTAAACCGTATCATCTGTTTGATGACTTTGAGGTAGCTGAGGCCACAGAATTCAAGCTGCTCGGTGAAAAACTCACGAAATAAAATAAAAGAGATACCCTAGCAAGACTTCTTGGATCCAGGCCCTACATGTAACATGTTGAGTCAGAGATGATCCCACAAACCTATTTCTGTTTCTCAAGAAATGAAAAAAGAAGACAACCCAAAAAG
>WAAE01007221.1:30000-40679 GCA_013400495.1 Nicator chloris | reverse complement strand
AAAAAAAAAAAAAAAAAAAATCAACGTGACTACAGAGTGCCTGAGAAAGGATTTGCTCTTTCTCAAAAATACCTGTAAGCAGTCCTAATGACTAGCTACAAAGATTTTCATTCCTTGAGTTCTGTAAGTCACAGAAATTCAAGTGTTGCGAAGATATTGTTGAAGCCTGACACACTACAAAACACACCAGTGGAGACAGGAACAGAGAGACAGAGCACATTGACAGCATAGCCAATTCATCATGACCTATGGGACTACCTTAGTAAATCAAAATGTGACAAAGGATATCCACAGCCTAGGTATAACACCTATTACTGAGATGCATCTGCAACAGGGTTAGACCTGGGGGACTAACAATACATCAGTGCTTTCATATCTGCCCAAATTCTAGGCCAGAAACTTGGTAAAATTAGTCCTAAACTATTTTGTGTGGCCTGTGATCTTCGTCATCTGAAGAGATGACTTCAGGAGATCCTCTCCTGACACATCCCAGGATTCCAGCTTCCTCCTGGGTCAAGATTTTGAGTCACAGAAGCTCCTGAACAAATAAGGACAAGGTTTTCAGAAACCCTTGCAGTTTGGACTAATTTTTTTCCACCAGCTTTATTCTTCCTAATTTCCAGTCATTCATTAGCTGCTTACATATCTGCAAATGCCAAAGGGTGTTTCCAAAATAGTAACCTCTAGATATTAAAGCTGCCTCATTTCAGTAGTAAAGCAAGCTTTTTTCCATGCTCTCATCACTAGCACAGAAAGAAAAAGAATACCAAGATCTTCCTTTGACTTTGTTTCATTGTTCTAGTTGTAAAAATATCAAGTCTCTGGTCATTCACAGAGTGTTTATTCAATTAGAAAATGCTAGTATTTTTTTCCTCAATCTATTTCTCATAGAGCAAGTTTTTGTCTAGGTTACGTAGAAAATAGGAACATTGTTGTCTGAATGGTATGAAGCTGCGTCAGGGGAAGTTCAGCTTGGACAGCAGGGAAAGGTTCTTTACTGAGAGAGTGGTTGGTCACTGGAACAAGATTCTCAGGGAAGTGGTCACAGCACCAATCTTGTCAGAGTTCAAGGAGCATTTGGAAGACACTCTTATTCATATAGTTTAGTTTTAGGTAGTCTAGCGAGGAGCAAGGAAGGGAATAATCCTTATGAGTCCCTTCCAACACCAGACATTCTGATTCTATGATTCGGTGAATAAGAAGTGCCCTTCCTTCTCCTTTACCATTAGGACCCAGAGTTTTGAATTTAGGCTAAGGATCATATCAATCATAGATATTATGATACTTGAGCCATTTGCAACATTTTAGGATTTTCCACGGAAAACATCTTCCTTTTTAATAAAGTCGTTTGGAGACAACTGACCCGCCCACCCAAGAACTGCTATAGGTCCAAACACAAGGTTAAGATACCAATGGAAAAATTCCGTATGTGCTAAACAACTCTAAAATCAAGAGATGTAGACCTTTGTAACTGCCTGATAAGGTTCTGGAAAGAAGAGTTTCCACTTCTGGTCTTTTGTTTTAAAAGGGTCATCTTGAACTTTCTCTAAGAGTGATCTAGTTTTCTGTTAAAGGCTGGGGTACAAACTATCTGAGAACAGCAGATTCTGTGCCGGTTTCATGGGTAAAGGTGGCTCTACGGTTCTTTCCTCCAGGAGCAGTGCAAGGAAGTAGTGCATGTTCTTCATTTTTGAGAGAATTTACAAGTGAGAGCAGGGACTACAAATAACTAGCCTCTTTGGGCAGAACACTGAATACTGTCCCTATATGCTAGGCTTCCTGCACACAATCCAGCAACAAACAGTAGTTAGACAGTCATGTATTTTACACATGCGAATCATGTGAACAGCATGGTTTGATTAATACTCTAGGATAACAATTTTAAATAGAAAAAAATCAAATTTTTTTGTTAGGCAACCCTGGTGGTCAAACGTCCACTCTTGGAATAAGGCTAGTATGTTACTATTCATAGCTCCTATTAGCAATATGTTTCCTATTTATGCATACAACCAAGGAGTATTGCTGACACTCCTTGTAGATGACAAAACCATTTTTTTTTCTGTTATTGTAACTGCTACTGCAGTAGCATGCCCAAGGCATGGGAATCTGCACACTTCATCATTAAAGGACTACCTTTGCTCAATTTTTGTTTTCTTCAATACCCCCTGCCTTTAAAAGCTAAGGATTATTTTAATGCTTTCCTTCCCACTGGTAGAGTAGAACACACAGTTTCCCCTGAGGCAATGATGCACAAGACACTGTGTATCTGTCTGCTGCAGAACTGAAGGGTTGGCACCTTCTGCTGCAGACCAAGGGGGTAATTTCTGTGACATCCTCCTTCATGGCTGTCCACAAAGCAAAGGTCTTGAAGTTCTCAGCAAAGCTTCACTTTTTTTCTGTGTATCAGCATGAGCTTGTATGATCATCAGTCTGCACTATGTGCCTCTTTTAAGTACACCAGTCTAACAGGAAGACCATCAGGTGCAAAAATCATTACAAGCCACCACTTGTAATTTATGTTTTATCAACATAACGCCCCTACTCACATTTAACATAATTAATACCTATTTCCTGTTGTACTGTATTATATTTTACCCACAAACATACACATGGAGGCTTAGCCAAGAAAATTTGTCTCCAGCATTGTGCCCGATCCTTGCTGAAACCAACAGAAATTGCATTACTTAGTATTTCACACCAGCATCTTCACTATCCCTTCTTATCCTTTTCTGCTCCAGTAGTACCCCAAAGGAGGAAAAACGAAGAAATGCATAAAATTAATTTGCCTGTCTAGTAATATAGACATATATAGAGCCAATACAGTCTCAAAACCTGCAGATCCAAAAGCTCAAATATGTCCTGTATGTATGAGGTCTGTAAGATTTTACTCCCATTAACTCTCCTATAAAATCACAACTCTGGCATTTTGTGTGGATTTATCAACAGATGCATAGATCAAAGGAAAATTTCTTCTAAATTACTTAGCAAAAACAATAGCAAAGCTGAATTTCATATATCCATGTCAAAATATAACTTTCTTGTCATGCACCAGTCTTTTTACTTTTTTTTACTGCTCATTTTTAAATATGTGGAAGAGTGTGTAGAGAAAAATCTCACCTGGGAGAGTCTGGCAAACTAATTACAATTTTAGAAAAGACACCTGTAGTGAGTTGCATAATATCAGCTAAAATCTCCTAAGGGTAACAAGAAAATCTATGTTGCAAGGCTGGGAGGGAGTGGCTGCTAAATCCATAGCTGCAATCTACTAATGCATACATACATATGCACTCACATAGACATAATACTCTTACATACACTATACACTGCATCTCTGCTTTGAATCTCAGTCAGAAATAATTACATATTTCTCTTAACGTCAGAATGAAAGAACTCCAGGCACAAAAAATAGCTGTTACACAGCCATTTTGTGTGTGGAGCATACTGAATAAATGAGGCTGATCCTCTTTCTGCTGCTTTGGCTCTCCTTGCTCACTTTTCCTGCTCTGCAAGAGGACCTGCTCACTCGGGCTCCACTGGGCAGGCTGCACACTGCAAGTGGTCTGGTGCAGCCTCCTTTCCAAGGGCAGCCTCACATACCCTTACCCAGGAAAGCACACAGACTGAGCTCTGGACAGCATATCAGTGGAAGAACATGAGGATTCTTTAAGCTTTCACTTGAGAAGACCTCCCTGTTTTAGCAGTGTACCAGAAGCTGAATACAAAATGGGGCATTTTTCAATAAGGACCATTATGTAAGACGCTCTGAGAGAGACATCTGAATATCAAATAAAACGTATATAAAATACAACGTGAAAATGTTTTCTCTACTGTTTTATTTTAAATTTATAAAAAAAGGGGACAGTTTTGAAATTGCTTTTTTACCAGCCAACTATTTTTTTTGTTAGTTTGGTTTTTTTAATTATTTTTGCTTAATAAATATTCTTGTCTATAGTGTACGAGTACATACATTATTTGTAGCTATGACTACATAATGTATGTATAGCTGTGACTAGACAGTGTGTTCTTTGAACACTGGTTTCTCTTTATACATATAAGCACAACAGCGTAATCTGAATTACAGTAACTAAAACTTGCCGTGGCAATTAAATTCCATAAAACATTTAAAACCTTAAATGAACATAAATCTCAAAGGAGTTTAAAAATTGAAATACCTTCTATCCTCTATATGAAGCTTGTGTTGAGGAACAAATTTGAATAACTTTTGTTTGTCACTGAAAACAGTTTTCTTCTAAACAAACAAAAAAAGAATAACATCAAGCAAAGCTTGGTTTGGCTTCTCAGGTGTGCAGACATATTCCAATTTCCTTTCCACAATGATTTTTATGCAAATCAATGCTGCACAATCTCCTGACCTCTTTTACCATCATACTGGGACAATGACAGTTAAATAATTGGATTGGCATATTTGTAGGATATTTTATTTTAAATTAAAGTTAGTGCAGGACAATTGAATTGAAAAGAATGTGACTTTCTGTTAATTCCAAGCTGACGAAGTACCAACATTTCATGCCAAACAGAGTAAAGCAAACAAAGTGATTTGGGCTGTTAGTCCATTTGTCCCCATGTGCATATACTTCACACCCCCCTCAGTTGTTAATTCCTAACAACGATGCTTTCATCCAGAACAAGGATAATGAGAAAAAACCAAGCACTGCTCCTTGGGGAATTGTTACACTAAAAGTTACCTAAGGACTAAATCCCACTTGTGCCTCCTGCACGTGATAAAGATGAGCAAAGCATTCAGTACTCCTGGCTGATTTAAAATCCAAATATGCAAACAGCATTATGGAATCCAGGCAGACTATTCTGCTTTGCTGATGACAGATGCAGAAAAAAAGCTGGTCTGATTAATCTTTTGACTTTGAACCAGCAGAGAAGTGGACACCTCGCTTTAAAAAGCAATGCAGAGCCCCAGCTGAAGAGCAGGTGCTGCATGGTATTTGCCTTTCCTGCAGAGGATGCTAGCTAGCAGGACCAAGCAGCTGACCATGAAAATTCTTGGCCCTAAGTGACCCAAGAACAGATTATAAATCCATCCTATAAAATACAGCAAAAGCCCCGTTTGTTCTTCCACCCTTTCAATATGTGATGTTATACATTTGTGATTCTCTCATTTTATTGGGCTCTTCAGAAAGCTGTTGATGATCATCTGCGGACAAAACAAAGGCTCATTGTAAATTCTCTTTTAAAAAAGTCAGAAGGTCAATATGAAACAAAGGGCACCACTTTCATAACTGCTTACATGCAAACTATGCCTGTGTGTGTAATATTACAATGCATTTCAGCAAAGGGATAGAGCCTTAGCTAATTACAAAGCTAACATATAATAGTATTGCATTAGCAGCCCAAGAAATTCCTATTGAATTGCATACATCTGAAAACAGAAAGACATGCTTGTGCTGAAACTTAATTATCTTGGCAAAAACTGTGAGGGCTTGATTCTCAGAAGACATAAACACAAAGCTCTGCTTTACACTCCCAAGGATCTAATCCTTTGTTTATTCAGACAACTTCCATCAGATAAAACTTAGCACTTGGATTGACTAATTTGCCTTCTTATTTATAGTATCTACAGCTAAGTAAGACAATTACTGCTTGGTTTGTGAGCAAGGGAAAGAATACTTCTGATCTACAAATACAAGGTCTGAAAGAGACAACTGGTGTGCTCTGCCGGGTTAAAAAAGTTAATGCTGTTGCATTCCACCCGAGGCAAAGAAGACAAGCCTTTTCCAAGGCCAGGTCTGACTGAAATGATTTTTTTATGGGTTCAAAGTAAAACATCATGGTAAAAAAATGAATACAGCTTTGTTTGTTTCTTCAGTCATTGTTAGCAATAGACATAGGGGTATTCTGGTTTTTAGCCCATATGGAAAGACCATCAACACTTTCTGCTTCTGGGTTCTTTGCCAAAATACCATATCCCACATGCCTTTTACCTTAAAACATAAAAGAAAAGGTGTTGTTCTGGTCAAATAAAGAAATAATTTTTACTAGCATACGTCTAATGTTAAAGCTGCCTAAATCCTGCCAAAGACATTACAACACCATCTGCAAAACAGATTTTCATTAAATTGATCAGTTTAAAGTTAAGCAGCTAGGCAGATGATGCTTTTGAGCTAACCTTTAACCTTTAACCTTCTTAAACTGAAATCAGGTCACTCCTTTTGGGTAATATCTTTGCCGCTTGAGAACATGGGAGGTAAAGTGTTCTACCAAAATTTAAAAATCGTAGCATTTATAGCGTTGTGGATCAATATTTTTGTCAATAAAAGGAGGACCAAGGTAGTTCTCGCACAGCTGAGTATTAGTTTGCTAACTGCTGCCTGTCATTTCCCTGAGCTCCTAAATAGTTGCACACACAATGTAAACTGCTGTAAATATACAGTATAAAAGCAATGTCTATTGAAGGTATTATCAGCTAAATCAAATAATATTTTTGATAAACTATCTTCAAATATTTATTTGTGATTAGAAATTGGTCATGTCATTCAGTTACTTGGTTAAGTAAATTTTATTTTCAGCCACTCCAGTTTACTTTACAAAAAAGCTATCCTGTACTTATTTATTTATTAATAAAAGTATTTGGAAACTATTTTATGAGCACAGGACATGATATATGCAGTTTCCTGAAGCAAAAGCTATTTGACTAAGCTACAAAATGGCTGCCTTAAGAGCAGTTCCAGTTATATGTATTTTACATCCACAGAGACAGATCACCGTCCTGCCTCAGCTTCCCAAATCTGCAGAAGCTGAATGCTTCCTCCTGCAGAATGGAAATGCACTCTGTTGCTATAGAAGCTTTCTCTGTTTACTTGTGGAGTCACTGAATGCTTATTGATGGATGATGCCAAGAACTTGCAACTCTTATGTGGTTTAATTTGCTAATAACGAGCTCCACAATTCCAAAAGTAAGTCTTTGGGAAATTCATTTAGGGCAAGCTGAGTTCACTCAGGGTAAGGCCGTCTTTGTTCTGGTTCTTAGAAGCCACATTACCAACAACATTTGAATACTGCACTTCTGTAAGGAACAACCAGGCCATTTCTTCTTTAAATAACTTAGAAAACAGCTAAAGGTTCCACTTTGCCACATTTAGAATGTAACTCTAAAAGTGACGTTTCCGTACTGCCTAAAATTATACAGCTTCAGAAGAGAAGCTCTGATGTTCATGGTTGCTTTAAAAGCTGTGACTATGAAAAGACATCCTTTTATTCCATCAATAGTTAAGCACAGGGAGAAATATCAAGCTGTTACGGCACATTTATAAAAAGAAAATTCACAAAACAATAGCATTTAAATAAATATAAATGACTGAAGAAAAACTTTGAGGTACTTGACAAAGCAAAGGAACAAAGTCACAGATTCTTTTCTGTGCTTTCAGATGGTTTTAGCATTAAACTTTTTATTGCCTAACCATATTCACAGCACCCTAATTTTAAAAAAGAGGAGCTGCTTGAATATAAACACAATTCATTAATATTCGATATTGCTCCCAAGGCATGTATCTATTATTCATATAAATTAATGTTCTTTTTTTCCTTAGGTGCTCTAAAAGTTTATCTGATGTATCAAGGGAAGAAAAGTTTACAACTCTTCTGGTGTCAACAGCTTCACCAAGACCTGACAAAACTATCAAGTCTGCTACCAGATAACTTAACAGATCTTTCAAAACTGCATTTATTTCCATCTTGAGGCCTGAATGTACACTTACAATTAAGAGCAAAGTTTTCTGGCTGATGTACAGAGGCATTACATTCTATTATAGAGCACACGGATCTAGAACGTTTTGGTCATTTGGGATACATTGTAGTACTTCATGCCAACCCCAAATCTTAAAAAATAACACTAATACTCCAACTGATATTTTAAATGAGACATCACTGTCCTTCAAATTAACCTTAAAATGAAATTATATAAAAATAGTGTATGCGTGTGAATGTGCTATCTGCTTTCTGAGAGTCATTAAACCTAGTGGGGTTCAAATTTCCAAGACTCTCCAAGTCATGAGGGACAGAAACTTAAAGCTGAGATACTCACTAGCAAGTCCCTTAAAAACATATGCATCAGGAGAGTTGGAACCCTATGGTTAACAGCCAGACACTTTCAATTCTCCTCCTTAGGCCATGAAGCCTAGAGGGTATCTGGGAGTTTATGGATTCTGCTCCCACTGGGATGTCCTTAACTGATTCCAAGATTGAGCTCCCAAGGGTAGTGATGGTCCCTTGCTGTGTATGATAGCTGCACTACATAGGTGCTACTGAACATCTAACAAACCAGGATCCCCCCTCAAATATTTTGTAGGACAGGCTGAAAACCCAAACATATTTGATGAAGGTTTCTCTAGGGATCAGGCTGAGTGAGTGAAGAAATGGTACTGTTTTGAGTAGATAGTTCGTGTCCCTTGTGACTATAGTTTTTATTTAAAAAATAAGCAGCTGGTATCTTATTTTCAACAGTCTCAGAAGCTTTGCCAGCAAAGCCATCTGAGAAAAGCCTTCTGCCTTCCCTTCTCCATCATTCCTGTCTGTGGCACTGTTTGCAGTAGCATTCCTTTGAATTGCGGCATTATGGAACAAATAATTGAAATAATGAAGGCTAACACTCCAAAAAACAGATGGGGACCAATAATGTGTTCATTTTGGGGTTTTTTTTTTTTTTTTTTTTTTTTTTTAAACCCTGACTAAGAGTGTGGCTGCACAGCGTAAATGGAGGAAGCAAGGAATGGCTCCACAGATGACAGGGAGCAGGAACCTCTAAAGGGAGTTTTGCTGCTGAGGCAGGCTGTGTCACTAGACTCTCAGCTCTTTTCGTACCCTTCATAACAGGCTTTTAGATCTTAAAAAAAAACTGCAAAAACACCCTCTAGAATTAAGGAAAAATGCAATTTAAATGAAAGACATTATTAAATTAGCAGAGCAGCTAGCACTGTGGGACAGCGTAGCAGACCAAAACTTCTGTTTACTGCCATTTTTGCTCACAGTAGATGCACCAAGGTTACAACTATGAGGTTATAAAATTAAAATCTATGTTACTGCCTTTGCAGCATGTGTTAGCTCAGACCAACCATTTGAACATGGCTGAACACCAGAAAAACGTCATTTCTTGCTTAAACTAGAGGCCTGCTGAGACTTTTCCATATTTGTTCTGTATGTACAGGTCTTCAACATGATTAGAAAACCAGCATAGTTGCTGTAATCAGCAGATGACTCCTGATAGTTTAGTTATCACAGATTTCTAGTATAAATCAATAGATAACACTTGCAAAATGGATTTTCTAATCATATTTAGAGCTTGTTACAGTGACTAATGGTTTGCAATATTTCCTGAATTTTTATATCCCCTAGACAAAAGAAGTTTTTAATAAGTTACAAAGTTATTCATCTTGGAAATGAATGTGTTATATTTTGTACATGAACCAAGACAATCAAGCCAATCCAGTAAACACACTGCAGAAAATAAGTTACCCCATAATTAGGGTTTGGAAAAAGTCATGACAAGTTGTGTAATAAATGGTATTCATCACTCCCACATATTCATTATATCCACATAGTTTTTTCCAGTAAAGATAAAAATATAGTTGCCATTCTACTAACATATTTATCTACACCACACCCTTTCATGTTTGTGAAAAATCATTACTGGTTTGGAAAAGAAGGGCAGACAAAAGGATGACAGTGCTTACTTTTGAATATCCTTTGTAATAATGTGGCATATTGCATGTGCTTACTGAAAATACCAATGTAAAATAACTTGGCTGTGATACATTACGGTTGCAAACAGATACATATGCCAGAAAGTGATCTCCTTTCCCTATGCACGGTACGGGAGAAACATCGTTTTCCATAATCTCTGTGAAGTTTCTGATCAAAATGTAACAGACAAAGACTGAAAAGGTTATGAGAGATGTAAAACACCTTTAATCATTTATTATGAGAGAACTTTCTTGAAAAAAAACAACTTATGTTTGCAGGAAGTGCCTCCTAAATGACCCCCAGCCAACTCAACAGGACTCATCTGGAGCACTCCTCCCTGACTAACCTGCAGTTTTTGTTTGACTATATGCACGTTCAATAAACATTTACTCTACTAACTAATCAAAGCCCTGTTTGATGAGCCCTGAAAGGGTTAATTTCCCAGCCTACTTGAGGCTGGCTGGCGTTGCTGTCACAGACTTACCTTGTAGAGTTTCAGGGCTGCCTCATGCCTGTGATTGGTAGTATGTAAGCGCAATTTATCCACGCTGTTGGTGTAATAGTCACAGGCGTTACATTTCAGGTGAACTGGGTTGCCAATGGCAATACACTTCAGCCTCCACTCATTAGTTTTGCCGCCTTCTTTAATGTGAGCCACCAGTTGATATTTCTGCATATGTTTGTCAGTCTTGCAGTGGAGCTGGAAGTTCGCTTTGAGCTGAGTGTTGTAGTTACAGAGCTTGCACTGGTAGATGTCTCCAATTACAGCCCTCCACTCCTCTTCGGGGAGTGAGCGCTCACTGTTCACATGCACACTTAGGGCCTCCAGGCTGTCAGAGGTGAATTTGTTGCAAACAGCACACTGGAATAGCTTCAGCGCTGGGTCACTGATATAAGGTGACAGCTCTCCTGCAGTAAGGAGGGACAGGTCATCACCCATTAGCTGACCACTGGCAAGCCGGATTTCA
>WAAE01007221.1:22500-25000 GCA_013400495.1 Nicator chloris | reverse complement strand
TCAGGACAATAGATCTCATTAATTTTAGACGAAAGCAGTAACCAATTTATCAGATAAGTTTTCAATTAAGTACAAAAGTTTGATTTCATCCTTAAAAGTATTGTTTTAGATATCTGAAGCATTAATTTTTTTTCTACATCTTCTCATTTACAAGAAAAGGAAATCTAGTTCAAAAATTTTGTGTAGCTGGACAATATAAGTTTATATACATAATAGACAGTTGCTATATCCCTGCATAAAATTACTCAGTGTGATTTGGGGATTAAAAAAAAAATCCTTCCCTAGAAAGGCTTCAGTGAAGGTCACTGAGATATTAAGTATGAAGGATAGCTGCTTAATTTTTTTTAAGTGTAATCAAGTCTAATCTTGTCAGCTACATCAGAGAGAGGAAGTGATCAGTTTAAGATACATCAGAAGATTTGCATAGAATGAAAATGAATCAAAATTAGTTTTGGTATCTGAGATGGCTAAGATGACAGCCTAATTGCTCCTGAATCAAACGTCACAAAGCTTGGTGTGTAATTTTAATCACTGATGAGAACCAGGTTAAGTTTGCTCATGGCACACATGCAATTTAAAAACCTTTTGAAATAATCTGATCACAATGAGCATGAAAACTTAATAAGTCTCTAATTAGTCCAGAGACAAGCATGTTTACCTTCCCATTTGGCAAATCTGCACAAACAGTGTATGTATCCTGAAGAAAGCCTACCCATCTAATGCATTCTGTTCCAAAGGCCTTATCTACAGATAAAAAGCTGCACAAGGAGAGTTGCACCAGAAAGCAACTCCCAGCCCCTTCCATCTGTAGAGGACTGGTATAAATGTCTTCATACTGATATCTCTCAACTCTGACACAAAAGGATAAACAATGCTGGTACAAGGTATTTTTACATGTATCCACTCAGCAACCGGACTTGTGAGCTATTTCAGTTCACATGTAAACACACATGCAAGCATGAAGACACATGCAGCTGGCACACAACATGTGTACAAGTCTTTTGGACCATTGCACAGAAAATGAGGCAGTAGTACTTCTGTTTTGTTTCCCAGCAATGATACAGGGATGCACATGCAGTAACTCTGCCCCACTCAGGACCACAAAAGGATCAGTCACGGTGAAACCTCTTCAGAAGGTAAAACTAACCGATAAAAAGGAGTTAATACAACAAATGGAACCAGATCCAACTCCCTAAAATTATTCTAGCCCTATCTGAGGCTTTCCATTTAACCTTTTCTGCTTGAAGCAGGCTGTACCCATACTGCAGTGTATTATGGTATCCCACAGCATCACGGTGTCCCATACACACACAGAAACAGTTGCCAGTTACAGTCATGGGCATGCACACTATACTGGGGCCAGATGGCATTTATGAGCAGAAAGTAATTTTAGGCAGATACAAAATGGGTTCTGCAGCATAGCATCTCACCCTTCCCCTTCTTCCCACAGCCCTGTGCTGAACAGTCGTGCTGTTGCAATCTTCTCTTAAAAGCCTTAGCAGAAGTAAACTATATTTTTAAACCTTCCACCACACAGTCAAAGTGAAAAACAAAACCAGCACAGTAACAAGTGTCATAACATCTTTTCTGTTACTTAATCAACATTTTTAAATAAGCTGCACATTTATAGTTGTCTCCTTATATAACTTCAGTATTAATCAGTACTAAACAATGACATCAGCCCTCTGATCACAATTGTATAAACAAGAGTATATTTCATTCCAATTAAAACAAATACTAAATCTTTGAACTGACGAGCAGCACAGAGAGAAACCGTAATGTATATTTCCATACTTGAGCTGTTTACAGTCTTTGTGGCCATGTTTGCTATCAGATAAGGTAGATGAAATCATTATAACTTGATGAGGAATTAAAAATTACTGGCATAATTTACTGATTGTACATAACATATGATGCAACATGCATCCATTAGAGGCTACAGCACCTTCAATATTGAAAAATAATGAAAAAAAATCTCCTCCCCAGGGACCTTCTGCGACAGTTATAACAAAGTTTCACAAAGTCATAGATAAAAAAATTTACAAGGACTGCCTCAGAACAAACATTTTTCCATGAAGTCTCTACAACAGATTTCAATGCTCTTTACAAAAGCAATCACAATGCAAACTATACAATACAAAAAAAAAAAAAAAAGCAAAATGGATATATATTAAGCACGTATCTGTATAGCCTTAAGACATGAAGAAAAAATCAAACCTTTACCAGTGCTATCAGCTGAGTTCACAGAAATACATACCTGCTGCTCTGCTTAGTATTTAAAGTTCTCTCAGTAATTCACACCAAAGGCCACCAACTTTGATCATATAAATCCTTTTCTCGGAACTAATGGCCAATATACAGAAAACCTTAAATTGCTAACCTCTGCTTTCCTCCTGGAGAAACTGTGCTCTAAACTCTGCTCAGCTAAATTACAAAAACCCACCTACAGCCAGATTTGCTAATGAAAAGGGGGTGCTTTCTGAACAATAGGAGAATTCCT
>WAAE01007221.1:0-20000 GCA_013400495.1 Nicator chloris | reverse complement strand
TGTTCATACCATATTTTTACCACCTGACAGAGGTTCTGTAGTGATTATTTCATTAGTGATGAAGAACGGCCTAATCAGGTAAAGTATTGCTAGAAAACTCTTGTTTGCCAATACTAGGAGAAAGCATCAACTTTTTGCCTTTCTTTCTTTCTTTATGGAGAAAGGTGCATCTGAATGATAGTGACCCAGTGAACATTAGAGCATTAATCACCTCCCTTTGTCTCATCTATGCAAAGTAGGATTAGAGTTAAAATGATGACTGCTTAATCCCTTTGATTTTCTTTTACTAAATAAATATTAATTTACAAATCAATCAGATTCTGTATTACAACACACACAATATACACTATGAAAGGTTATGTAAATTACACTCAATTTTACAAGCATGCTATTAATGGAAAGAGCCCCCATGCTTTCCCTTTTCACTCCCCAAGCCCCTGTTAAATTTGGAAGTTCAAGTTAATAATCCCACTAAATATAAAGCTTAGCTATTGAATCCATATTCCTTTTTCCTTTAAAGAACTTCACTGCATCAATCACTTTAGGAATTAATAAATCATATTTACTGTGTTTATTCATATGTCAATACTCCCAATCTGTAAAGCTTTCACCATTTAATCTCTTTAACTCTGATCAAAGTTAGTTTACATTAGATGTTGTTTTAAACTTACATGGAACTAAATTAAATAAAACCAGCTAGAAAATTAATCCTAATTATCTTCATGAAAAATAATGCTGCCTGGATCCATCACCTGTTCTCACACACTATGAAAGAGATCATTTGCATTCACAGCTCTTAAGAAAAAAATTACAGAAATGTAGGTTTTTGCTTCATTAAACTTAGGTCTAATTTAACAAAAATGTAATATTAACATAAGTAAGTATACTAAAAATACTTTAATGATGTAAAATAGAGTAGTATTATCTTCTAAAGTGTGAATTATCACAAGCTTTGTGATTTTACTGAAGTCTGCATGTGCTCTCTGTCAGCATATTTGCAAGGTAAGAATGGATTGTAAAAGAAACAAATAATGACTAGGGAGTCAGAGTGGCTCTACAGTATTCACCTAACCTCTTTGTTGTCTCAAAACAAACTGTGAAATAAACATCACGGTAATTTTTTGCTTGCATGCTAAAAATGCTGCAGTTATCTTTCTAAAAGTTACCACAAGGCAGGTAGTCACACAAACAGTCCAGGTCTTGGGGAGATATCACAACTCCAGATAAGTTCAGAAAGAGTCTTGATAAAAACAAAATATAAAGAATCTTGCTTTTGAGCAGATTTACAAGACTGCAAGACTCTTCTAATTATGCATCTGGAAAAAAAAAAACAAAACAAAAGAAAAGAAAACCAAAAAGCTGTGGTATTGTAAATCATGTTAAACATTTAAATATTACTCTGTATTAAAGCCAGCCTGGTCAGTGAAAATACAGGATGTTTTTTAAACAGTTTAGTTATTAATAAAACACTTTTTTTCTAGAATATTATAATGGCAAATTTGTTTTGTATTGCCAAGATCAGCTGGGCATTTTGTTTTTATTATGCATAGTCTTTTGTCATTTTTTTGTTCTGCAAGTTAATTTGACTGCTGTGCATAAGTGAAGTGAGCAATTCAGTAATTAACTTTGGTGTTTTAAAATGTATGAACTTTAATTAGATTTCATTATAAACAAACAAATGTCAACCATAATTATAAGCTCCTTGGTTTAACCACATATTATCCCTTTTCAAACAAACTTGATGTCAGACAAATTAAAATCAAGCAGCCAGCAATTTTGAGTTGAATTTTACATGATCTGCTAGTAACCTGATTACTTTAACTTCAATATCATTACAGGAAAAGTATTTCAAGAAAAATAATTACAAGAATTCCAACAGGAGACAAGCTTAATTGTATTGATTCAAAAGATGCATGTATATAGGAACCATGCTGAAGGAATAATGTTATCTTAAATCTACAGTTACTATTAAAATTATATTGTCTGGCATGAAAAAGGCAATTTGAGATCACTGTCTGGAAAAGGAGAGATACAAAACTAACTCAAATAATTATCTTTACGCCATTATACTTTAAGCAACAAAATATCAATGAGGAACAACTTGAAGGCATGAAGGTTTGCAGGTTTATTTACTGACTGGTGTATCTATTAGTACCAGGAACAAGTGGAGCTGTCAGGACATAATGAAGGTAAATGATTAGTTAGCACAGAGACTGAGCTCTTCTTCAATGCAATAAGAGTTAATTAAAGTTTACCACCAAACATCAACCAAAGCAGGATGTTGATCAGGTTTCAGCATTAAGTGCAAACAGACAATGGTTGGCAGCAATTAGTGCAGCTATCAAATGACATGCAATTATAATTACACATTTAAAACAGCTAAAGGCTTGTGGAAGGGAGGGAAGAATCCCATCAGCTTCTTTGACTACGTACAGTCAAAGTGCAGGAAACAGGTATCAGATATATCACTTCAATATTGTAAATCAATAGCATTAAACAAAAAAAAAAGGTTGTACAAGCACATTATCTGAAAAAGGGCAATCCACTGTACATGAAATGGAAGAAATCTGCAGGCGACTCCTAACAAAGATAAGTACTAGTTAGATGAAATAAATTACTTTACTGCTGCCACTCACACTGACACCCATAAACAGGGAAGTGTGTGGGGTTTAAAGACTGGTGGCTGCAGCTTTATTACACATTTTTATGCCAGACTCAAGGTTACCTGGTATCTTTAGTCCCTGTGGCCACATTCACAGCATGAGAAGGCCCAGAAGGACCGCGGGCCCGGAGCCCATGACCACAAGAGCTGGTTTCACATGCTAGCTGCAAGCCTGCTGCGAGGAAGCCTGGGCTTACCAGAGGCAATTGCCTGGTACCTGAGCCACAGCCTAAGGCTCTGCCACGCATGCCCTCCTCTCCACCCCCTCCAATCAGCATGTGCGCCAGTTCTGCCTGCTCCCAAACTTATGCCCAAGTTTTGGGAAAGAAACAGGAAGTGAGAGATGCCCACCACGGACAAACGCAGCGCATCGCGCAGCAGCAACGCAGACGGGCGAACAACCCAGAGCACAGCGAGGGCTGGTGCTGCCACCGCCACACGCTGCTCCTGTTCGAAGGCCTGGCGCGATGGGGGCAGCCACCAGATCGCTGCTACAACGGAGGCGATAACAAATTTCTTCTCAGTCTCCCATTATAACCAAAAGGAAGGTGATCAACTTGCGGCAGCACCTTTAACAGCAACACCAAACAAAGGGAAAAACTGCTCTCAGCCCAGCGCTGACAGCCTGCTGAACGCCCTCAGCGCAGATGTGGAAAATTAAAACACCCTCAGTTCTGCAGTACCAAACACACGGGGCATACAGCAAAGCAGGTAAATAGCCATTATTAACTGGTGTAGCTCGACAGACAATTAGCTACACAAACCTGGTGTACGCACAATTCTTAGTAACTGCTCCACGCACTGGAGGTGGAATAACTCACTGCCACTCACTCCTCTTGGGCTGGCACAGCGCAGGCAGTGGGATTACCTGATTAAACACCTACACTGCTCCACATCAGCTGAACAGGTCTGGCAAGAAGGATCCCGACCTCAAAGAAATCAAGATCTCTTCAGCCTTTTTATGGACAACGCAGTGGGAAAAGCACCGTGGTCTTCCTAGGTATGTAACAGGAAGCAAGACAAAGCTTTCCAGCAGACAAGTAGCAGGTTTCCAAGAACGCTAAGCTGTGACAAATTAAAACCTGATGATGAGAGGAGCAAAGGGGTTAGACAGTAGGATTCATTGCCAAAGGATACCACTGAAACCATGAATCTACCAAGATTTAAAAAAAAGAATGGAAACTGGCTGCCAAAATTATACAGAGTTATTGTAATGAATGTGAACAAAACAAAAACATAAATTGTAGGGGATATTAAATCTTGTTTTTCAGAGGTCTAAAAAATTTGCATTTGCAATCTTGCCAAGGCAGGCATATACAATAGGTTATCCTACATCTGCCTATTGTGATATTCTTCAGAAGCATTTTGCACAGACTAGTCAAAGACAGAAAAGGCTGGCCACCACAGAATCCCAGTCTGGCAATCAGTATGTTTTTATATTATGAATTACCCCCTGAGTAAAGAAGTGTCTACAGCAGGGAGACTATCCTTATATTTTATTTGAACTAACCCATGCAAAAAGATCATCAGCATCAGTCTGTATTTTAATGTTGCATAAATTTCCACTGTGTCAAATTCAGTAAACCTTCTTTTAAGATTGTATACACTGTAATTTTTAATACACTTTTTTAAAATTATTATTTTAGAAGGAAACCCACATACATATGCAAAATGCATTAGGATGGGCTGTGTTAGTATGTTGGCTACCAGTTGTGATTTTCACTGGAATGTGCACACGTTCACATTGCTAAAATTATTTTAATAAAATGCTTTACTGCTTTTCATAGTTCCTGGGCTGAAGCCTAGAGCAGTTCTACAGATTTTTTTTTTCCCTAACAAACCTCATTTTCCCAACTAATTCTGTTATGCTAGGGATTTGTGCACAGAGTTGGCTAATCCCAGTATTTCCCTAGAGCTGCATCTAAGCTATGGCCCACTCCCAGCACAAAAGTGTCTCCAAAAGCCCTTTCGCCCCCTTCAGCACTGATACACTCATTGGTCCTGACATTTTCACTTCAGCCATGACAAATGAGCTGATGGCTGTGATCAGATTGCACACGAGGACTGCTTTATCAAAGACGTATCATTAACTCTCATCACTGTCTTCCATTATGACTCTTTTGGTCAAATCTGTTGTGAAAATGCAAGTGGGTTTAAAAACACAGCAACAAACAAACTTCATTAAAAAGCAGGAAAGAAAACCAGACTCGGACGGGATCAGAAAGAGTCTAGCGTTAACTAAATGTTTCTCTGGGGATTTAAGTAACTGTACTCAACCTCTGCCCCAGTGCAAACATGGCAGTTGACTGTCTTCGAAAGGTCCCTTCCCCCATTGCGGACTGTGAGCACTACTTTGCCTTTTTTAGAGAAACAAAAATATAGCAGCAGCCATCAAATATGTCTAAAAACAAAGTCAACTTTTTTTTTTCCTTTTTAGTCTCTGAATCACTTCACATTCTGCGTGTCTGCTCTTATCAAAATATGTTTCTCAAATAAATCCCTTAAAGAATACAAAATTTTCATTTGAATCACAGCCACATAATCACACTGTTTTCTGACTCACATTTGAAAACACCAACATAAAGCACCGTCTGAAACGGAAATCGCTCAGCTCCCTATGAATACCACAACCTTTCTGTCAAGTTAGAACCTAAGTTCCAGTTACACGGTTCTTGTTACATCTAGAGGCTTTACAAAGTATATATTTGTTGTAAGGTATTCTAGCAATTCATCTGAGAATACACATCTAGCAGAGTCAACTGTAACACAACAGATCTTGGGAATGGAGGTCATGCTTTGAGATAAAGTGCTATTCACTTTTGGACCATGCAAGAAGCTCTTTATTCCTGTTCTTATTGGCATCAGTTCCCCCTTACCAGAGCAAGAACAAAGCCAAGTGCTCGTGTGAGGTTTATGAATAAATCAGAGGTGAGCCACTTTAAGTGCTGCCCATGATTTCCTTGTTGACAGTGAGCACTTAAACAGGCTTCTATGACCAGCAACTCCTGGCAAACCTTAATGGCTCCTAATCTGTACCCTGCTTCATTTCAGGAAAGAAATGACCTACCCCAATTTTTCTCAAGTCTTCACCTTTTGGGCAACTACTGTCCCACCTTTTTAAGAAATTCACATTTGGGGACTGTCCTGTTTCAGTGCCAAGTTTTCACATAACACACAACATAAAAATCACCATTTTCTTCCTTGAAAACAAATGACAGCTAATAAAATATTATTATGCTGTGCAGCCTAAGTAATTCCCAGACAAACCATTACACAATTCAGCGTTTGTTTAAATTGCATAGATTTTTAAATGAACCTAAAAGATATGCAGTATATTTGCCTCCAATTATTAAAATCATGCAAAAAATATGCTGAGAGCAGATTCAACCCTTCTGTACAGCTACAGCTGAAATCAGGAATGTTTATAAATCATTACCACTGAACGTTTTAAAAATTCAAACAGCCTCAAAATCTATTTTAAAATAATAATAACATTGAAAATCAAACTAATTTCAACAGTAAACTCTTTGCTGGGCCAAATAAATCTGGTCCGGGAACACTAGAATCCAGCTGTGGCACGACACTAGGTGTTTCAGTATGTACGTCTCTGATGCACAAAACCACTCAGAGACCTATGCTGTTCAACATTAAAGCTGTATCCTGCACGGAGAACAGATTCCAACATGGAATGAAATTCTTCATTTTTAAGTACTCTCTCTCCCTCACAACGCCTCTTCTTCCCCCCGCCCCCCCTCCCCCCCTTTTTGACATGTCACCATCTCCAGATGGCTGAATTGACTCTGTAGTAGCTGAGTTATTGTCAGGCTCCCAGTTTCTGCTATATTTAAATACTAACATCTTTCCACTCTGCTGTCTCTTGTTGCCTTTCCACCCACTCGGGAAAACGCTGTGATTTCAGTGAGCGTTCCCCTCGGGGCCGGGGGGCGGCTGCCTGGCAGCGCTGACCTGCCGCTGCTGGAATTGCGGCGGGTGCCTCAGCAGATGACGCTCTCCTTTGCCAGGGCCTGATCCAAACCTGGGGAAATCGATGAGGCGGCGCTGGACTTTGGAACAGGCCCTCAGTCAAAACTGGGAACTGCAAAAATGCTGCGGAAACCACCCGTCAAGTGAGAGAGAAATCCACGGGCCAGACCAGTTGGGACTTGAAACTCCAGTGATGCTTTTCACTGGAACCGAAATGTCTGTCCCAGTGCACCAGCAGACGTCTCAGTGAGAAATCGTATTTTTCTTCCCTACAGAAATCGGTTGCTCCTGGTGGAAAAAGTCCCAAAGCACATTGCTTTGTTTTAGCAGAGGGGCTTGTGGTTTTGTGTGCATGGGGTGGCACTTCCCACCCCTGAGATAACTGCACTGCAACGGCAAAGAAAATTATTTTTTTTGTGAACAGTTTGTGAAAACTCAAAGGAACTGGGAGATTGAGGGATGACATATGCCCCACAAGTAAATAATTTATTTTAGAAATGTTACATTTTCTTTAATGCAAACCCTTGGTGCTAAACAAAATCAATAACCATATTTCAATTTAAAAAAAAAAAAAAAAAAAAACAGCAAACCAAAAAAACCAGAAAAGTACTTCAGTCAAACCCACAGGAATATATTCCCTCTTTAAGGAGCTACTTTTCACTCGGTACCTTATTTTCTGGAGAGGGGAGGGCATGGGAAGTGTTAGGTGGTAAACAAGGAGAATCTTAATTAAAGGTGGACAGCCATGGTTTCTCAAACAAGCAAACCACCTGCACTTGAAAACATCATGTAACACCTGGCAAATCCAAGGACATTTTTTCCCCTCTCTTGTTATGAAAGCTCTGGTCCTCTGAATACCAAAAATCAAAGGACCATCCCCAACAGATAGACAGAAGTAATGTTTTTTGCCGTGAAAAGAGATTATTCTTATCTGTTACACTACCGTCTTCTGGGACAAGTGTGGAAACAACTGGGATTATTCCAGGTTTCCATCAGTGCCCCAAACACTGGAGCACTACCAGTGACAGGTGCCTTGTCATCTCAGATTAAGTGAATTTATAAGGCAGCCTCAGTGTCAAAACAGGGAGGAGCGAGCCTTCAGCAGCAGCCTCTCACAGACCCTCAGCTCTGCTGTTACCTGGTAAAAGGAAGAGAATTGACCCCCCCACCCCCCAGCCTCTCTGGAAAACCTCTTACTTACAGACCTTCTGGTGCCTTCCTTAAAAATGGAAATGCTAATACAAAAAGAGGAGATGAAACCTTTTTGAATTTGATTTTATGGGATTATTGTCAAGTGGTAACTACAGGCCTGATTCTTTTTCCACTAATATCAAAACTATCTGTCTTGGCATTTTTACATCCATATTACTCCTCTAGTTTCAGGGCGTTGTTAATTTTGTTTGGGGTGAATGGGAAGAATCTAGTTCTTTTGGTTTTATGTGTCGTAGGCACACATCTAGACAGGCCTTTTGTATGTATTTCTTTGTTGCAGAAACAGAATGTTTGTCTATTTAAATACAGTTTTAAATGTACATCTAGTGTGCACATCGCTTGTTCCGCAGACACTGCTGCAGCCTATATGGTAAATGTTTGTTTTCAGAGTCACCATGGTCTTTCATGTACATACAGCCTTTAGTCTGTGAACTATTGACCTGAAGGACCATAACGCCTTCTTAGGAGCCGGGATAACTGATCAGATCACTGGGAATATTAAAAGGCTGCTAGATTTGTGTGTAAAAAGATCTCAGTTTCTGTGTGTGTCTTTAAATTTTTTGTCAAAAATACAAAGAAGCAAATTAAATATAATTCAGAGAAATTACAATCTAAATACATATCTCTCTCTCCTTTTTTCTTTAGTTGAAAGCTGATTCTGAGTAATATGAACATAAAACAGAGTGTCTTGATACAGGAAACTTTTATTTTGACCATGTAACTTAGTTAAACCATTCCTCAGAACATTTTTTTTTTAAGCTGAAAACATAACTACTCAACAAGTCTGCCATATTCCAGTCCGGCGCAAACTTTTCTGGTTAGTTTGGAACACGGCAAAAGCTGCAATAATAATGAAAATACTAGTATAAAACTGCTATAGAGTGACTCTTAAAAGGGAATAGGGTGACGTATTACAGACTAAACTTCCTGCTTTTACTTATGCAAAACAAGTTTATCTCTACAAGTCCACAAAATCCTCCTATCAATAAATGTGTTTATTACCCCTTCCAAAAACAACAACAAATCTCAACAACTACCAAACAGAATCTACTAGGTTTGTTATACCTATTCGGTAAAAGCAGCTCATACATGTCTTAGTTTTATCTGTGCATCTCTTCACATAAACATATTTTGTGTTACATCTTATTCTGTAAAATCTTGAATCTCAGAATCTCGGTGTGCTGGGTTTCTGCCCATTCAGAAAGAATGCAGACATCACATAAGTTATTATTAACCCATGTGTTATCCAGTTCTACAGTGGCTGGAACTTTGCCAGAGACAACACATGGTGCTTGGTTAACAATATTTTAAAATACAAATTAATTTATTTTTTTAATTAACACATTTTTCTTATAGAAATACACTAATAAGATCTTCCCACAATGAAAGATATATCCTAAGCATATTCCTTTCAAAGGAGTTTTAAGGGATTTCATAAACAGCAAAACATTCTAAAACCTCCAGAAGGTCTTTATCTTTGAAAAAGGAGAATTTTTGTGACTATTCTTCCCAAGCCCTTTCTGCATTTACAGTTTTGGTTCCTTTAACCAGAAGCAATCCTAATTTTTTAAAAGCATCTCCAATGTTTAAATATTACCAAACCAAGCCAAACACTGAACTAACAAGTATTAACAAAAAAATGTTCTGCAAACAGGAAAAAAATCCCCGAAACAAGTTAATATTTAGTCTGACTACCAAGAGTTTTCCACAGTAGCTCTAACTCGGTAATTATGTTGACCTGATAAAAAAGAGAGCCTATTTAATATGCACACATACAAATAATTATTCACACTGCATTTGATTTACATACGTACAAAAGAACCACTTCCCACTTTCAAAAGTGGCTCAACACTTATGGTATTTTAACTGCCCTAATTACTGTTGAGAGAACATAATTAGAAGCACTGATCACATTGTCAACAGCTAACCAGTTGCAGCCGTGGCTGGGGGCCTGATCCTGCGCTGGCTGGAGGCAGAGGGGGCCAGCAGTGATGGCAGGAGGAGGCCAGGGCCCTTCTCGCCACCTGGATCTACAGGAACCCAAATATTTTAGACAACCTGAGCGCGCTGACACAGTCACACTGAACACCCAGCTCCTTCTGTGCATGTATCAATTGCTATTTCGGTAAGCTTTCTCTGTTTTCAAAGGCAAGCAAAGAGAGTAATTTTTTCCCCAGCAAGGCTCCTATACCACTTAAACACTTAGCACTGAGTCAGAATTCATAACTTTTTCCAAAGGAGAAACAGTTTAATAATTAAAACAGATATTGACTAAGCCCTGCTTCCTTGAATACCAAACTTTTATTAGATTATTATGTGTTGATGCATAATTTCCATTGGCAACTTTTAAAGCAGCTCCTTCCCTCCCTACCGGCCCCTGTCCTCTCTCTTTCTTTCCCCCAAGCAAAGTGCTGGGAATCCTTGATACCCAATAGTCAATATTTGGTTTGCCTGTCATGTTCCTGGAGCTCCCCTCCGCACAAACCTGTGTTTCTTATCCTTTCGCTGCACTACTCTCGTACGTGTTACTTCACATGATGATGTAAATTCAGGGCGTCTTAGCAATTTGCTAAAATCTGAGCTTCTGCTTGTTTTCTCAAGTCTTGGACAAACATAACTTTAGGGAGAGCTGAACACAGGCATAAAGAAAGAGGAGCCTGCATTTTCATCTTCCTTTCATCTCAGTCATTCAGTCAACCATTCAGTGCCCTATTCAACAGAGCTTTTCATTATGCAAAAAAATGCTAATCCTTTTCCGATGCTTTCACACTTGTATAAACCCCCATTCCTTCGACTGAAAAGCAATTATATCAGTTTACCTTTCTGTCAAAAACAGGATTAATATTCCAATACCAGAATCTCCTTTATTTTCCTATCTTTTGCTTTAGGAAACTAGAGATTATTAGTGGCGGTATTCCTTAGAGCAAGAATACATTATTTTAAATATGATTATTTTAGCCAAAGCACGAGGGGGAGGGGGAGGGAGAGAAAAAAACTTCAGTTGCTGCGGAAACTCTTTTCAGTGACAGAACTGACCTTCCCTTTGCAGAGGCCTGAATAGAATGAGCCTCACTCTGGTCTATTAATCAGAAACAAATTATGAAAGAATGTGGCTGGACTGGTTGACACTATCCTGTCTTGGGAGACTCAGTAACAGCCTAGTAACAATGTCCTCTTCATGGGTAATGAACAGCCATGACAAATGGGGCAGAGAAACTATTTATTTGCATATGCAAATTCTCACACAAGGGAAACATGTACAAACAAGTGTCATTGTAAGGTGGATTAGGCAAACAACGCTTTCTTTTTAGGACACTCTGCAGCCCAGAACATTAGTCAGCACAATTAAACCAGTCTCCATGGAGACTAATGAAATTTCACCATGGTATGAGTTAAATTAGATAGCTAGTTATGTGTTTTCACAATCCAACTTGAAATCCATTATTGTTTCAGAACAATACAGCAATTGTGCCTGGCTGATCTTTGCCAGCTCAACAAGCTCCTAAGTTGACAATTTGCATATGTTAATATAATTAAGCACTAATTACATGAAACTTGTACATATTCACATGCACTTTCCCTGGGCGCTTCTCAGTTTGAACCTTGGCCAAGTCTTTAACCCTTTGAATGAATTTGGAGTAGCAAAGCTCTGCCTTCTGGGTACAGCCCCAAGGCAGATGCAGAAAACCTCTTCATTTATAAACACAAAGCTTAACCTGGCTTCTCATATTTCTATCAACAGGCTAGAAAACATTTTTGTGTGTGGTAGGGTAGGAGAAAGGCCGAGAGGTGGAGGGAGCTGGATTGGAAGTACTTTAGAGACCCAGCTCTGGTGACCTTTTTGCATATGAAAACACAAATATTTACCCACCTAACAGGTCACAAACCCATGTATTGCCATTGTCACAGGTCTTCAAGACCCAAATTATCAAAAATGAGACTGAGTTTTATGCCAGTGCTCTCAGAGCCACAAAAATGGGAATGAGAAAAGGAAAAAAGAGCAAGCAGTAACTAATGAGCTTTACATAAATATATGCAGAGGCAATTAAGCAGTGTTAATTACTATGACAGCAGTTAATTGAATATAATTAGATATTTTAAGCTACTGACTAAGGCATAGTTAAGATTAATTTTATTGAGATTAATTGTAAATAAGAATAGATTAACTGTGTTTT
The DNA here is from genome assembly GCA_013400495.1 of Nicator chloris. NCBI lineage: Eukaryota > Metazoa > Chordata > Aves > Passeriformes > Pycnonotidae > Nicator > Nicator chloris. The sequence goes on along the minus strand of WAAE01007221.1, from coordinate 7,967 downwards.
GACAGGCATAAAAAGTAGATCTGCAAATTAACTAGGAGAGCAGAAACTAGCACAAAAATCATATATTATCTTAATGTCACACCTTAGAATCATCTGTTCAATAAACATGACTTTTCAAACCCAAACAGACAGGAATCTTGAAGAAAAACAAACAGCTTGCAGAGATTAAAGAGCCTTTTGTCCTTTTTCATGTGCATTTCTTTTAGCAGACTAAATTAAGCGAGTCTGGTGTACGTTTTTAGGAAGGAACATTTCACACTGAATGGAAAAAATGTTCTATCACATATGAAATTCATGCAGCTGTGCGGAACCTAGTCCAGATGGTCTAAGACTATAAAACAACACTAAATGATAGACAGTAGGGCCTTCCCAAGATTATGTGATAAAGTCACAACCTCATATTTTGACTTAAATTTTCTGTCCTGTATTGTTTCCTTCCAGAACAGATAGCTCCATTTTAATTTTTAACTGATCCTGAATATTCAATGGAAACTCTCAATAAACATTACTGATAAGCATATGAGCATAAATCATGAAATATTTGCAAAACGCCCCTTAGCTTCATTAAAACAATGCTGAATTCGAAGTCTCCTGGTTCCCCCACAATGCTAAACTGTTCACACCACTTAGCTTAAATAGGTAAAAATGCCTGGGTTTAAATATGCTTCAAAAAAACCACCAAAACACATTCTACCAGCAGATTAATTCATGCATGCTGCTTAAGAAAATTAACAACAAGGCTGAAGAATGCTGAACAAATCACTAATAAGAAAGGAGCTTCAATTGATTTTGAAATAAATCAATAGGTGATTAACACAATATTTTTAAAGCAGTAGAATGTATATATATTATATAAGCATATATATTATATTTTCAATACCTTTTTAGCTCTTAATCGAACAAGGGCTTTACAACAGTGAGCATGTCCCTATATTGACTATCAACTTCTTTGGAATGCCTTTAGTCTTTTATAACGAAAATCCAAAAAACGGTCTGTGAAACAAGGCTACGACAAGCCATTCTGCAGTGAAAGATTTTAAATCATCCAGCCTCTTCTAATAGACTTGAGACTTATTGAGGTAGAAACCATAAAAAATGAAGAAGGGAAATTTAATCCCTGAAATATTGATTTGCACATTAATATCATATAGGCAGAGGGCAATTTGGCTTCATGGAAATGACACATTGTCGACCCTTGGTGAAGTCAGAGCCAATCTAACTGCTGAACATGTCTGAATCTCAAGAGTTATTAAGGGCTTCCCTTCTTGCCTTTATGACTTTTCTTCAGCCTACCAATGCAATCTTAAATGTATTATCTTTAAGAAATAATTGTAAAACCTCAGGGGTTTTCCAGTTAATGGAAGGGAGGCTAAACCACATCAGATTCTGAAATGCAACATTAAACCCTTGCAATCAACAAAACCACCTCAATTCTCATCCATCCAGTGCAGGATCTAATATTGTTATTAGAGATAATCAAATTTCATTGTGTAAATTTAGGCTCATGGTCAGAATGGAAGCAGTAAATTCTGCAATATTAAACAGTGATTTTTCTCAGCCCCCTTTATATGTTCTTTCATGGTGCACTATCTTCACAAATAAACCTAAACTATTCAAAAATCAAGGAACACATCTGTCGCCCTATTCTGAAAGATGCAAGCAATGTCGTTTGCCATCTCCACACCTTTCCTTTAGTTTTAACTTGATCTAGCGGATAAGTTCCATTTTAGAGAATAATAAAGCAGTATCACTGCATAAACCAAACAGCAGGTACTATTACTGTGACTTACACAGATGGTTTACCTGACCTTTCTTTGTTCCTTGGGTAGGTTTCACTTTTGCAGATTTACGACTTTTCCCTCTATATTTCATTGACCCTCTATGTTCATTATCATAAAAATGAAAACTATTGAATACATGTTTATGTTGGCAAAGTCCAAAAAGCCCACGACTAAAGGATAAAGAGATGCTACAATGCACTGTGTGGATCTCTAGATCGTGCACTATAAATATTCAAGCACAGATAACACGAATAACTGAATAATCCTGGTGAGCCTCAGCTCTGGAGCCAGGTGCAAGAGGTTAAAACAGCTGGCTAGCCATCTTTTATTTTGTGTGCCTTCCTACCGGCTGAAACCGCAAACCCTGAAAACTAGCAGACAGTCCCTCAAGGTTGATAGTCTGATTTTTTTCATTTCAACCAGTTTAGTAGGATCCCCCAGCAGAGAAAAGACAGAAACTCCTTAAATACAGGCAGTTGAATAGGAAGTGGAGCAATGATGATAAAGGCTCTTCCCCCCCACACACCCCCCAACCTTCAACCCCCCGTTTATTTCCACGATCTTCTTTGTGCACCTTCCCATCCAAATGTTTGTATTCCTCATTTCAAAGAAAAGCACTCCGGATCGTTCTGTCAGTTTTGCCAGTAAATATAAAGTAAAACAAGTGTTGATGGCACTGAGAGTGTTACATACCCAGGCTGTGTTTTTGCATTGCTCTCAATGGAAGCGATCGATGCCCATGTCACAGTCGCGTCCCAATCGCAGCCAAGTCTCTGCCTCAATCTAACCAACAACAGGCAGGGCTGCAAAGGCTTCTCACTACCTCTTCCATCCATCCACCACCAAACTAAAAATATAATGCTACATATGATCTTTTTAAACACTCCATCACCGCTCCTAAGGATCGAGCCACTGCAAATCCAGGGGAAACACGATTGAAAAAAAAAAAAAAAATACACCATCAAAAAACCACCCTAACAGCAGCCACCCCAAAAGCACCCGAGCCCTCTCTTTCCACTCTCTCGCTCTCCTCCTGCCAACTACATAATCCTTGATAAAACCGGAGCAAGGCTAATAAAAAGAAAATTAAAAAAAAAAAAAAAAAAAAGGAGGACGGAATGGAGCCGAGGAAATGCAACTGTCAGAAAACGGGATGGTCAGACTTCCTGAGTGAACCTGCCTGTGTCTGGCTTAATGTAAATCTCCACCATCTTCAGCCTGGCAAGTTGTCTTTTGGTTGGGCTCTTTTTTTTTTTTTTTTTTTTTTTTTNTTTTTTTTTTTTTTTTTTTTTGGTGGGGAGGGGGGTGTTATGTTTGCGATCTCTGCCTTGGTACCTAAGGAGGAAGAGGAGGAGGAGGAGGGTGTGTTACTGAATGGTGGCTAAAGCCTCCTCGGGACGGCGCTGAGGTGAAACAGGCTGAACCCGACTGATGTGGCTCCTCTCTCGGTTGGACCCAGTGCCCTAAGCAGCCGATGAGAGACCCCCGGCCGCCCGGCTCGCAGGTAACAAAAGAAATACCAACCCGTGTGTTTTCTACTGCCGCTGCTGGGGAGGCTGTGGGGGTGGGGGGGTTAGAAGATGCAGCAGGGGAGGAGTGGAGGGGAACCGCCGTAAGTTGGCATCGGATGGGGGCAAAGTTTATTAGCAATTTTGTAGGAAATTTCATGTCAAGAAAGACGAGGAAGCAGGGACGCGTCTGCCATTAGCCGCCGTGATGGGAAGGGATGCACTTGATTCTGGCACGAGCAGTTAGAGCAGGAACCAAACTGCGGCTCGCTGTTTAAGAGCTTTTTTTCTTTTTCTGCTTTTTTTCTTTTTCTTTTCTTTTTTCTTTTGTCTATTGGCTTTTTTTTTTTTTAATACACCTTAGCCTTCGGTTCAAAAAAAAAAAAAAAAAAAAAATGGGCGCCTGTCCCGCAAAACCACCACCACTCCCTTTCAAAAAAATCTCAGAAAAGCTTCGCTGAAAGCAGTCCCCAACCCTGCCCGCGAGAGCCTTTCCTGCGGAGCGGCACGGCACGGCACGGCACGGCACGGCACGGCACGGCACTGCGGGGATGCCGCGGGCTCCGCCGGCGCCCGGCCGGCAGCCGCCCGCAGGCAGCGGCAGCCGCGCATCCCCTCATCCCCGCCAGCGAGGCCGCTCCGCGCCGACGCGAACCGAGCCCAGCCCAGCCCAGGCCAGCCGAGCCCGGCCGAGCCGAGCCGAGCCGAGCCGGGCCGAGCCGGGCCGAGCCACCACCCCGCGCCGCGCGGCGAAACTGACAGAGACGCAGAGCGCGCTCCTAACGGGCTCCTCTTCCTGCTGCTGCCAGAGCCGGCAGCCAGCAGCGCGATCCCCTGCGCACACACACACACACACACACACACACGCCCGCACGGCCACCCTGCTTCTGCTCCTGAGACACCTACCTGCAAAAGAAAAGGGGGGAGAAGGAGGGGGGAGAGAGGGGAAAAAGCACCCCACAACCTTCTCCTGTACACACGCACGCAGTCAGGGTCCCCATTGCCCTGCTGGCATCCCCCCCCCCTCGCCCGAAAGCGAAAGTTTGAGAGGCCGAGGGGGGTGGAGATGAGGAGGAGAGGCAAGGAGGGTGGGAGAGCAGAATGTGCCTTCAAAAGGCACCTCAAAGTTTTGGGGGGACCGAGCTGCGAAAGAAGAGTGCGAGCACTAAAGGGATTGGCAAGGGATGACTTCTGACAGCCGTAAAGTCTTTCCGAATCTGACAGTATTCCCCCCTCCCCGAGCTCCCTAGAAAAAAAGAGCGAAATAAAAAGTGGGGGGCATCCCCCGAACCTCTTCTGCACAGCGAGCAGGGTCCTCCACTTAATCGGTAAGTTACAGCCCGAAAGAGAGGAAAAAAAAAAAAAAAAACCCACAGCCCCAAACCAAAACAAAAAAATTACACAAACAAAACGTAACCCCCGGAATAAAAGAGAAAGGCAGTGAGAGAAAGAAAGAAGGGAGAGAGAAAAAGCAGCCCCTCCTTCCGAAATGAGAGCAAATACTGTACCTAAAAGTGGGGAAACAGGCAGAAAAAGGGGGGAGAGAGAGAGGGGAGAGGTACATGGGATCTGGGGATGTGAGTGTGTGTGTGTGTATGTGAGAGAGAGAGAAAGAGGCACAGAGAGAGGGGGAGAGAGAGAGAGAGCGAGAGCGAAATATCAAAGATTGTGCAAGATCAGCCTGGAAAGATAATCGATACTCGACCTAAATTTAACACAAACTACTCAATAAAAGTTAAAGAAAAAACTTACTTTCCATTTCCCCTCGCAGTTCCTACTGGATCTTCGCCTCTCTTTTTTGTTTTGCTTTATTTACTTAACAGCTGATCACATCCAAGTAAACGAGAGAAGGTTCATTAAAAAAATAATAAAAAAAAATAATCCTCCAACTTTATTGGGTGAAAATAAAAATGATTGAGCAAGAAGTGGGGGGCATGGAGCGGTCCTTTGGGGTCCGGGAGTTGTTAAAGCATGTGCCGACCGCGGTCTCGCTGTTTGGTTGTGAAGGGGTTGGGAAAAGGAGGAAAGGAAATGAAAATCCGATATGTCTTTATTCTGCTAATTATTATCGTTTTAGCCCTGTTTAAAAAAATGGCTGATTAAGTTGAGTGCGCATGTCTTTGTGTGTCTATTCCCGATATGCACTCTGGGAATGAGAGAGAGAGAGAGAGAGAGAGGGAGAGGGGGAGGGGAGAGAGAGGGAGAGAGAGAGAGAGAGAGGAGAGAGAGAGTAAAGAGAGCGAGGGAGAGGGAGAGGAGAGGGAAGAGGAGAGGGAGAGGTGTAATTAGTGAGGTGATCAACATTCTCCGGGCTGCAAATGACGCGCAGCCCCGGAGCCGGAGAAGCCGGAGCTGCCGCGGCTGCCGCGGGCTCGCCGGGGCTGCGGGAGCCACAGAGCCAGCCCAGAGAAGAAGGGGCAGCAGAAGGGAGCTCATGGATACAAACACAAGTCTGCAAACTTCATTAGTAACACAGACACACACGCACAGGCACACAAAGTAGATGGCTAGGGAAAATTAAAAAAAAAAAAAATTAAAAAAAAAAATAAAAAAGAGGAGGGTGGCAGACTTGCTTCTTTAACTGTTCAGAAACTTAAAAAGAAATGGGTCCAAATTAATTTTTGCATCAGGGAGATATTTCCATCTGTCTGTCTGTTCGTCCCTTACATTTTCACTCTTTTAATGGGGATTTAATGAAAAAAAAATTTGCATCCCATTTTTTCAATGGGCTAATGAATGTATGACACATCTGCAAAAGAAAAGGTAATATATCTAAGACAGGGAACAACTACCCGTACGGAGATAAAGATGGATTTATTTACACATAAGCACACAAATGTACACATGTGCACACTCACATCCTACATCGTATTTACACATATGCACATACACCCAACACACACACAGTCACACAAAACACAGCACACTTTATTTGTTGACCACTGTGTAATTGCTTGGAGATACCAACAAAGTAAAAAGCAAAGCCTTACAGAATATACAATATCAACTGTAAACAGTCTTGTCAGAATGAAGTAAATATCAGCCCAGGGAAAGGGTCTCTTTGCATACAATACAGGTTTCATGCATATATATGCATCATCTTCCAGTTTCCCTGCAAGTATTGATATTTTATTAATATTTTATCTGCTATATTTTACCAGACATATTTCATTCTTGGGGGGAGGGGGGCACACTATTATGATGAAAAGTAGGGTAAAATGTACAGATGTCATTATAAATCGGAATCTTCTACAAATATTTTCCTGTGTGGGATTTAAGAAGATTGCTTCTCATTTGAAAATCTAATTATCTTAACCTAATACTGCAGATGTGAATATGACTGACACTTTCATTAAAAGATAATTAACTAAAACTAGGAATAGACATACTTTAAAATGCCCCCTACTGAAGATAAAAACATGACTATTCAAAGAGCATCCGAATACACTGCAGGAACACGTGCAGATTTTTGATAATGCTATTCCAGAAATGGGTATACCAGAAATGGTCACCAAGTCACAGTTACATGCAGGAGATATTTACAGTACCAAGGACCCCGCGCAGGTGAACCGTAACCTTAGTGCTGACATGCCTTTGAAGTTCGTGATTCCTGCGATACACATCAAAACCTTGTCCTAGGCCTTAAACACTAAAAACCAGCAGGAAGGTTTTATCACAACCTTCCATTAAAAGCACGCACGCACAACAACAACAAACCAGCAAAAGCCAGGATGGAAGGAATATACACCTCTCTGGGCCCTAAACCTTCTGCTCCAGGAGAACATTTTACAAGTACTGGAACTAACGCTAATAGGAAAATCCCCACCTGATGATGAATTAAGGCTGCCCTTAAGGAAGCACAGGCCAGTGTCAGGGAACCGAGTGTCTAAAAGCAGATGTTTAAGGTCAGAGTGAAGGTCTTGATAGTTTTAAAGGAAGGGGGGGAAAAAATTTTAAAAAAGAGGTCTTTGGAAAGGGGAGGAAAAGAAAAGGATTAAAACAAACAAGCAAAAGAAACCCAAAACAAACCGCCAGCCTGGAAGTAGAGCTATTCAAAAAATCGGAATCCGCAAATAAAGCAGGGAAGGACCCCTACCCCAATCCAGAGAAACCTTACTTTAAACTTCAGGAAAACCTTCAAGATTCGAATTTAAGGGGAAAGTCAGGGGCATTGGAGGGTTAGTGAGAGCAACTTTGTTGCTTTTGCAAGCCTCACCTATCCATTGCACCAGCTCATCAATGAAAAAAGGTGTGAGGGTATGTACGCCGATTTCCACAGGCACTGCGCCCTGTCAATGAAGGTAATAAGGAAACTAGCGATATTCTGCGTTGTTGTTTACACGGTGGAAAAAAGAAATGCAAACAAAGACTGAAAATGAAATCTCTGAAACCTGTTTACAGTTATCAGATTGAGGGAGTATGATGGAAAGAGGACTTTTAGGTTTAAATGGTAGACGAAACGGGACTCTGAGACAGAAGGATGCATTGTCCATTCAAGTGCATGCCTGAAGGACGGCAACACATTTCCTAAGACTGAAGACAATTAAATACAATGTGATGAAGAAACACCTGAGAACAATACATCTATTTCAAATTCAAGCGCAGAAACACGTATACTTAATGTCACGGAAGAATAAGGAAACGAAGATAATTTAGTTTTAAAGTCGTCCCCCCCCCC
>WAAE01007217.1:0-87339 GCA_013400495.1 Nicator chloris | reverse complement strand
TTGGGGGTTTTTTCCTGAAATTTCTTGAAAAGTGTTAAGTTTTCCTTGTCTTTTTCATTATATTAAAGGTGTTATTATTAATGATGTGAATCAATATTGTAATAGAAATTACAACATATCAGTACTGCTTCTCTTGCAGAAACTTGGTCAAACCAATCGCTGTGCAGTCTAAAGAAAAAGAGGATCGTTATGTGGATACTTACAAGGTAATTTGGATAACTTTTTCTTCTTGCCTTTGTCCCGTGTTTAAATAACACAGTGGCTTTAGTTTTTATAACGTACATTTATTGGGGAAAAAGAAACCACAAATACAGTATTTCATGGCTACAGAACTCTTATTTCCAGTATATTTTCCAGGAAATATTTCCTGGGAATTGTTTTATAACATGCTTGGAATTTGTGTTTTTTTCCTGTACCTGAAACCACAAATCAGTTGAGCCCATCCATGTGATACTGTTGAGGAATTGAAATGGGTACTTCCATATATGGGAATTTTTATACATTTAAAGATCCCTAAAGATCAGGAAGATAATTTACTGCTGTTTAGTTGACATCAGTGGAATTTGTAGCTATTTATTCTGTTTGATAACAGAAAGGCTGTTTTCCCTCAAGTACTCTGTTATTTTAACATGCCCTACTATGATAATGGTGCTTTTTGATTTTTTTTCTCTTTAAAATTTTTTTAAAGGCTGTGGGGAGTAGCAACATACTGGGGAATTAAAGCATCTGCAGCTGGACTTTCAAACTTGTCTGTATCACCATGGTCTCCTGTATTATTTGCAAATACTGTTTTTTCTGTGACTCTGCTGTGTTAGAAAATAAGACACCGGAGTGGGGAAAAGCAAAAGTAATAAATAATGGAAAATAGGTCGTTTAAGTTGGCTAAGGACTTGGATACCTAACTGGATTGTAAAAATGATTGTGTGTCTGTAGACATTTAAAAGTGTATTTGATTCCAGATCACTTCTGAATGTATGTTTCTGAAAAATTTGGAAGTTTATTCCTAAACAATTTAGGCAAGCTGTTATTTTTGTTGTTGGAATGCATCTGAGGAAGAGGTTTGTGATGTTCTTTTTTTTATTCTCTCCTATTTTTCTAGTATTTAGAAGAAGAGTACCGTAAAGGAGCACGAGAGGATGATCCAATGCCCCCTGTACAACCATACCACTATGGATCTCATTATTCTAACAGTGGAACTGTACTTCATTTCCTAGTTAGGCTGCCACCTTTTACTAAAATGTTTTTAGCTTATCAAGGTAAGGTTGCATTTGCTTGTACTTGCCTTTTACATCTGGGCCTTGTTCCAATAACCCAGGGATGCTATATGTTACCCTATATAGCATAGGTTTTCCAATTCCAGATAGCTGAGCCTGGTAAAATTAAATCTGGTATGCTTTAACAGTAGATCCACTTTTGAAATTATCAAGCTAGACCATAAAGCTGGTCATCTGATGTTTGTACCTTAGTATCTGTAGCATAAGAAGCTGACCTCTATTTGACTTGCAGTTCATGTGTAACACATAGCAATTGAGATAAGAGAATTCTAAATGTTCTCAGCTAACTAGAGAGCAGTTAACTACGTGAAGTTGCAGATGTGCAACTGTTAGTGTCCATCATCAATGTAACAATTGAGTTTGGATTTCTTTACAGATCAAAGTTTTGACATCCCAGACAGAACTTTTCACTCTACCAACACAACCTGGCGCCTCTCTTCGTATGAATCCATGACTGACGTAAAGGAGCTTATACCAGAGTTTTTCTACCTTCCCGACTTTCTAGTTAACAGAGAAGGTATACTAAGAGGACAACAGAACTATAGACCCAAAAGGGTTGTATGATTGAGCTTATGGGTGGAAACTGAGAACATTTATATCCCTTGGCTGCATATGCCAAGTAGTAAATGTATGGGAGAAATCTGGCACAAATTTGTGGGATATGCTAAAAAAAGCTGTTATGTAGGAGTTAAACTAAGTTTTTTTCCCTAATTTTGTCAGCAGGGCAAAGGAGTATCTGTTTTCTTATTTGTCTGTTTGCATGAGTATGTACAGCTGAGTGTGTTTTGGAGGGACTTGTCAATGATGCTGCTTTGTTGATTGTTAATCACTGTGCTTAATCGTTGAGTTTTTTAGAATCCTGTAGACCTTTTTGAAGTTACTGTCAACTAAAATGTTGGAATATTCACTTCCCTGTTTCTAGGTTTTGATTTTGGCGTGCGTCAAAATGGTGACAGAGTTAACCATGTCAATCTTCCACCCTGGGCCCGTAACGATCCTCGTCTATTCATCCTGATTCATCGTCAGGCTTTGGAGTCTGATCATGTTTCCCAGACAATCTGTCACTGGATTGACTTGGTGTTTGGTTATAAGCAAAAAGGCAAAGCCTCTGTTCAGGCCATTAATGTCTTTCATCCTGCAGTAAGTATTTAAGCAGCGTGTTTGTTTATTGTCCTTAGTAACTTAATGGGGGGAGAGTTTGGTCTGACTTGCTTGGAAAACATCAAGCATAAAACAATGTTCCTTGCTCTTGAAGTGTTGAAGAATAAGAAAAGGATTTAACCATTTCAATTTTGAACTGTAAGATTCCAGAGGGTATTGTGAGACTTAGTGAATTTTTATTCCTCTTTCTTGCCTTGAAGTTGGTGTGGGGGATGATCAGGTGTGGGATTTAGACCTTGGGGATAGTTGTTGACAGTGGCTTGCAGTAGTCTGATTGTTGTAACTGTGTATCTGCTTCTGCCTAATTCAAAAGCTTTTAATTTAGGCAGGGCCTGCTGCAGCTTTTGATAGGATTAAAATAGTTCTGTGTGTCCTGAGCTCATGGTGTTTTCCTTCATACATATCCTGTATTCTGTCCCTCTAATGAGCACTTTTCTCTACAGTAAATTTAATTTCAAGTCTTCATTTAATGTAAAGAATTCCAGAGTTCTACTGCTTAATTGCAACGTGGATATCTTGAATTGCATTCTTTAGCTTCAGTCTTCACTATCATAAGGTTTGCTCAGCAGGTAGTCCTGGTTTTAAATGCATTGGGATGTTTCGTGGTTTTAGTGTTTGTTCTGTGGCTGGAAAAAATAATAAAATGGTAGTGTTTGGCAGTGATGGCTTTTTCAAGTAGCCATCCAAATACTTCCCTTTCTTTTATTCTTTTTGTGCTTAAGTATTGATTTAGTTAGTACCTTGAGCTTTGAATACGAAGTTTGAAATTATGTTCTTAATTTTTTAAAGTGAAAACTCAAGGCCTTTGGTGTGACTGAGGAAAACAGTGTGGTGCACAATTGGAGAGTCATGAAAAAGACAAATAAGGAAATAATTTCCACTCTCTTGAACTATGAGGTTTCTTCTTCCCTATCCCAAAAGAGAGCTTTAATATGCTCAAAAAGAGATAAAGAAAATAAAGTTCTCCAACTCTTTCCAATTCTTTTGTTTATCATCAGCAACCCTTCCAGTTTTCCACAGATTGATAAAGGTCTCAAAGAACCTCTCTGACAGAAATTAGTCATGGCACACATGTGGGAGCAGCTCACATGATAATCCTTGATCAAGTGGTGTTTGTTCCAATAAAGAGGAGGTGACAAGGTTACTGCTCTGTGGCTCTTTAGTCAGCGCAGTCATTGCAGGATGGCTCCTGGTCCACACCTTAAGCAAACCACTGAATAGTCTCCCTCTGCATTTGCGCGTATGTGTTGCAAAATCTTTCCCAAAGACAAACTGACAAGCTTATTCTTGCCCCTCCCCTTTCTTTTTTGCCTGTAGACTTATTTTGGGATGGATGTTTCTGCTGTTGAAGATCCCGTTCAGAGGAGAGCCCTGGAAACAATGATAAAAACATACGGGCAAACGCCTCGCCAGCTGTTTCATGCAGCACATGTTAGCAGACCTGGATCCAGGCTTATCATGGAAGGAGAACTTCCTGCTGCCATGGGATTACTAGTGCAGTTTGCTTTCAGAGAAACCAGAGAACACACTAAAGAAATCATTTATCCAGTATGTCATTTTCAATTGTAAGGTGGTTTAATTAATATCCATGTGCTGTAGTTGTTGTACCCTGTACCCTTAGTATAGAATTTTCTTCCTAAAAGTTCTGCTTGCTATATTGTACTGTAAAGAAACTACACAAAATTAGTAAGTAATAGTGAAAATTACTTTCATGCATTTGTGATATTTTGTGTAAACTAAGATCTGAGTTTATCTTGGTTTTGGCAAATAGATGTTGGAGAGCATTTCAGTTAACCAGTTTTACATTTTCAATGATGAATTGTAGAATCTGTGTGCAGACCTGTGGCAAGCAAACATATACTGTGCTCTCATCCATCCTCAGCTTCTTTACTGCCTGTAGGAAAATTAAGCTTTCTTCACTTCAAACACTTGTTTTCCCTGAAGTCCAGTCAGAAACTGCATCTTTGGATTTAGAGATCTGTATTTTTCACCTAACTACCTGAACTAGAAGCTTGCTGCCTACACCTTGGAAGAAGGTGTAGAACTACCTTCAAGTTAACAGTTTAACTGGTGGTACTCAAGTGATTTCAACTTGTCTTTCTAGTGGTTTTAGACTAAAGACTTCAGCTGTTCTTTACCATGTGATTGCTTACAGGAAACTGACATGAATTATTCTCCATTACTAATGAAATTATGTTTTTCTGAAAATTCTATAACTTGACCCTTATCTGTGCTTGTTTTAGAGTCCATTACCATGGATAAAAGGATTGAAGTGGGGAGAATACGTTGGTTCCCCAAGTGCTCCAGACCCTGTTGTCTGCTTTAGCCAACCACATGGAGAAAGGTTTGGCTCTCTCCAAGCTTTACCAACTAAAGCTATCTGTGGATTGTCCAGCAAGTTTTGCCTGTTGATGATATATAGTAAGGAGCAAGGTAAGAGTTTTTGCTTATTCTCTACATGCACAATATATGTGAAATGAGCCATAAAAAAATTAAATCTAATGCTACTATTGTTCTTCAGCAAACTTCCCAAATTTAGTTGCTTTTGCCAAAGATTAATTTATAATTCCATAAACAGCTTCCACATGTGGTATCTTTACTGGAGGGTGGATTTTACTTATAATTTTCAAAATTACATTAGAGGCATTCTGTAATTAAGTTCATATTTTTCATTGAAGTAACTGAAGCATAAGAATTTAACTTTAGAACTTGCCAGCAGATTGGGTCCAAGAACTGAAGAACAGATGAAAAAACTCATGTGGCAACAGAAAGGAAAACTTAAGAAATGGATTTTAGAGGCAGATGATGAGAAAAGTTAACAGTAAAAAAGCAGAGGTGAAGAATCATCTGCTTTCAGTTAAACTTCTTGGAGGGATTCTTATTGAGAATGTACAAACAAGTTCTCACAATCTTTTGTTTTCTTGGTGGTATATACTAGTGCAGGCTTTCTAAAAAGAAATCACTTCACATTGAGGCAGCAAAACCAAGTAACATTCTCCTTGAAGTTACAAGCACTCATTTCTCTAGGTGGGAAGTGTTGTCTGCCCCTTGTCTCTGTTCTCAAAAGATGCAACTCTTCCCAAAACAAGTTTTGTCCAGCTTGCAAATTGTCTTTGGAGAAGATGGAATGTTCATTCAGTCTCTGAAAACCGTTTGTTTATAATACGTTACAGGTTATGGAGCCTAACGGAAAACACCTCATTTTGAAACTTTGGGGGGGGGTTATATTTTAGCTTGTGATAAAACATGAACCTGAGACTTCTGTTGGTGACTATTAAAGTGATAGTCCTGCTGTGCACGTGACACAATCCTGTGTGCCTCCCTTCAGGCGTGAGGAGCATGCACAGCACTGACATTCAGTGGTCAGCGATCCTGAGCTGGGGATATGCCGATAACATCTTACGGCTGAAAAGCAAGCAGAGTGAACCTCCAGTGAATTTTATACAGAGCTCACAGCTCCATCAGGTAAAACAAAATCAGTATCTTGCTCTTCAATTAAATATATTGGTAGTTTAAGTGGTAGCTTGATTTGGCAGTGAGCTACTCTTGCTTTAGCTTTTTTTTGAGATGGGCATCCAATCACAACTCCTTTTCATCTTTTTGATTTCATTTGGAATGTGTTCCTCATGGCTCCACTGTTGTACCTTGTTCTTTGTTGTTTTCCTGTACTAGATAAAGATTCCTTTTGAATTAATTTGATTTTTGTAGCTTTTCCTTTCTATAGAGTCTTGCTATGAATTTAAAAAAGTTTAAGTTTTGTCCCAAGAAAAATCAGTACAGAAAAAAGTATAGGTGCTTCATGTTAGAACAACAACTCCACTGTAGTTTAGGATCCATTTGAAAAAGATTGTCTAAAAGACTGTTAGGGAAAACTGCATAATCTGTCACAATTCAGTGACTGGTAAGAGCCGGCCAAAAAGGTTTTTGGTGGATGATCTTGAAGTCTACACTAGTTCACTGTTCATTAGCTGTGAATTCTAGGCTACATAAAACTCCCTCTTTACTCTGTTTCTGACGTAATAACAATTACAACCCAGAGCAGCTATATTTTAGCTCTTGCATTTCTTTAGTTTAGGTGTTTTACATGGCTTTTCATAGGATAACTAATAAAGAAACTCTTTGACCAAATGCTGTGGCATAATGATAAAAAACCCAGCAGTTAGAATAGTTCTTCCATTCTAACTTTTTCCTGGCTTTGTTTTGTCTTTTCAAGGTAACAAGTTGTGCTTGGGTGCCAGACAGTTGTCAGCTGTTCACAGGTAGTAAATCTGGTGTCATCACAGCATATATGAACAGATTCACCAGCAATACAGTAAGTTACATTGGATGGAATTCATAATAATGGATTTAGTGTATTCAGCATTACAGTAGTTTTTTTTTAGAGAAAAAGAACCATATTCTGGATAATTGCTAAAAAAATTAGATGCATTTTTAGTATTTATTTTTGAAGGCTCCTCTGACATCTCAGGATGTTTGTTTGCATGTTTTTCTTAAGCTGCTGTTTATATACAGCTAGCCTTTAGTCAGCCCTCATCACCTGAGTGCACAACATGTACAGCTCTGGCTGTGTTTAGGACAGGGCTTGGATCTGAAGCTCTCTGGCACAGTGAAGCTCCCTGCATTAAGGAATACCTGCTTCTGTGAAGGAGACAGAGCCTTTCAATGCTTTAACTGAAGCTGTGGAATGCAATTTCCCAAAGTAAACAATAATTCAAGAGCAGAAGGCACTTAAACTACAGAGAGCAGGATGAATTCCCAGACAGTGTATATATTAACCACCAAGCCTCTTTACTTTGTCATATTTTCCAAGGGGAAATGTTGTGAGTAGGGAAGGAAGAAAGTAACTCACATTATGTAATCTGTTAGTGGAAAATACTGAGAGTAGTAGAAAGTCCCTTGATGTTGTTTGCTAATAAATGTGGTATAAACACTGAAAAAATAGAAAGCATAAATAGAACTCCAAATTAAAAATCTGATTCTGAGTTTTGAAGCTTCCATCTGAATCTTTATGAATCTTCCATACTTTCTTTAGCAGTAACTTCTATTCTCCATAGTTTTAACAAAGAGTAGGCAACTTTCCTAACAGCTCCTTTTAGGTGTGTCTACAGTATTACCCATAGCAACAAATGAACTAAACTGATTTCCTGTATGTAGACTGATTCAGGTATTGGCAAACATCTTTGGTGTTGTACTCCTTGATGCTCTTGAATCCCTACATTGCATGAGCTACAGAGAACCTTGGTATGAGCTGCTATGCCTACCCAGTCTTCTGTTTTCAGTAGTGGCAAACAGCACATGCTTAGACTGGGAAGAGCATAAACACAGTGATTTCTAAATTTTTTTCCCCTTGGCTTTCTTCCAGTTTCTGGTGATCACTCATACTTCCTAAGTTCTGCAGCACTTTGAGTATAGAAAATGAAGTAGGGCTTCAAGCCTGCAAACTTTAGGGCACCTCAACTGCTCCCCAGAATAGTGAACTTGTAAATAACCTGTACCGAGACTTGGATTCCAGTTAATTTTTTTTAATAGAAATTAAATATACTTGCCTTCTGCAAAGCTGAAAAGAAACTCTAGTTAGTGAGGTTATGGTTCTTGAGTTCCTTTTGTTTCCTAGGAAAAAAAAAAATGTTGTTCATCTGCACAGATGATGTTCTTTGAGACCATCTTTGCTGAATCTCTCAGCACTGACAGTTGTACGTGTCCCAGGCAGAGGGGCATTGTGTCCATTTTGTAGCTCCTGTTGTTGAGTCAGTTACACAAGTCAGGGCTGCAGGGAATGCAAATGTGCTTCCTGACATCTGTTCTGTATCCATCTTGTTAACTGATCAGCAATAAAGTGAACAGTTTGTCATAATGCAGTACTTGAAACATGAATATTTTGCCTCGTTTCACATTTGTATAAATGCAGTGCATGGGCATGAAGCAGATATGTTGTTAATTGGGTATGGGAACTCAAAGGCCTGCTGTCAGAATTTAAAAACAGTTCCATGTTGTGCTTCAGGGGCTCTGTTTTCCCTTGCCTTATGATGGTGAAAACCCCATGAAGTACTGTTTTGACACTGATCTGTGCTGACAAGTCACACCTCCGTCAGCCCCTCAGCCACAGGTGTCTGGTTGTACACATTATTTCAGCCTTCACTTGCTGACTGTTAGAGGTGTCTTGCAAACACAGGGTGCACTTCAAGGACCTGTTTAGGTAGAACTGGGAAGTGATCATTTCAATTCCCCACTTGAGTGCTGTAGGCAAAAAGAGCTGCTGTTAAGAGGTAGATACATATATACATGTTTTCCCACATCTAGATACCATTTTAGGGGTTGTCACCTAAAAGCAGGGGAAGTAAGAAGTGGAAAACATTTCAGGCATGAGAAATACCTATTTCATGATTTATTAGACCTTAATATAAGTTAATACAGTTGGTGTTAGAATTCCAGCTTGTCTCGTTGCAATATTGTTATTATAAGAATCAATAAACCATTGCTATTAGTATAGTAGACAGAAGCTGCTAAAGGTGGGTGCTGCTTTCAGTTCAAGTATTGAAGTGCAGATCAAGAGGAAACACTTTAAAGGAAGTGGGAGGAGCACACTAAAAAGGTTGTCTAAATCAGTTCTTCATAAAAACACAAGTCTTGTCTGTTGCTGTTATAGAAAATTTTGGTATGATTTTTTTTCTCTTAACTGAGAAGATTAAAGAAGGATTTTTATGTGTGAGGTGTCTCTGAGAATGACACCTGAGTACTTTCATAAATGTCTTACATGAATGAGATGCTCAGTAGCAAGAGCAAACTAGCAGGTCTTCCTGTTGTCAGACTGTGCATTGCCTTTTGCAGTATTGCATAGATTAGGTTGTCCCTTTTAGTGCAAAGATGTAAATTTTCTCCACCCCTGAGTTGAGCATATGTATACTTTTATCTTGTCTGTTTGAACTTCCAAGGGTTTTCGTAGACCTGCTATAGGTAGGCATCCTGTACCCTTATACAGAAATGCATTTGACATGCTGTGACATGGGTGAGGAAACAAGCAGAAAACTGTTCTCTTCCTTTATGAACATTATTCTAATCTCTGTACAGCAAGTTGTCTTAAATAAAGCATTAGCATTCTGATTAAGCAGCTCCTTCAACTTAGCCAGTTTTCAGGATGTCTGAATCATTTCAAATTATATAACTTGAATAAAAAGTGTTGTTAAATTGTGCTGCTTTATTTTTTACCTGGCAATTTCTGTATTTAAACTTGACTTCCTGCATGTTTTTCCAACTTGGTATCATTGAAAAACTTGGCACCAACTTGAGGAATTCCTAGTAATTTGCTGTACAGAGAGTGACAACTTCTGAGCTGGCTTTTCCTTTTATGCTTCCATGTGCTTCCACTAGATGCTAAAATATTGAGAACTGTCATTTCACTGTTGTATGGAAAGAGCAGTTTTGCAGAAAACAAATCAGCCAACTTCAAGCTAATTGTCTAATTGAGACAGAACTACAGCAGTTATTCATTCTGGTTCATGGGATCATATCACTATATTTGCTGTGGCTAAAGCACTGGAAGCAAAAAGTTGAACATCAATGATAGCTATATCTTATCACATTATAAAGTGTTAAACATAATAAAGCATGAACATAGCTGCTAAAATGATGATATTAAAAGCAATGGGAACCGTTCTTTGAAATATAAGACTTAAAATAGGCTTATCTCTTTTTAGAAAAAGAGACATTAAATTTCTTTTTCATGAGAGTTTGTCTTATCTTGCTGTTTTTCAGCCTTCAGAGATAGAAATGGAGTCGCAAGTCCATCTGTATGGACACACAGCAGAAATAACAAGCTTGTTTGTGTGCAAACCATATAGTATAATGATAAGTGTCAGCAAAGATGGAACCTGCATAATATGGGATTTGAACAGGTACAAGTATAGATGTAACTCTTGCCCATAGCTTTCTTATAAATACAGGTTTTCCCCCTCTTGAGTATCTTTGCCCCTCTGAAGTTAGTTGAATTTGTTCTGTGTGTATCTTATTGTGAAGTCAAACCCTTACTGTTTTTTCTCATAAAAGGTGCTAAAATGTTATAGTGACTATGAAAAATACCATAATTGTGCAAAATGTTGATTGAAAATAATGTAACTCTTTAAAATATTTTCCTCAAAGGACCTTTTCTGCATTTGAGTCTGAAATTTAGGCTTGTTCCCTTTGTTTTCTTCAGGCTGTGTTATGTCCAGAGTCTGGCTGGACACAAGAGTCCTGTGACTGCAGTTTCAGCTAGTGAAACCACTGGTGATATTGCAACAGTTTGTGATTCAGGTATATTTGCCAGTCAAGAAAGCTGTTTTGATTTGCAGACCAAATAAATCATGAGACTTGTAATTAAATTAGTTACTGAGTATGTATTAATCTGTTAATAATAAGTGTTATATAATCTGTTCCCATCTGAGGATGCACTCATTCATACAGGAGCAATATTTTGGGTTCTTTTTACATAGTAACATACAAATTTCTCCAGAATTGATTAGGCAGGTGTTTGGATATAATGTAGAGATATGAAGGCCAACAGCTTGGTATCTTTGTATAAAAACTTGAAATTTCAAAGATGCCTGGGAGAGACACATTTTGGATGTTGGCTGCTTTCATTTTCACAGAGATTTGTTTTCAAAGGTGCAATTCTTCAGGGGAGTACCATGTGTTGCAGAGCACAGGCAGGGGGCATTAAAGAACAAGGGGACATTATTCTGGCAGTTTCAGAAAAGCAATATTTAGATTTTTAAACTTTCTTGGAGACTTTCAAGTCCATTTCTATAGCTCACAAAACAATTTTTTTTTCTGAAAAAATTGTAGTCTTTAATTAGTAAGGGACATTACATTTCCTTTTAAGACAATTCCATTCAAGACAAAAGCAGGAATTGGGTTGTTAGTTCATTGGTAGAATCAATGCTGGATAACCAGGTAAGAGAACTGTTCTTGCTCTTTAACTATTTTGCTTAAAATGCAGGCTAAGGTATGAGAACCAACTGCTTAGATTGGTAGTATGAATTCCATCTTAGTGCCTTCCCTGTTAATACATGAAAATTGGTCATTAAGTAAATTCACATAGTGCTTTGTAAGTAAAATGTTCCATAAATAGGATGTGATGGCTTCTAAATCACTGCAGTGACTTTGTGGTTTGCATGCTTCCTGTCTCAGAGAGAGAGAGAGAAGTAATTGAAGACATCACTCAGTCATTTAAACCTTATGAACTCTCAAGAAGTTCTTTACCATGGAATATTTAAATATTATGGACTTAACTGTGGTCTAGATTTATTCTTTTAATACTCCTATGCTGTGTTCTGTTGCAGTTGGAGGAGGCAGTGATTTGAGGCTATGGACAGTTAATGGTGATCTTGTTGGACACGTGCACTGCAGGGAAAGTATTTGCTCTGTTGCTTTCTCTAACCAGCCTGAAGGTGTGTCTGTCAATGTGATTGCAGGGGGCCTTGAAAATGGAGTTGTAAGGTAAGCATTTGAAATGTTTATTTATTAAAATGCTCTATCACTTAGGCTCACAGTTTGAGAGCATGTAGCCAAACATCATGCTGGTATTTGGCTTTAAAGAAGGTGGACAAGCTGTTACTCAGCTCCCAGTCTTAGCAGTTGGTAAACAGATTGTTTATCACTGAAGTATTTGTAAAAGCAAGTGTGAAGAAAATGGCTCTTTCTTTCAGACTGTGGAGTACGTGGGACTTGAAGCCGGTACGAGAAATAACATTTTCGAAGTCAGCCAAACCTATTGTAAGGTAAAAAGACCTTAAGTATACAATGAATGCATTTTTCTCTTTAGGGGAAAAAAATCAAAGGAACAAACAAAACGACAGCAAAATAGTCAGAGTGTTAAATATGAAAATAGGAGATAAACACCCATGTCTAAAAAGAGCAATGCAAACCTACTAATTATTCATGAAAGTAAAGTGAGCACAAGTGTACTGTACTCGTAATGACAGTAATAACCAGCTTCTGCTGCTGGCAGATGGAAATTAGCAGGATTCCCTTGAAAACTGAACCAGAGCTACTCTTCTTACTTTTAAATTTAATCTTTTTTCTCAGAATCTGTGTTAAAATGAGATAATTGTAACTATGCCAGACTTAAATAGACAGACTGTTTCTTCCTCAAAACTAAATAAAAATACTGCCTCTTCCTTTTTTTCTGATGGTGGAGGGAAATGGTGGAGAAAGAGGCAAACTCAGAGTAGCCTGGAAGCTGCCATTCTTGGGGTGCTTGTGTAGTTACTTTTCTCCGAGTCCCCTTGATTTAGATGGAGCAAAATTCTCATGCCAAAGTATTTTCAGAACGTGGTCAAAGGATTGTGTCTTTGATATCCCCAGCAGTACAGTAGTCTACCCAAAAGTCTTAAGAGTTATGCCAAAATTTTATCTTAATGTTAGCATAGTAACAAATTACTCTGAAAAATTTTGTTTTGACTGCTGGTAAAATACCATCTGAAGTCTGAGCTACCGGGGATTTTTTAGAAATGAAAAAGATTGTCTGATAGCAGTAATTGTCTTTGTTACCTCCCTTAAGCAGCATATTTCACAAAGGTTGTTGATAACGATTTAGTAGCTGTTGAATAATTTAAAGTTTCCTGGTTAAATGTGACAGTAAATGGATGCTGACCTTCATGCTCTCTAAAATTACTCATGGCATGACTGAAGGGCTTTTCTAGCCCTGTTGCAGCTCAAGAAATGCCCATCTGAACAAAAGTCCTATGCTGTACCATGAAATCTGGTGGATTTAGTTTCTGCCTTTGTCAGCAAAGCAAGTTCAGAGGGCACTGAGCTCTGTTGCAAAAAAATCCTTCCTTTCAGAAACAGAAGGGAAGAGGGTAGGATTTTGCTACCAAGCCTGCCCTTTGCTGTGACACTGCAAAGAAATGAGTATTAAACTGCAGGGGATGTTGAAGTGCTGGCCAAAGCTGCAGTTCAGCCTCTTTGGGTACAAATGGACAAGCAGATATATGAAAACATATTGCTGTGTTAATGTAGGCACTGGGCCTCCCCTGACAGCTCATCTTTGTTGGCTGAACTCTCATGGGCTTTTAATGTCTTCTGGCATTATAAATAGCCACATTTGGCATAAAGACAGACTCTTCCCTTGTTTTGCAGCCTTACGTTTTCCTGCGACGGCCATCACTTGTTCACGGCTAACAGTGATGGGAATGTCATCGCCTGGTGCCGCAAGGACCAGCAGCGCTTGAAGCTGCCCATGTTCTACTCCTTCCTCAGCAGCTACGCAGCTGGGTGACAGCGGGGCCTGCTGCTAACTCATGTCTCTGATGCACTTTAATCCAAATAGGTTATAGCAGCTCGTGTTTAACTGGACTTCGAAGTACTTTGAATGTCTCTAGAGTGACTGAATAGGTGAGGGTTTTTTTTTAAAGAGCAGCCTAAGGTGGTTGTCAGATTGCGTATGTGCATGCGCAAACTAGAAGCATATCCGGGTCAGCAGGAAGCTCTGGTCGTATTATCCAGTGCCAGCAAAGTGATTAAGAAATGCTTCAGTGCTGCAATATAAAACACCAACAGTATTTTTTTAAATCACTTCTTGGACAGAAGTATTTAAAAAAATTGATTGTGCTTATTCCCCCCCCAGTATGTAAAATATCAACAGCATCAAGTTCTGTAAACATCTATTCAAATGTCAGCATATGTATATCTGATTAGTTGAGTGTAGTATGGTTAGCTCTGGGATAAGCAATCCAAAACTTAAAAATCAACAACCACTTAAAATTGCTTTTTTTGAGAAGCAAAGAACTTAGTAGGTGCTTTTTGCACCATCTTAAGGTATTGTAATGCTAAAAATCAAATTTCTGCTATCTTTATATTTGTAATTTTTGCCATCTTCTCTGTTAATGTAATAGTCTTTGCAACAGATGACAAAATATTTGTCTTAGTGTGCGTAGACACCTCGTGGCATCATGAAACAGTGGATCACAATGCAGTGTGAACCACCTAACTCTGTGAGAGTTGGCTGTTGCAGTTTTGTGGCAGAACATCTATTATGTACACACACAGCTTATCTTCCAGAGCGCTAAAAAGAGGTGTTAAAGAAGGCACAGATGTGCTCCTGTTTTCTAGTGTCATTGAGATTCAATGCACTGTAAAATGTTTGAATCTAACTGCTTGAATAATCAATGTTCATAAGCATCAGATGGTTTGGAAAGGTTCACACAGATACACTGTGCAAATTTGTTGTGTATTCCTGCGTGCTGTTTTATGAGCGGGGAAAAACATAGGCCTCTGTCATGAACGGCTTAACAAATTTGAAATCTTAGGCCACATGAAAAATTAGTATTTCAGTTGATGGATTTGGAGACTTCTAAACCTGGCACCATGACTGAGTGCCTACTAGTCATGCAAATGGTAAAGCAAGAATGCTACGCAAGTCTGATGTAGTTACATTTTCCTTTTAAATTGCTTTGCTTTTTTATCACTGACATTCTGATATTGCTATTCAAACTGCTGTATCTTCTCATGTTTAAAACTCATCTGCTTTCACAACACTTTACATGAAATTGTCAGGTTGTGATGAAGGTGACACACACTGACATAAGCAGTCGTTACACTTCTTTTGAAAATTCCAAATAGTCTTCAGAAATTTTTGATACTTCCTGGCTGAAGAACTTTCCAAACTAGAAAAACTTAAGAAAAATGTTCTCATAGTTCAAGACACAAAGGCTCATCGTTGGTTCAATTAAGCAAGTAGCTGCACACTGTATGGATTGAGTTTTAAACTGCATATTATTGTAGCAGCGTTGTATGGGATGGCTTTAGTCATATTTTTCTCTGTCTAAATGTTAATGTAAGGTCCAAATAGAGACTGAAAAGCTTCCTGGCTCATGTTGATGTGATGTGCTTTGTTTAAGAGAAAAAAGACAAACATTGTGGTTTTGGGGTGCTTTTGTGCTCCCTGTTTTGGGGTTTTGCTCACAAAGGCTTATTTTTTTATAAAGTAGAATTCCACTTGTTACAAACCAATATGCAAAACCGCTGGCCTTGTAAAGAGTGCAATATTATATATTTTTATGTAAAAGTAAAAATGATTTTTTGAAGCAAGTAATATTTATTCAGCTTAATATTCTGGATCTATTAAAATAACATTGCAATAGTGTCTGTGCATGATGTACTTAAATTTCCTGTAAATGTCACATTCCACACTGTATTTGTATATACACTGTCACATTGTTGGGTAATAAACAGATCTTTGTATCAAACCATTTTGAGATCATTAGAAACATGTTTTTTGCTCAGTTGCAACTTTCTTCTTTTAGGGAATCTTTCACACCTTGTTCCAGATCAGTTTCTGCTGATTCCCTTGTCATTCATATTTTAAAAATTATGAAATGAGAAAGTTCTGTTTATGGACTACATCCTGTGTCTGTCAAACTGAAGGTGGCGAGTGTAGGCTGAGATGTGGGAAACTCTAGGCACATCACTTGGCACATGTGTGCATGTGTCCTTCCTTCCCATAGGATGCATGACTAGAATTTGGATGAAATGATGGCTCTCAAAGCAGAGACATTCCCCTTCCTTCCATCTGCCTTCTCACTGAAAACCTGTCTGAGCTGCAAAGGCAGATAAGCAACTTCTGTCTGGATTGGCAGAAAGAGGGGTGGAAATGGAAAGACTGGGATCTCGTGGAGGCATCTGACAGGATGTGAGGCCCTTTCTGTTGGAAGCCAGTTCATGGGGAAAGGCCTGTCTATCTGATTGCAGGATTCTGTGGTAAATCCAGACCTTTATGTTCTGATAGCGGAGAGACACGGTGAGAAAGGGAAGGGGAGGCAATAGCTGGATATTCACTTGTGATGAGGAGAGGGAGTCTCCAACCCATTATTGAAAGGGAACCCTGATCTTGCATTTAGAGATCCACTGCTTAGACAAACCCATGACAATTAACAGAAAGAAAAAAATGCCTGAATTAAGCAAAAATGTAATAATAATAGTAAAAGGTAACAATGGAGCAGTGGGGGAAATATCATCTGGCTTGCTACTAATAAACTTTTGGGTTACCTTTTCATTTCTTCATGCTTTATTTTGCTTAAAGCTGTATTGGGTTTTTTTTTCCTCCTTGCGTACGAAAATGGAAGTCACACTTCCATATGCTGCTACTCCATCACAAAAACAATCAAACAATTTCTATTTAGAAGCTCTGCTTGCCTTGAAAAATACCCACTGGAATATTTAAGCCTGTCTATGTGCAGACACTTTTTTTACTTTGCTGTGATATTAAGTTAAAAATTACTGACAAATGACAGCTGTTTAGAGATTTATTTGCCATTAGTGCTCTGGAGTGGGGTCAGAAAGGCACTGATTTTGCATTGGGGTTTCTGTAATAGGCTCTGTTGTATAGTTCATATTTTTGAAAAAAGATTAAAAATGAAATGTGGCTGCTCTGGATTAGACTCTTAAACTATTCTGGACTACACAGCAGAAAGCAGTTGAATAAAACAGGAGCTTGCTTACTGTTTCCAGCTTTGAGCTAGCATTCCCAGAAAAAAAATTTAAATCCTGATTCTCTAATGCAATTGGCTGAAGCCCATGTAAGGCTCATTAGAGCTAAGTTCATGTAAATTCAAGGAATAGAGATTGGTATTAGCTCTGTGGGTATGGCCTCCAGAACCTGTAGGGGGGACTTCTGGTTGTGGTAGAACTTAAGAGTTTGCAGATTTAAAAGAAGGCAATTAAAAAAAAAAAATCTATGCAGTATATGATGAAAATACATTTTAAAACAGCCATTTCCCACCTTTATATTTTAGCTTAAGTAATAAAATTGTTAGAATCCAGTGGTAAAAATATTCTGATGACAATGGTTCCATGATTGGAACCATCTAATGTGCTGTTTGTCTAACAGAATGTAAATGCTTTGTTTATGAAGTGAGGCCTTTTGTTGACTGATGATGTGGCTGAACATGAAAGAAAGAGCAGGAGCATAGGCCAGTGATGTTTGCATCAGTTTCTGGAACTCTAGTTATGGGAAGCTTGTGAACTTACCTATTTATATTTAGTGATGTTTACCTCCTTCCTATTGCATGTCCTACCAAGCCACTACCCTAAAAGCCATTGACTCAGTCTCAGAAGAGGCAGCCCTTGCTCCAAAGCACTTTTAAAGTTAGGACTCTTCCTTGTTCTCTTCCATAAAGAAAACAAATGTTACTTGGAAATTCTGCTCCGTTATGCTGGAATGAGAAAAAGTGCCGAGGACAGGTAGGAGAAAACATACACCCCTCCAGAGGGAACAGCCATCTTACTGCGGAAAAAATGAGACTCTGGTGATCCTGCCAATGGGTTATCACAGCTGACGAAATTTTCAGTTAAAAATGCTAATTGGCACTTTTAAATGCTGCTGACCCGTACAGTGTTTATAGGGAAAAGCATATAGAAATGGATCTGTGAAGCTGAATTGTATTGTTCTGACGTACCAGCCCTGACAAGGTGAGTCTAAGCAGCCCCTTTCCCCCAGCAGTTCCATTCCTCATGGCAGTGTGTGTACGTCATCCTTCTGTTGTTCGGTGTGAGAGCAGGACAGGCACCGCCGGCTCTCACCCCCAGCCCTGGTGCCATTGGGGATTTGCTGCTTGAGGTACAGCACTACGGGCTGGGGCACAGTGGCTGGGAAGTGGCCCAGTGGGAAAGGACCTGGAGGTGCTGTCAGCACCCAGCTGAACATGAGCCAGCTGTGCCCAGGTGGCCGGGAAGGCCAATGGCATCCTGGCCTGGATCGGCAATAGCATGGCCAGCAAGGCTGTGTGCACGGCCCTGCTGAGGCTGCACCTTGAGTATTCTGTGTTCAGTTTGGGGCCCCTCAGTTCAGGAAGGCACTGAGGTGCTGGAGCATGTCCAGAGAAGGGAAATTAACTTAGTGAGGGGAACTCGGGTCCTGTGGCGAGTGGCTGCAGGAGTTGCGGATGTTTAACCTGGAGCAAAGCAAACTCAGGAGACCTTGCTGCTCTCTTAGAACCACCAGAAAGGAGGCTGTGGCCAGGTGGGGACCGGGCTCTTCTGCCAGGTCACAAGTGACAGGATGAGAGGGAAATGGCCCCCAGCCGTGCCAGAGGAGGTTCAGTTTCGACAGTAGGAGGAATTTCTTCACGTAAAGAGTGATTAAATTTTGGAATGGATTGCCCAGGGGTGTGCTGGAGGCACTGTCCCCGGCTGTGTTTAAGGAAAGGCTGCATATGGCACTTAGCCCCACGATCTAGTTGAGAGAGTGGTGTTCGATCAAAGGTTGGACTCGATGATCTCAGAGGTCTTTTCCAACCTAATTGATTTTGTTTCTGTGATCTGTGATTCTGTTTGAGAATACCTGGACGACCGCTTGATCCCCAGCGCCTGCCGGAGCCGGAGGCGGCTGCAGCGGGAATCCGGAGGGACAGAGGCAGGCGGAGCGTGAGGGCGGTGGCACCGGGAGCCGCCCCGCCCCGCCGCGCCATGTGCCACCGCCGGGCTGCCCGCGGCCTGCACGGTGAGGGAGGGACAGCGGGAGGGCGGGACGGAGGGCGGGAGTCTGAGGGGGCCCGGGAGGGAGAAGGTGCCGGGCGGGGCGCCCAGCGCAGCGGGGGTCGGGATTTCTGGGCGAGGCTTTCGCCGTCTCCGCGCTCGGCGCCGGTGTCCTGGGAAACCCTTGGCCGCTCCGCCCGCCTCCCCGGCGGTCCCGTGGGCTGCTGCGGCTGGACAAGGGCCGGCGGCGGCCGCGCGAGCCGGGAGTTTCCCGGTTATCCGCAGCAGTCGGCGTCGTGCTTTGGGCTCCGTTGTCGCCGGCAGCGGCGGGGAACAGCCTTCTCCGGAGAGCCCAGGTATCCCGCGGGCGGCAGGGAGGGGGTCTCTGCCCGGCGTGCTCGTTCCTCCTCCGTCAGCTGCCTGGAGCGAAGGCTCAAGGAAGTGGCCGCTGTTCCTGCTGGCCGGCTCGCGCTGACGGAGGAGTAACTCCCGGTGCCCGGCTGCTGCTGGCGGTAATCGCTGATGTGCGGTGCTGGAGCTGCTGCACAGCAGAGCCATTAGGGCAGTGCAGTGAGACAGAAAACTCGGATTAACAACTTGAAAAACGCTTCTGCCCTGCCGGTGATGCAGTGCCGAGCTTCCCGGAGCCGCTCTCCCTACCTTGTAGGTTACAATTCTGTTCAAATCCGTTTTAAGCGGGGTTCAAGTGGCATAATCAAAATTCCCTGTATATTTATTTGAAAGCTCACAGCTATCTTTCAAAATTAGCTGAAGAGGTAAAACAGTATCCAGGAATAATCTTTTGTGCGTCAGACTTTCCAAATCTCTGACGGGTTGCTGGGCTATATGTTCACATAACCTGTATGCTGATGATAAATAGTATTGCATGAAAAGATTGTCCTTGGGAAATATCACATTAGTTCAGCCATTGTTTCCTTTGATTTTTTGCTGGTGAGAAGCAAGATGATATATTTGAGTAAAGATTTGGGTATGGTGGCAAGAATTTGTGGAACTTGACAATCGGACTAGTTATAGTACTGGATATATTAGAGGAGAGCTGAGCTGTTGGAGTTTCGCCGATTTGCAGTTACACGAGGAGAAGTTATTTCCAAAGTCACCACGTTTATGATATGAAAATTGTATTCTTTCCTCATCGTGAACAATAGTTCTTGCCTTTAATCGTTTCTGCTTGTACTAGTAAGCTTCTCCTTAGGAGACGAGTGAAAAGCTGTAGTAATTTTCTTCTATTTCTTTGTGCAGCCATGAGATAGAGGGAGGGTAAGGAACCCTTTTCGTTCTCTCTCTGACAGAGCTACATCAGTTGCTGTAAATCTTAGAGTAAGAACTGGGCTAGCAGGGGAAGTTGGGTTTCATTCCATTTCTTTTTCTTTTTCTTTTTTTTTTTTTCCTTTTAATTTCTTTGGTATACCAGTTTGGCATTGAACAGCTGTAAGGCTGTAAATTTTGCTGTTTATGTTCCTGCAAGTGGATAATGAAATGTGACGATCTTTCCTCAATTTAGGATGTGATTTGCAGGTCATTATAACGGGATGATTCCCGCTAATGTCTCTGGGACTTAGTTGAATGATTGGGTTAACTTTCCTATTAATAGGGCTGTGGGGTCCAAGAAGTACAGAGCTTGTGTGGAAGGTGTTCTTCAGAGTTGTCAACCCCAGATTTTCCAATCTAGTAATTTCAGGTCCATCACTTTAGATTAAGGCAGCAATTTGGTTTATTTAAGGCTTTTTAGATTGAATTCTAGAGGTCACTTTTATGGTATGGCATTTTAAGATTGCACTTGGAGCTAGAGGGGGGGAAATTGCAGCTTTTCATCCCTGTTAGTTGTAGAAATCTATCCCAAAGAGCTTGAAAATTCAATTTTGCTTCTATGTCACTCAAGTTTTTAGACTTTTTCTGCATTTTACTAACAAGTATTTGTAATGTTTAGTAAGTGAAGGTTGCACTCCTTACCCCAATGCAGCATCAACCTATACCTGCAAATATTTATGCAGCTTTCTGCATTATCATAAGATAACTTTGCCTTTGAAGTGCTGTTGGGTACAATCATCCATTGCAAAAACATAAAAGGAAAAGCTGCTCTTCACAAGCGTTTGTAGGAGCCTGGGAAATTAAGAACTTTGGCACATGTGAGTTACGTGCACCCAGAGAAAGGATGAAGTAAGGTGAACAAAACAAAACGCCAGAAAATGCAGCTGGCTGGGAGGCTGTCGATGCGCAGCTTTCAGGAGTGATGCTTTAGGAAAGGGCTGTCTGGCGTGGGGTGCCAGTCAGCAGAAACTGTTTGGCTAAAAAAGGCTGTGTAGCTGCTGTCACTGTTCTTTGTTAGCGCGGTCGGTATTCCCCTAAAAGAAAAGAATCAGTAGAGACCAGGTCAATGAACTCGGCGTGCTGCACAAAAATACGCTGGATAAATGAGCTCCCGGATCGTCCAGGTCCGCTGGCTGCAGCAGAAACGTGTAGGCTGCTCGTTAGCACAGTGACTGTAACTGCAGTGGTTATCAGCACCTGTGTGTGCCTGTATTGATAAAACGTAAAAACAGCCAGGAATGAGCAGTAGTTTTTCCAGCTGGGAATTTCTGGTTCGAGGGGTTTTAGGTAATTCAAATGATGGGGCGAAGTTTCTCCTTTTAAACATCAAAAGCGACGTGATCAGCAGGTCAAGGGAGGCGATTCTGCCCCTCAGCTCCGGTGAGACCCCACACTGCATCCAGCTCTGGGGTCCCCAGCACGGGAAGGCCATTGACCTGTTGGAGCGAGTCCAGGGGAGGAACACCAGGATATCAAGGGGCTGGAGCACCTCTCCTATGAGGAATGTCTGAAAGAGTTGGAATTGTTCATCCCAGAGAAGCAAAGGCTCCGAGGAGACCTTATGGCAGCCTTTCAGTAATAAAAGGACACTTAAAAGAAAAACTGGGACAGAATTTTTAGCAGGGCCAGTTGTGAAAGGACAAAGGGTAATGGTTTTAAACTAAAAAAGGGTTGATTCAGACCAGATATAAAGAAAAAAAAATCACCACGAGTGTGGTGAAACACTGTAACAGGTTGCCTAGAGAAGTGGTGGATGCCTCATCCATGGGAACGTTCCAGGTCAGCTTGGATAGGGCACTGAGCAACTTTTTATAGTAAAAGATGTTCCTGCTCGTTGCAGGGGCCTTGAACTAGCTGATCTTTAAAGGTGCCTTCCAACATAAACCATTCCATGACCCTGTAGACTGCTCAGGCAGGTACAGTATAAAGATAAATGTGCGTTCCTGTGGGACTAAAGGCCTAGAGAGTACCTGGACATTTTAAGAGGAGTCATCTTAAGGGAGAGGATCAGATCCACTTGTCAGGCTGCAGCCTCAGATGAAACACATCCTGCGAGAGGGTGTTTGAAGGAGAGGCTTTCCTCACATTCCAGGGGATGGGTGTGTAATAGATTCTCTTGTAATTAAAATTTCTGTTCTCTCCGGAGCTTTATTTCTAAGTAACAATTTTATTTCATTAATAAATATTAAGCTTAAGGTTATTACCATAGGTCCTAAGGAGAACAGGATCAAGTGTCATACAAAGCTTTGTCTGCAACGAGGACCTTTATTACAACCTGGTTTGAAAGTGACTACAATTCTCATTGTCAACATCCCACCATATGTAATAGGGCCTTAAATAATGCACAGATATGTACTGTGTTTGCAGAGAGTGAGAGAAGGTAGAGGTATATGTAGCTTGGTATGTGAGGAGAAGTCAGTCTCACAAAGTTATGGAACCAGACCTGTCTGTAAAAAATTGAAATTAAATACTTAAATGGATGCTAAACACTTCTAGAAATATAGAAGTTAAGTATTTAAATGCATGTAAAGGCCAAGGTTGGAGCAGGATTTGGAACAGAACAAATGTTTGTGCTTCAGAGTATAAACGAATGTCTTGCTGGGGTTAAGTGGTAATTTTCTCCATGTCTGAAACACCTAGTGCCAGACTTTTTTTTGTTTTTAAAGTTCTTTTTTTTTATGAAGCCTCATATTCTGGTTGTTTTCTGATACTGTGAAATGCTTTACTAGGCAAGATACATATTTTCTTTTTTAAAGTTTTCCTATTTGGTGTTTCAGAATATAGATAAGGATATATTATCTTTGTGGCATTGCTTTAGAAACATGGTTTGAATTTTTAGAAGCATTTCTATGCCTAATAGCCTTTTCAAAATTCTGCTGTGGACTTAATCCTTATTCTGTAAATGCTTA
The DNA here is from genome assembly GCA_013400495.1 of Nicator chloris. NCBI lineage: Eukaryota > Metazoa > Chordata > Aves > Passeriformes > Pycnonotidae > Nicator > Nicator chloris. Next base: position 64,214 of record WAAE01007217.1, on the reverse strand, counting down.
AACACTGGTTGGAAGTACTGTGAACAGTGTTCTTGCCAACTTTCTAGCCAGCGACAGTTCAAATTGTCTAACTCTAATGTTTATAGCTTTTACAGTATGAGTGAATGAATTGCCAGAAAAGCTTGGGAGATCTGGAATTCTCTGGACTGTTCAATGAGTTGCAGTTGCCTGATTCTGTTTAATTTAAATGTATGTAGCAAATGTAGAAAGGCCTCTGACTCAATTTAGCTTTGACTTTTTTGACTTTGTGATCATGACCAAGCTAGATGTGGAGATGATAAAATTTAAATTATTCACTCTTGTGGGAGTATCGTTTTGTAAACAAAGCTAAACGTGTTTGTTTCAATTTTTATGGATAGGTTGATACTTAAAAGTGAGGGGATTGAGTAGAATAAAAAGTCCAGAGATGAGCTGTAAATCAGAACCTTCTCCTTTTGTGAAGTCTTGTATCCTTTCTGCTGTTTGACTTGCCAGTGCAAGTCAAAACACATCTCAAAATGATTGGAGGCTGTGGCTTGGTTGTGGATTTTCATACAGTACATGGCATTTTATGCACAGCCAGTTCCTCCACATGTATTCAGTCCTGTGCCTTGTGAGGGATATGAGTTTAGATATTGTAAACAAAGATGAAGACAAAGAACCTGCTGTGTTCTGACACGATTTTATTTCATCAGAGCGTGCAAGGGGGAAACTTGTGTTCCATTCAAATGACACATGTATATGCAGAAAACCTATTCTTTTTCCTGGCATATGTTAAAGCTCTTGTTTTGTTTGGCACAATTAATATATTTTAAAGTAGCATTTCCCTGCCTTGACTTATACTAGACCTAAAAGAAAAAGATTTTATTGTTTCTCCAAATTACTGTTGAGCATGGCTTACCAGGGCATTTGTATTCCACCATCCTGTTTTACAGCACAGGTTACTGATTTTTAGAAACAGTTTCTTTCATACCAGGCTGTGAGAAGAAACAACTGTCTTTGTCTTCTCTCTGAGCGTTTGTGCTTTGCGAAATCAAAGTAGTTAAAAAATTGTTCCTCCATTCTTTCTGTACTATGGATTGTGTACTTCTCTTGAGTCTAACCAGGGACATTGTACATACAGGGTTTTTTACAAGAGCATTTCCAGTGTCCTACTTTATTTCCTGTTTGTATCTTACACCTCAGTGGCTGGATTAGGTAAGTTATTAAGGTTCAAGATGGGAAATTTGTGTGGTTCTAGGTATTTGCTTCGTGTCCAGAAATAAGCTGGTAGTATTCATTTTGAAAGGCCTGAGTCTAAAACTGCTTTGGCAGCAGTGCAAAATGCCTCCTTGTGTGTGTTTTTCTCCTGTGTCCCATCTGCCTCTCATACCCTGTGTCCTTTGCATTTTGCTGAATTTTGTCTTGGTTTCTGAGGCTTGGTGCCAGACTAATCTGGCTTCAGGTGGCACTTGTGGTAAGGAGCACAGAGGAATGGTGCCTGATTGAAACCTCAGCATCCAGTCTTACTAGGCAGTACAACTAGTCTGGGCCCTGCCTAGGTCATCTGTATCCCACCGTCTTCCCATGTGGCCCTAGTCCAGCCTCCAGTGACATCAAAATAGTGACTGTTCCTTGTGCTGGGCCAGCTCTGCATAGAGGTGTCAGCACAAGGGGGTCTAACGTGCAGACCACCTCTGGCACAAATAATATCGTAAGTTAGTCAAGGTCTGAATGTGGACGTCTCCACTCCTTTGGTAACAGTGCTGAGGACTGCTGGATGTTGAGTTGATTTAATCCCTCAGGGAGCAGCAATGCAACAGAACCAAACACTGCCGTACCTTACCCAGATGTCCCTTCCCAAGAGCTGCAGATCTCTTAAAAAAGAAAGCATTCCTATACTGTAGAGCATACTGTACTGGGTTTAGTCACCTTTAGGCTTTGCTGGGGTGTCTAAGCAAAACGTTGGGGACCACTGCGTTATTTCTTCTTAATCTGTCATTTCTTAACTTCTTTTATCAATAGTCAGAATTCTGACTCGTTCTCTATCTTACAATTTCTCTCTGATGGTCGGTGAGAGTGGTGTGGCATTCATTTCCACTGCACACATTTCTGATTTTGTTTTGATGTTTCTAGGTGTAACTGGGGCGTGGAGCCAAACTGTGCAATGCCTGCAAGGTCTGTTTGTGCACAGCTGTTCTGTGTTGGCAACGTGAACCAGGGCAACCATTTTCACACTGAAGTCATGGTCATGTGTTCTGCATTTGTATGTCATTTGCAGGATTCAGGCGGGATGCTGATGATTGAGGATGCAAATATGTAATGCAAAAAGGTGCCATGGAGCAAGAGAACAGAAATAAATGGTGTCTGCTGTGTATTTGTCACCAACAGCCTGGCATTGTTGATGTGGTGGGCAAGGGTTGGTTAGAGTTCAGATAACTGTCCTCTCAGTGATTGCTGCATTTGCTACCTGTTCTTTAAATGGTCTCAACTTTGTCTCTTCCAGGAAAAACAAAATGAAGGAACTAGTGTCAAACAGTACAACCAGTATTTCTCAAGCCAGGAAAGCTGTGGAGCAGTTAAAAATGGAAGCATACATGGATAGAATGAAGGTAAACTTGGCCTTATTGTTGATATTTTGAATTCACTGACTAGTTTGTGGAACAGCATGCCTTTAATAATGAAGAAATCAAGAATGTGTGTTGAGCAATAAAACAATACTCAGTACTGTGAGTGAGTGACATGCTGACTGGTGGGTTCTAGTGAAGCGATTTCCAAAGCCTGGCTTCAAGTCTGCTTCTGTGTGAGTGTCTGTTACATTTGTCAAAAGTGGTATTTTGTGAAATACTTAAAATCAGCTGGTGAGTGCACAGGTGCTCCTCTTTGTCCCCTGTAGCTGAATTTAAGTGCAGCTCTGGTTTCTTTGTTTTTCTCCTTTAAGAATTGGAATAAGTCTTTAAGACATTGCAAAATTTTTCAATAATGATGAGACAAGCTGAATTGCTTTCTTTGTTTTCGTGCAGACATCATTGCACAAAGAATGCGTATGATTGCAGTGTGCACTTATGATTTTTCACACTTGCTAATGTTGTATGTGAAGATTTGGTTTCATTATGCCTCTAAATACATGTGGATTAAATATTAACATTAAAGGCACTATTAAAAAGAGGTTTTCAGGTTTTTTAACCAAAAAGTCCTGTGCATTATTCTTGCATGTCTTTCTGCTTTCCACTAGGCTAAAATTTTGTGAAATATCAAGCACCTAGAAGCTAATAATGCTATAGAACTTTTTAAGAAAGCAATGCTCATTTCTATGGCTCTCTGCCTCTGAAAATAGAGAATAATTCTTTTGAGAAAAAACCCAGTCTCTACAAGGAAGAGTTTTTTAGTCTTTCCATCTTTAAAAAGTAATGCATTGAAATTGCCCAGTTCTCTGCAAACAACTGTAACTGAGTTGTTACAAACTGTAACTGAGATTATTAAGTCAGTAGGACAATTTAGAAATGTACATTAAAATCTTCTTATAGTCTTAACTCAGTCTGTTTGTCCGTCCATCCTGTGTGCTAAAAGTCTGCAGGTAGTCAGCGTGGGGACAGTAGTATATATTTATGATTTTTAAAATAGTCTCAGGTCACCAACTCACCAGCTGGAAAAGCAGTATTTATAAGTCAGAAATATTAGCACAATTCACATGAGTCTTGCTCATATGAAAAAGGAAATTTCAGTTGCTCTGTTTTGTGGCAGTTTTTAGCGATGTCTTGTAAGACCATTGAATTTGCAAAAGTAGTTTCTCTATTTGTGTCACAAATTCATCGCATAACCTGTTCACAGGGACCAGTATTTGTTTCCTGCAGTAAAAGAAGGTCTGCCTTGGTTATTCCCAACTCGGGTCGTATTGCAGCTGCAGGAACAGAACTGACAAGGGGGAGTGTGGGTGGCAGAGGAAAGGGTTGGAAAAATATGGCCCAGTTTATTGGCATTTAAAATTGTTGGTACTTAGTAGATTGTCTTCAACTTGCTTCCGTATTTGCAGTGGTAGCTGTCACGTCCCACATCGTTAGGTCAGTTATGCAAATAGCTTCATTAGTTAGGTGTATAACATTCTTAATTACATATGCAAGAAAGACATTGCTGTAAGAAAGACATAGGTTATTTTTACAGTCAGTTTAACTAAAAAGAACACAGTTATTAGCAAATGTGGCAGACCTAAAAACCAGGTAGCTCGAAAGTGCAATTATTTCACCCTTTGAAACAGCCTGGGACCAAAAACACACCAAAGAAAATCTGACGTTTCAGAATTATGAGGGTGCCTATACTAACATAAAACAAATATAACATTTTGAAAGGCCTCGATTTCTAGAATTTCTTTGAACAAGCATATGAGGGATTGCGAGAAGCAGTTGATTGGCTTTTTATTCCTTCAAAATCTGCTTGGCTTTTTAATCTTGAATCATTCAAGTGTGTGTTTCAGCACAGCCAAATTTTACCAAGAGACTTTCCAGTGGTTTCAACAGGAGATTTTAAGTTCTCAAATCATCACTGTAAAGGCAGATAAAGGAACTTCCTTCCTTTTTTTCTGGTGTTTTGCATCTGATTAAACTAGTTAGACATTTAACAAAAGATCAGGGCTTTCCAAATAATTTAACTAAACCCTTTTTTGCAAATAGCTATAGCCAAGTTGTTATTGCCACAATAGGCAAGACCACATTGCTAACATTGAAGAGGTGTCTGTGTTATGGACTGGGGAAATCAGAAGTTCCAGTTTATTTTTCCACTACAGAGGCACTTTGTTTCCCATGCACAGTAGCTGCTGTAAGCAGCAGGAGTTGGGTCTGCTCAATTAAAATGTTGTAGTTAAAAGTATGTTGATAGTTGCTGACTCCCCACGGTGTTCTGGATTTTTCAACTAATTTATGAAGTCCTATTAAGTCCTCTAGCCAGTCAGAGCAGCAAAGCAGTGCTGTGTTCTGAGGTTCCACAAAGACGACTCACTGCTGAGGTGTGAAAGAAACTGGACAACTCAAAAGAGGAGGATGGAGTTATTGGTCTGTTGATCAGTATTTGGAAGGAGGATTACTGTGGGTTTTTTTGTAAACCGTAGGAATCCCAGAAGGATCATAATGGAACCTGTCTTACCTGGCAAAGGAACAGCTAGAGTTACAATGGTGAAGTAAGTAGGAAGCTGGAAATGCAGATTCCAAGCTAGGAAACACCAAAGTAAATCAGATGAACAGTGGCCTCGTGACTAGTAGAATAATGTGTCTTCTAAAGATGCTAGCAGTAAAATTGAGAAAGCAAAGTTAGTATTGGTGTTTATCAGAGTTGTCCTCAGAATAAAGCACTACTTAATCTTCTCTTTGCAAGCAGAAAAGCAAGATTGCTCTGTCATTTAAGACTCTTGGCATATCAGTTATCATTCCATTTTCTTTTTCCTTAGGAAGATAGGAAGTATTCCTAACTGGTCCTGAATAGTGTTGGGAGATGAACGGCGAGAATGCCAATAAATGTGTGTGAATCTCTTTGTTTTAGATGTAAAGGATAAGCAGGGTGGGTGTTGTAGCAAGGGTGGTAATTAGTCACAATCCATGACAAGGCAGAAGACATCGTAATTGCAGCATTTTGCCCTGTCACTGAAGCTTATAATTATTAGTGCAGCTAACAGGATGTGCTAACTCTGGCAGTTTTTATCACCTCTGCTATTCTGAAATACAATGGTAAATTTTCACAGTCCTCCTGAGACTAATTCTTTAAAGCATCAAGGTTGAGTATTTTCTTGGATTTTTTCCCCCTTTTGTTAATTTGATAACCAGATGTGGTTTTTGCTAGAGAGTAAAACTAATTCTACAAAATGTGAGATCAGTGGGATACCTGTATACTCCATCTCTTCTAATCCATACACCTTAAAAGATTTTTTTAAATGAAATGTTAACTTTCTGATAGAATTCATCAATCAAACTGGAGTCTGATATTTTCCTTTAGCCACTTCTGCAATACGTATAAATTACTTTGAAGTTGCAGACCAAGCCGTATTGCGTAGGAAAGCTGACATGATAAATGTGTTAGCTTCATTTGAATATTCAAATCACATGCATTTATTTTAATTCTTAGGAAAAGCTATTTTGAAGCTGTCCAGCAACGTTTGGCTACAAATAACCCCAAAGGGGAGTAAAAGCTACGATGGAGTGGGCTCCATTTAACTCCTTCCCTGGCTCAGTGGGACAACCAGCACATCCATAGGTCCAGCACAGCCCGCAGCCCGGGCCGTGGGGCACCTCTGGGTGCTGCCTGTGCCAAAGCAGCCATCCCTGCTGGAGCCTCAGTGCCATGCTCAGTGCACAGGCCTTCCACCACTGCTCTTCCCAGCAATGACACTGAGCAGGAAACTTGCTGGAGGCAATATTGTATTTTGCTCTTTTTTGGGCCACAGGTCTGACTTTGCCAACACTGCTCACAGCCACTCAGTGTTTTCATTGCGCCTGGACTGTGATCAGCTCATTTAACTCCCTGTTGTGAATGGTCATTATTCTATTCCACTGTGCAGGCCTAAGTTACTCTACTTTAGTGAAGAAATGGTTATAGTTCACTTTTATGACTACTGTAATCCCAGTGGGAGGATTTTTCCTCTCAAAAGCTTTTATTTGTTTAAAGGATGAGAATGTATGGCCTAGTGCAGGTTTAGTTTGTGACAATGATCACGTTCCTCAGTTTCTTGTTGCAGGTTTGTTTTTAAATAAATTGTACTATGGTTTGTTTAAAAGCAAACTGAAATGTGACTTAAACACTATGACATTGAAGGAAGGGTTTCTCTTCACAGAAAGGGGTGATAGGGCATTGGAGTGGGGTGCCCAGGGAGGTGGTGGAGTTGCCATCCCTGGAGTTAAGAAAAGACTGGATGTGGCACCAAGTGCCATGGTCTAGTTGACAAGGTGGTGTTAGGCCAAAGGCTGGACTTGATAATGTGAAAGGTCTTTTCCAACCCGGGTGATTCGGTGTTTCTGTGAATGTATTACCTTGCTTCACAGCATTCCTACCAGCATTACAGGACAAGTTAGATACAAAAATGTATGTTGAGCTTTTTCTAGTGAGCACCCTTTTTTTTGCTATATCATATCAAAGCACAGCAATATGTAGAGAAACAGGAAGTTATATTATTTGATTTATCCCTTCTAAGAATGAGGTGTGAAATTGTACTTCTCTTCCATTGAATGAAAGCAGTATTCTTGGGCTGATGTTGCTTATCCATGCATGGAACAAACAAGATCATTGCAGGAAAGTCATTACAGTCCTTTGTACTTTGAGGTCTGTAACTTCCCACACATTTTTGTTTTACCTGCTAATTTCTTGAGAAGCACTGGTCCTTGTGAACATCTCTTCTGATTAGTTCAGTTTTCTGTTTCACCTGTGCCCAGCAGCCTTCTGTTCACATGTAATGTCTCTGCCACCCTTTTGTCTTACAGGCCAATTCAAAGACAAACTCATTTTAAATAACCTTAACACTCTTATTTCCTCCATTAGGGTTATAGTCTATACTGGAGTGCAAACCACGGGTTCTCCATAGGTTTAAGCATTCCACAAAGGCATACAGGAATTAAAAATCAGGAAAATAAAGAAATAAAGAGTCCATAACTGTCTTCAGAAGTTCGTTCAAATTTCATGCAAATTCTGATTCAATACCCACTGACTTCATAGGTCTAATCTGAAGCCTTCTATGGGCTGGGTTCATGTCAAAGCAAGCAGGGCGTGGGGAAGCTTAAAGCTAACATTGATGCCACACCTGCTAGAAAAAGACCAGAAGTGTGATTGTTTCTTCTCTTCACTCTAGTTGTGCAAACACGCTGACCTCGGTGTTTGACGCGGGACAAGCTGTCATGGTGCTCAGAGAAAAGACTTTTGTAAAGACTCAAGAATTCATTTTCTCAACTATCAGAGTATGGAAAACCCAATAATTCACCAAAGCAAAGATACACAGAAAGCTGCGAATATCTTATTGACTGAGTAGAACAAAAAAAAAATTTGTGTATACTTTCTAAATTCTTGAAAAAATAAATGAGTCACTATGGCCTACTGCCACCAATGTTCTTATGGCACATGGCACAAAGCTGCAAAAATTACAAGGTTTAATATTTCATTTTTCATTTAATGAAAAATAGCTGCTACATTTTTGTATGTTTTTGTATTTTTGTAGACTTTTCAGTAAGCATAAACCCATGTTCTGAATTTGGAGACTGGAGAATTATTTATTTTAGAAGTATAAAAATATTAAGTTAAAAATATTAAGGTAGTGCTCAAGTTTAAATGAATAGTATGAATAAAGGACTACTTATTGTAATTTACTGAGCAGAAAACATTAGTCTTGCTTCATTGAAAAGAGCAGTATTTAGCTTAAATGAGAGCTATGACACATGGTGTTCAAGTTTTGTTCCTGATTTATTATTTCTTTTTAATGCCATGGTCATGTGCCTAAGTAACTTTTTATTTTGCAATCAGAGGAGCAAAAGGTAGAGATAGTGTGTGTGTGGAAAACCTTAAAACCAATGAATGGGAGTAAGAGCTGAAGCAGGTTTCTCTACAAAAACAGACACTTCAAGGAGAATCCTTATTGCTTACGGGTGGTTAACATATAAATGTTTTAATGACTGTGTGCTCCTGACCTCCTTCTGATGGAGAGGGACAGCTCGATGTGGATGACATCAATTGATACCATCTATGTCACTGTGTTAGATAAAATGTATGTGAGGATTACTAGGCCTAGGAAGAGCAAATTGAGAGGTATGCCTTATATTTAAAGGATAAAGCAATCTACTCCCTGTTTTACGATAGCTTCCATTATCATTTGTTCTATGAAAAATATTTATACAATTCAGATTGGTTCAGAATTAAGTAGTTCTCTCTTCTCTTCTATTAGGTATCCAAGGCTGCAGCAGATTTATTGGCATATTGTGATGCACACATTGGAGAAGATCCCCTTATTATTCCTGTACCTGCATCTGAAAATCCCTTTAGGGAGAAGAAACTCTTTTGTACCATCCTTTGAGTCAGTTTTCAATTAAAAATGTCGTCTGCTAAAACTTGGTATCAGTGTTGCATGCTGTTAGCTTTTTTTTCTTCAGATGTCAATACTTACCCCATAACTACAATATTTTTGGAAGGTAGTGCAATTTCTGCTAAAAAGCCCCCCTAAAATTAAAAAAACCCTAAAAATTTCAAGGTAATTCTTATCTTTCAGAGCAATGTACAAGTTTAATTTCATAAATATTCTTTTGGTCTTAATGAAAATATGAAGTGCAGTATCAAATTGTAGGTATCTTTGCCAGTCATAGATTTTTCTTGGACCTAAATGAGTCATACCAATTCTTGAAGCTATTTTTAACATTCTTATTTTCTTTGGAAAGTGAATTCAGTTCAATTGCCATTACAAATTTCTATCTGAAGAGAGTAGTGTGACCTTTTTCTCAAGCAGCACTATTTAGGAAAAAATCCCAGTGATTTACAATGTTTAGAATGATCAGTCTTATACAGTAAGTGGTGTCTATAAATATGTTTTCTGAAGACTGTAAGAAACTTGACTACAAAAACAATCCTCATAAAGTGCCATTGTAGCTACGAACAAAATGAAGATGTACAGTCACACACCAGGATTGTATCAATAAAACTGTAGAAAAATATGGTTGCTTGTATCTTATTTTGAATGATAATGATTTCAATTATTTAGAAAGTAAACTGTACTGTGAAATAAGTGTTCCTGAGTGTTTTAATGGGGGGTGTAAAACTGCCCTGAACAGCACAGGGAGAGGGAATTACATTTTCTGAGCAGCCCTCTACATGTTTTTGCCCATGAGAGTAGGACGTTATGGGGATGGAGAGTAATGGTAAATAAATGTTCAAGCATATGCAGTGAGACCACTGTGCTGTTGACAGCCACTATGTTTGTATATTTTGTGGCTGCAGATTAGTTAAGTTGTCAGCAAGTAATTTGTGGAGGTTCTGGGATGTTTTTTTTGTTTCAACTTTAAAGTGTAGTGACGGGAAAAGAATGAGGTGTAACATAAGACTGCCTTCTTCATGAAATAAAATTAACCTCATACAAGGCACCTGATGGAAGCAACTGTTACTTTACGGACCTTTTTTTTTTCCTGTTCTTCTCCTCATTAAAAAAAATGAAAGCTCTGTTCCAATCTGATGCATTAGGACAGTTGTCTACCTGCAGTACCTGATATGTACAGTGTATCAGCCAGCCCCTTAAGGCAGGAGACAATTTTGTTGGAGACCTGCACCAGTCTGAGCTGAGACTCTGAACAGCCACCCATAACAGGTCAAGCTTCCTCCCTTCCTCTGCACAAACTTGTATTCCATAAACATCTAAAATACCTGCAAGGCAAAAACTAGCTGAGGAATTGAGGGCCTTGAGATATTCTTAAATGCTGAATTTAGATGCTAAAAAGGGCTGCTTGGTGAACAAAGCCGTGTGCATTTCCCCCAAAATGCATGTACCTTCTCCAGCTTATTTTTAGCAATTTCCATCGATGTCTGTTGTGCTGTTTGGTGCAGTGGAAATACAAGGTGTCTCCATTGTACAGGTTTTGTTTTCTTTGCCATTCAACTTGCATAATGTGCCTCACCCGACTGTGTTCAGCTAGTCTGGGCAGACGAGACAGGGGCTTTGGACGGTGCTTCTGCTGCTGGCAGAACTCACTTCATGTCTCTCATGCAATATTATTGTAAAAAACCCTACATAACCATATTCCTTTTAACCAACAGGCTCTTGGGATGTCTTTCATTCAAGGATTTGGTTTTTGAACTGGGCAGCTGAAGACATCAGTATCTTAGCAGGCTTGACATACCTATGCTGAAACACATTCAACTGTCTTGAACAGGTTTAATTTTGGTAGGCTTATCCTTGGTTCCTATTTCAAAGTTTCAGCTTAAGAATCCCATTCCTAACTTTGAGCAAGAATATTTCTTAATGTATGGTGCGTTTTTATTTGGGGGGTAGAGAAATAGGGTTTAGCTAACGGCGTAGCTATTTTATTGACAGCGAAATGAAAAAAGGCTTTCTGAAAATATTTATTAAAAAAGAGCAACAAAGTGCTTAATAAGGTTCTTTAGGGAATCCTTCCTACAGTGTACATGGTTTGGTAACTGCTCTGATCACCATGGCAACATTTTCATTTGTCCTTCCGCATGTATGGTTTTAACTGGAACAGCATGGGAGGAGAATATAGGGCATACAGCTTTATTCTCAAAGGCTTTGTAACAACTTGCATTTGTGGCTCATCATTAACATTCCTATCTAAAATAACAAAATTGCCATCGCTTATTACAGTATTGCAAACAGCTTGCTTTCTGTTTCCAGTTGGGGTTAGTGTCTGACATCCTGAGATTGAAACGTTTCAGTGCTTTTGAGCATCTCTGGTTATAAGAGCTGCATTTACAAAAAATCCAGAATTATAATTCACAAGAGGAGAATGTCATTCTTTTGATCTTCAGGTTTTTCTCCAAAATTTTTCTTCAAGGAGTTGTGCATGTGTTGGAGTTATGTTTTAAATAGCTGGTTCCCATGTTTGTGTCTTCTTTCATCAATTCATAAATTTCATTAGGTTAAAAAAAATGTATCTATTAAGATTATTTCATGCTTCTAATTTTTAAAAAAGAAATACAGGGAATACCATAAAGTACATATTTGTGTTAGCAGATGTCTATAATGGGTTTGAAGAGGTTAAACTCTAGAAGCATAATTCCTTACTGGAAAAGAGAACATCTTTCTTTAACATCCTCAGGCCTTATTTACCAGTTCCTTGAATGAAGATATATTATTGGCAAATTAGTAATTTGAAGCGGAAGAGGGTGAGCTGAACTTGGAAGATCAGCACTTCAAATAAAATTGTAACAGCTTTAGATTGCATACAAATATATTACTTTCCTTAAGAATACCATGAAAAAATTGACTCTCTGAAAGAGAATGGCATCAGCTGGTTCACTTTTTTTTTAATGCCAGCTTGATCCACAAATCGACATTTAAAGGAATATATTTTACTCCAATCCCAGCAAACCATAAAATGTCTTCGTCATTATTATATTTTATGCTGCTTTGACCTTTGAGGCGGTTTGGATAATCTGCAATTGATACTTGAGTTTCATGCTTAAGCATTTTGCCTCAGCTCTACACAAAAATATCTGGCTGATTTTGTACATTTTTCTAAATAATGAATACATATTATACCATGAAGTATAGAATGATACTAAAAAAAACCCCACCTCTCCAAAATGTGGATTTATCTAGCAGAGAGGTTTCCTGTAGGCTGAAGCAATGAGTTTATATTTTCATCAAATGGTCTGATTTGATTCCTACTAATTTCAATAAAAACAAAACGAGACCTACTGCCATCCTAACGCTGTACTGCTCTCTCTCTCTGTTTCATTTCATATGCCATTAGGCTTGTTTATTTGTAGTTCAGACCCAGAAAGTAATGGGTGCTCTCTTTTAACTGTGTGAGTTGAGGCTGTGATCTCATGGGGTGAGAACTTCTGAACAGACTTGGATTCCACGGGGTTTTGACATGTTGTAAGTAATCCTTTCTTCATAGCCCAACTCTTGCTGCTCTGATGAAATGAGAGTTCCCAATGGATTGGTGGTAAATTGTATTGTCTCAGTAGCACATCTGGGACTGGCTGTTTTGCCTCCATCAGATTAATTTTCTTGGTTTACTTTGAATTTCAGATGCTACCATTTCAATCCTAAAAACTATTTTCCTCCTCCCAATTATATATTAATTCCCCTTTGCTTCCTATATCATAGGGTAGGCTGTAGCAGGGTGCTTGGCTGGTGCTGATAAGCAAATTTTATAAGGTAGCCTCTGTGAAATTATGGTCAAAGGAGGAGAAAAATATGGAGGGAAGTTTAAAATATGCTATTCTACATCACACCATAGGTTCAAATAAATACAACCTTTGCTGTCAGTGGCACTAAAGTAAACAATTATTCATAAGGATGTTGTAACCAGGCATTTTTGCAGTGACTTACAGCACGATCAGCTCCAACAGAAGGAAAGAACACTTTGGGAACAGTCTGTAAAGGTGTATGTTAAAGCCTAAACGTCAATAAGGCAATCATTTACCCAGCTGGATTTCTGATATCAAAGGAGTAACAAAATATGTGCTTTGAGAGGACCTGATTATTAGTTTTTCCTATCTCTTCATTATATAGGGATAAAAATCTGTATACATAATTTTCCTAGAAAATGCCATAATTATGGCTGTCCTTTGGGTCTGCATCAGAATGTGGATTTGTTTCTTCAAGGAGACTAAAGAAAACTCGGGGGAGGATTGGTTCCCAGGAAATACAGGTTTCTTTTACTGAAAACTAATACTTAAAGTCATTAGACTGACTTAAATAGTAATGTGTGAAAAAATAGTGTGCAAACTTACCAGAATAAGTGTTACATAAAATTTTACAGGCACCTGCACATTTAATCTTTAGGTAAATAATTTGCATTCAATTTCACATTTGCATCTAATTTAATCCAGCTTTATAGCACTATTAAATTAAGTACAGCCATAAATACCAGAACTGGTATGGGAACAGCTTTTCTGTCTGTTAGAGGAAGACGTACGTCTGAGTTTGTCAAGTACATTTACACCACTCACGCTTGTGAACAAACAAAATGAGCAGCTTTTCCCTAAAATTGGGTCTTTTCTTTCCCAAATTCCTTTTACAAGTAGAAACCGCACAGGCTCGTCTATTACTGCCACCTACTGATAAAGTGATAAACAGCCGACTGAGACCAAAAAATACCAATGCCAACTAGTAATGACCAAAAGAGGGATTCTAAATTGGTTCACAAACTGTCTGAAACAGTTCCCTGATGAGCCAGCACTCCTGTGTTTGTGGGCTGCATTGTGTAAGATTTCACCTGTGTTCCTTCACGCTCAAACTTCACTCCCGCCTGTTGGGTTTTTATTTCGGGGGTGGGGGCTGTTCTCCAATTACTGGAGTCTGGGCCAAATACTTCCTCATATGCCACAGCATAATAATACAGCCAGAACAGAGCTTAGGCCACTGCTTATGCTTAGAATGGCACTTCGTGGAAAATACACTAGGCATGGCATAAGGATGTGTTTCGAAAGATCACCCATTCCACAAAACGTATTTGTCGTGTAGCTTCTCACTGCACCAAACCCTCGTGTCTTTGAGCTTTAGGTGGCATCCTCGAGCCCTTCACTCTCTCTATGGCATACTCCAAAGACATGCACAGATTTTCAGCAAAAGGAAGGAATAAGCCATACTTTATAGAAAAGAACCACTGGGACATTTTTAAAAACCTTTCAAGCAGCAGTAACATTAAAGATATTGACAGTGTAACAATCTGTCTCTGGCGAGCGTGGTTCACATGACTTTTTATCCTTAACTCTCTTGTTGCAAGGACTCCTCACTAGGGTGGGTTCTTGTCTGAGAGGCTCCCCCTGGAGAGCATATCAGCTTTTATCCTACTCATCAGAACACAATACACATAAATAGATTTCCAATATATTTACCTGCAGTGCTGATATGAACATGTCAGTCATACCCTGAAAAGATCAAGTGACAAAACTTCAGGTGCTAAGATTATTGAGAAGAAAATCCTCTACAGAAACTTTGACAATATATAGATAGCAGCCTTTCTGATGTCTTCTTTCTCAGCCTTTACATGCTCTTTTTGTACTGAGAGTTTGCTTCACACTCTGGAAAATTGCTACAGAAAGCAACTATGAAATAGAAATTAGAAGGCCATAAAAGTGATGACATTTCTTTACAGTTCTGTCCATACCAGCTAAACAAATACTTGCAGCAGGGGTGTGAATATATTTGAGGATATTTAAACAGAATCTGGATAAATGAAAAAAAGTACGTTAAAGATCATTAAAGAGGCCAAGTTAAACATTTGCTTAAGAAATGTCAGAGGTAGGTTTCTTTATGCATATTCCATTTGCTTCTCTCATTTGTATGTACTACTATCCCAGATCACCACTGCAGGAATTCCCACAAGGCACAGTATAGGCAGTGCTCAGTTAATGAGCAGTTAGTCAGTACTATTTTGGTGTTGTTATTCCTTGTGTAGCCCCAGGCCTGATTTACTCACAAATTCTGCTTTCCATGTAGAACTGTTCCCTGATGAGCTTCTCTGTGGTGCTCATCACGGGTTGCTTCACAAAGTATCTCCACAGTATCCTGGAGGAATATGAGGGTGGAACTATTTGCATCTTACAGTGGGAAGCTGAGGCAGAGCCTGGACAGATTGTGAGTACCTGCTGCTCCAGAGTTAGTTCTTTCAACACCTCACACAATGTTCCCACTTGCTCAGCCATCAGCTCTGAGTCCTCAGCTCTACAAACTGGAATGCCTTTTGCAAGTCAAACACACAGGAACTACAGGGGGAAAAAAGTAACATGAAAGATTTAGCTTTTTGATTTTCCTGGTCGTGTCAGTTCTCCCAAGAAGCAATGACCCTTAGCCTTGTAACCCCTATTTTGTGACCCCACCTCATTGGCCTTGCACTTGCGGCAACAAATGAAGCAGCCACCTGGTGCTTTCTCCAGCAGAGCACATCCGTCCTAGGGCAAGGTAAGCATCATGATGGGAAAATAGCAAGGGGTCATGCAAATTATTTTAAATTAAATATAGCCTGAATACTATCTATCCAGTGATAGATAGTAATGAAATGATAAACAATATTGTGGCCAATTTGCTTTGCAATTCCCCAACATCTTATCTCTTTACCAGGCATGTGCTTTAAAAGTGTATTTGCTGTTGTAGGCCTCTTTCTACAAATCTTATTCTTTTCTGTACATGCATCCTGAAGTCTTTGCGCCACTTGCTAAAAATAACTGTATTCTAGCTGCACATGAAGTAGTTAACCCCACCAGCTGGCTGCTGCCTGATTATTGGATATTTGATGTTCCACATCTCTGCGAGACATTCCCGTTTGCTCCCTGAGATGTGCTTGTCAAGATTTAGCTGCTGCCATATGGGTAGTTTCGAGTCCATTTCTATTTTTGCTTGTCGTGAAGATGTCAAGGAGTCAACTTGGACTGTAAAATTTATTATTGCTATATTGGTAATTTTGGATAACTGTGACCTAATTCAGCACAACTTAAAGCTACTCCTCCAAACAGACAAGAACGTGCAAAAACTTAATTAAAAGAATAAAAGGCTCAGCAAAATAATAGACAAATAATTCTGAACAAAACTTCCTTAACTGGAAGTTAATTCATAAAATGTTAAGTGGAAAAATTAAGATTACACTGTGTAGTACTGAAAAGCATTTAAAGAATAATGCAGTCATCAGACATAGTCAATATGGGTTTTCAAAAGGAAAGCTCTGTTTAACTAATTTGATCTGCTTCTGTGATAGGGTCACTTCCTAGTGGATGAAGGGAAGGAGGTGGATGTAGTTTTTCTGGATTTTGGTGAGGTTTTGATACTGGCTGTCACGGCAACCTTCTGGACAAGTTGTCCAACAGTGGGATGAGCAGATTCATGATATATTGGATGAAGAACTGGCCGAGTGGCAAGCAGAGCTCAAAGGGCTGCAGTGAAAGGGACCACATCTGGCTGGTGACCAGGGAGGTTTTTCAGGGCTCATGTCTAGAGCCAGTTCCGTTTGATATATTTATCAACAACCTGGTTGCAGGAGCTGAGCACACCATTAACAGATCTGCTGCTGACACCAAACTGGGAGGTGCTGTTGACTCTGTAGGAGGCTTTACAGGAGAATCTAGAGAGATGGAATACTGAGTAGTGATTAATGGGATGAAATTTAACAAGTGAAATGTCAGATCCTGCACCTGGGATGGAGTAACACTAGTCACTCCCAAAGGAGTCTGGGAACTCCTCTGCATCTGCACTTCATTGGATCAGAAAGCTGAAAGGGGAAGCAGTAAGACATTTCTTCTGTTTGGGAAGATAAGCAAAATCTATTTCTTGTAAAGACCCTAAGCAAGGTAAGGAAAGGATCAATAAATCCTCAATAGTGAATCTGTTTAGATTATGAACACCGGAAAAAGAATAAAACACATTCTTGGGATGCAAATTTATAACCCTTTAAACCCATAAAGGCCTTCATACCCTGATCTGTAATCTCTTTTAATATTTTTTCTTTAAAAAACTAAAGGCATGAAGATTTTGTGAAAAGTACTATGTCAGTGTTACTGCTGCCTGGGGAGAAAGTTAAGCCCCAAACCCCTAAAATGAAGTCTCTCACGAGACCTTCCTCTGCTTTCAGATGGAGTGTGCAGAGATCAATAGAACACAATTCCCTGGGGATGAACTCTGCTAAAATATACACAGCTCCACACTGATTATTGCTCTTCTCATCTGCTGCTGCTGTCCTAAAAATATCCCAGCTGCCCACTTGGGGCAAAAATTAGGCAAACAAATGTGGTGATGTATTTTCCTTTGATGGTTTGTCCCAAGTTCCTCCTGTCATTTGGTTCTGCCCTCATTCTCTTCTCCTTCACTCAGTTGTCCCTCAACCCTCAGAACTGCCCTTTTTTCCCCACCTGGATGTCAATCCTCCCTTGAGCCTGCCCCTAAGTCTAGAAGCTTCTGCTTTCCTCGATGTACTATTGGTTTAGTAAGTTGTATCCTCCCCTTGTTCTCCCCGATTGGTTACGGTTCTGTCAATCCCTCCCCGAGCTCCACCCTGAGTTTTCTTTGATTGGTTTATGGATTGTACCCACCCCTTACACCTCCCTTGCTTAAAAACTGTGTTGTTTGGTTCTTTCATCCCTGACCTTCCCTGGGTAAATAAACTGCCTTTGGGAACCAAACAAAAGGACTCCTCCCCGCTCTTTGTGCTGTTTCCTCGACGCTGACGCCATCAGGTGCCCTGGAGAGCAGAAGCGGCCCTGCTCTGCACCACCACCTGGAGCCAACTCTGGCCTGGGGATGGCCAATCTTGGCATGGACCGAGAGGAAGGGCTAGCTGAGGGAATTCTCAGGCTACTGCGTCAAACAAACACCAAAAAAACTCCTGAGTACTATGGACTAGCTAGCTTTGGTACATAAGTACAGCTCTGGTGTCCATCATGTCTTCGCTGCGTCAGACAGGAGACGCTTATCCAGAGAGACTCTGCAAATTTAACAGAAGCATCTTAAGTTTGCAAGCAGCCTGGGGAATAACATTTCTGTCTCTTCTGTCTCCAGCTCTTGTGCCCAACATGTTGTGCCTGTACTACACTTTGTGTGCCAGAGGTACCCTCTGAGTCTGTACTGTCAGAAGAGTAAATCTGCTCAGAAAGAATATAATGAAAATGGCGTATTTTTTACAGAGTTGTTATAACCCAAATCAAAATATAACCCAGCTCTCAATTTTTTCAGTTTTTCAGAAAAGTAATTTAATATTATCTCGAAGTTATATTCCAGATCAATTTTTCTTTTCATAGCATACATATTCACAATTCTTAAATCTTGGAAAAAAATCCAATTTTTATATGGGCACTTTTTAAAAAGAATGCTTTAAAAAGCATTCAGTGCCTTGAAGCCATGCTTCAAGACGCCAACATCAGCTTGCTTCACCAAAATACTAGTCCTCATAAAAGCCCTCGAGAATGCAAACTGAAACTCCTTTACTTATGGGAACTTCTGGAAATTGGGTTAATTGTTGGGTCTGATCACCTCATGATTTACATACAGGTGCACACTGTCAGTATCATACAGATGGTGATGAAATTGCGAGGCTTAGGTAAAATCTTTGGCTTCAAAAATCTCGTGGAGATGCAACAGAAAAATGGAATAGGAAAGGCCAATCCTCTACAACTAAACTGTGTTAATAACCACTTCCTACCTGACTAAAAAACAAAAAGCATACCAATCATCCTTTTGACCTGAATATCTGGTTTGCATAATATGGAAAAACAGGTTTCTCCTGGTTTGTATGTAATACAGTTACTTATCCTGGAAGATGGTAGGTAATACCATAGGGAAAATAAGATATTAAAGGATTGGGTGCTCTGTTTTGCCTGCAAAGAAATAATCACTCCCAGGTATGTTTATAAGATCAACCCCCATCAGATCACCTGGCATGGGTGGGAGAACCTAACATATTGGGTACAAGGAATGTAGCCAAATACGGATAAATATTAATAGATGGACCAGTTTTTATTTCTGCAGCTGAACATGCTGAAAGGCAAGTCAAATGTAAATAGTGATTAATCATAGCGTTTTTTGTGTAAATGCTTTCCCTACGACTACTATTTGCTGACAAGTACCCACTTGCATGTTAAATAAATATGCAGCAAACTAAACCTGTTGTATTTCCAACACATTTTCCTTCTGCTTGTAAACCTAATATATAAGGGTAAAAATCATTGGTTTGCCTTCTAGTATCTCACCCCACTTGATGAAAGGTAATCTTAACTAAGCAGTTTGAAAGGACTGGAGGCACTTTCCAAACACTTTTCATGGCTTGGGTATTTAAAAAAAAAATTAGTCTTCTTTTTGTAAAAAAATAATTTATTTCCATTCCACTTCATACAGATCAGGTTCTGTTTCGAATTAAATGTGTTTCTAATAGACTAGCAACAGCAGTCATTCATTTAGGTCTTACAGCTATTACACACAATCTTCCAGTTTGTTATCTAGTTATTAATTAAGAAAATTGTTTAGCAATTGAGTCAAACTACGACATTCATTAACAAGAGGGAAAAGGCAGAAAATTATGTACAAAAAGTTCCACCCGAACTTGAGGAAGAAATTATTCACTGTGCAAGTGACTGCACACTGGAACAGATTTTCTGGAGAACTTGTGGAGTTTCCCCCTCTGGAGATGTTCAAGAACCACGTGGCGTCAATCCCGTGCCAGGTGCTCTAGGATGACTCTGCCTGAGCAGGGAGGTTGGAGCATATGACCCCCTGTGGTGACTTCCAAGCTGACCCTTTCTGTTAATCTCCGATTCTGAGAAGCCTTTGCTTATCTATCCACATCACTATTTCAGGAAGATATATCTTGGGGCAGTCTGAGGAAACAAATTTCTCCTTGTTACCTGTGTGCAGGAGACCAGAGACAAGTAAATTCTCAAGGTGCTGATAATATTGTGCTCTCCTTCATCGGATCGTATTTAAACTCTTCCAGCCAGGACAGAGTTCTGCAGGTGGCGGGTCACTCCTTACGCACCCAATTTCTCAGAGTGGTGGCTGAAGGTAACAGGTGAAGCCGAGCTGAAATTTTCGGCATTTCATAACGAGTTTAAGGATTCTTGGCCGTGGTCCAGTCACAGTTAAGAACACTTTGATTGTCTAACACCTCCCCTTGGAATTTCAGTCAAAGAACATGTTACTTGCTTGGAATAAAATACTCCACAGTTTGCGAGCGCCGTAGCAGGTCTTTGCCAAGGCGAAGCGCTCTCTCCTCTTTATTGAGTTAGTAAAAGATTGTTCTGGAAAGCTGTTTTGTTCCTAACGCAACGACTTTTGAGAAGGGGCATTCAGCGGATTATGGAATAACCATTACGCCGGGAGGGTTTCCCCCGCAGCCGGTGCCGCGNGGGAGGAGCCGCGGGCGGCCGAGCCGGGCCGTCGCGCCGGCGCCGCTGGGAGAGGCCGGCGCGAAGGGGTAGGGGCCGGCGGCTGCGGCGGCCAATGCGAAACTGGCTGGTGCTGCTGTGCCCCTGTGTGGTCGGGGTCGCGCTACACCTCTGGCTGCTGCTGAGCTGCCCCGGCAGCCACCCGGCAGGTAGGAGAGGGGCGGGCGGCGGCGGATCCGGGCGGGCTGGACTCCTCCACCCTCTCTCCTCAGGCGAGGAGAGGTCGGGGCTGGCGGGACAGGGGTGCAGGTAACGGGGGCGGGAGGCGAAGGGAGGGATGCTGTGACCGGGGCAGTGGGAGCAGCGCCGGCGTGCCCGCGGGTTCGTCGGGACGGAGCGGCGGAGAGCAGCGCAGGCTCCGCCGCCCGAAGCGGAGGTACCGAGCGCGGTGGCGGTGCGGAGCTGCGCGGGTGCGGAGCGGCTGGTGCGGGGCCCAGCTCCCGCTTCCGAGCGCCTCCTGCGCCACCGGCACTCTCCGGCTCCCACCGAGGCACGTGGGGAAGAAATTCCCACCGATGCCGCTCCTGTCGCGTCATTCCCGGTCCTAGGAATAGCTCTTCGCACTGCGCTGTGTTTGCCTCGGCGGGCTTTAAAACTACCGTGCTGCAAAAACCTATTCATAGAACACAAGTGAAATCCGATCCTTGAGGGCTTACCTTGTGCTCCTTACAAAATGAGGTGTAGTTTTCAGGCCANTTACTTGCTTGGAATAAAATACTCCACAGTTTGCGAGCGCCGTAGCAGGTCTTTGCCAAGGCGAAGCGCTCTCTCCTCTTTATTGAGTTAGTAAAAGATTGTTCTGGAAAGCTGTTTTGTTCCTAACGCAACGACTTTTGAGAAGGGGCATTCAGCGGATTATGGAATAACCATTACGCCGGGAGGGTTTCCCCCGCAGCCGGTGCCGCGGCCGGGGGAGCCGGGCGGTCTCGGAGAGGCACAGTTCGTGAGGGGGACGCGCCGCCGCCGCCGGCCGCTCTCCCGCGCCCCCCGCCGCGTGAGACGCGCGGAGCCCCGCGCTCTCCCGGCGCCCCGCGGCATTGTGGGGGCTGTAGGCGGCCGCCGCCGCCNTCGTCGGGACGGAGCGGCGGAGAGCAGCGCAGGCTCCGCCGCCCGAAGCGGAGGTACCGAGCGCGGTGGCGGTGCGGGGCTGCGCGGGTGCGGAGCGGCTGGTGCGGGGCCCAGCTCCCGCTTCCGAGCGCCTCCTGCGCCACCGGCACTCTCCGGCTCCCACCGAGGCACGTGGGGAAGAAATTCCCACCGATGCCGCTCCTGTCGCGTCATTCCCGGTCCTAGGAATAGCTCTTCGCACTGCGCTGTGTTTGCCTCGGCGGGCTTTAAAACTACCGTGCTGCAAAAACCTATTCATAGAACCGGGTATGATCCAACACAAGTGAAATCCGATCCTTGAGGGCTTACCTTGTGCTCCATACAAAATGAGGTGTAGTTTTCAGGCCACAAATCTTCACGGCCGAGAAGATGGGCATCTCTTGGAACCGAAACTTTCGTCAGCTACCCCCAGGTGCTGTTTGACAATATTAAAAAATACTGTATGTGAACACGTAGTGGTGTTTTTTTACTTGGGGTGTGCTTAGAACTGTTTAGTGACTCAGTAGCTTGTTCACTAATGGAGCCACACTCGGCAACTGGTGCCTATTTCCCGTGCAAGGGCGTGCACAGCTGTGAGAAAACAAGAATCTGCTCTTATTAATTGCCAGTGGCAATTAATAGTACAGGTATGCAAGAAGCAAGGTCAGTGCATTTGCATAGTCTGAAGGCTGCAGAGTTGTGTAGATGTCCCTCTGTCTGTATTCTGGCTTTTGCATATCACATCAGCAGTGGTCACACTTGAATTATAAGAGAATGGGAGATCTAATTGTTGAACTTCTAGCCTGATGTGCATTTCAATTGCCCAGTTGGTTTTGTTCATCTTTCACGTTGCCGTTTTGGAGCTTCAGAGCATTAATTTGGAGTTAGAAGTGGCAGTGTGGAGTCTCATGATGACCTTTCCCACATAAATGTGTTTTCCAACTAGCAAACATTTCTAAAGAAAATCCAGAAGTTTCTCTGTTGGTGTTGGTGTGAATGAGTGGTTTAGGTCACTTAAATAATCACTGTTAAAGGTATTAGCAAAAGTAGGAGTCACACAAATTTGTAGAAGAGCAGCTTAACAAACTTGGATCTCAAGGTTCTCTCTGCTACATGGATGAAACATCCCAAGAAAACTCCAGCTAGAATTAATTTAGAATGATTTACACAGAGACCAAAGACTCAAAAGGATAAGGGTTTGCTCTGGTTGAGTCACAATGTCCAGTGTGGATCCCCTTGCTTTTCAAACTCCTGATGGAGCTTAGGTGCAGCTAAGTCCAATCTTAGTCTCCAACTTGATCAGCGGTTTATATCTAAATGATTTAGCAGCGCTTAATCAATGACTAAGTTAACATTTACAAAGTGATTTTCCTTTCCTAAAAGTGAGTACAGTGGGTGAGAAATGATGGGAAATCTAGGTATATGTTTCCTCCAGTACCTTAAAATATCCATAAGCTGCTGTTACTCTTTTTTAGAATGCGGCATTTGCAAATGTTCTGTTTTTATTAAGATATATGGAAGAATCACCACACTGCCCCTTGTCCACCAGGTGCTCAAAAACTTTAATTCTCTACTTGGTCCCTGACATTTTTTGGTTGCCGTCTCAACTTCTGCAGAGTGCTTGCTGCGCTGCTGCTGTCATTTGCCCCACCTTTTCAAGGGAATTTCTCAGAATATCACCTATAGATCTGTACAGTTTCACATTCTGAGGGAGTGAGACTGTCTGTGAAGTTCAGCAAACATGGGATGAGCAATTGTGGGTGAATGTTTATATACCCCTGTGGAAGTCTGTTAAAGTTCTATTGTGAACTTTTCCAAATAAAAAGAAAGTTACTTTTTATCCTCCTGCAAGGGGATGGACCATAAAGGACACATCTGTCACACCTGGCACGGCTGTGCACAGTGTGTGGCTCCTTGTAGCTGTTAGTTGCAGTATTGGGTACTGCAGCTCTCCGTGGGGCCGTGTTGGCATTTAAGAGCTGAGAATGAATTGGTAGATCGCCTCCCCTCTGGTTTACACACTGGCCAAGTGGGTGAATTGTACTGTGGGTTCTGGAAATAATGTGCAATTTTTCTAAGTCTGCTGCTACCCCAGAATTATTTCCCTTTCATGCTGCAGCAGGAGTCGGGCATTGCAGTACCTTGGCAGTCTTTGGATCAGGAGTGCAGGGACTGCATGAAGTACACGCACTGTACCCCCTGGTTTCTGTGAGGTTTAGGGACAAGATTTGAACCAAAGGACCACACACTGCCGACCATTGGGTGCTAGGCTTTAGTATTCAAAATATCGAAACCCAGAGTGGTTCCATTGTGATTTTCTGCTGCAAAGCAAGTAGACAACCTTCGCTTCTAGCCCAGAGCCATAAATTAACTTTTGTGGTTTGGTGAATAACACTTGCTCTGTTCACTGCAGTGGTGTTAACTCTGTGCTGTCCAAGTTGTACACCCAGCTTCTCAGCATCCTGTTGCATTAATACTGAAATTTGTGCTCCTGTATCTGTGTGGAATTTTGTCAGTTGTTGAGGGCTGACAGGAATGAGAGTGTGTTTTGCTTTAGTGATGGGTCTGAGCTCATCAGAGGAATCTGAGGGAAACAAAGAATCAGCTTTCCTCAGTTTGCTGTCATCGGGGTTGTCCCATATGTTCCCATCTCATTTTTCAGGGGATACAATTAATTTCCTAATCTGTACAATGTCAGGAGGATGGAAAGCCCACATAAATTTGATGTTTTCCTCCAACTTTTATTTTCTCATTTTCTTCCTTTAACTGATTTTGCAGCTCCTCCATTTTCAAAGACAGTATTAATTCAGTTGCCTCTAGGAGTTTTATTTCTTCCTTTAGGTGTAGTACCCTTTTGTTGTTATTCTTGCTATCTTGGTAAGCAGCTTCTAATCAGGTTCCTAGCATTTTGCAAATAATTCCTTTTCCATCCTTTATCTGGCCCCGGCCACCTTTAGCTGTCCTTTCACAGCTGTACAATCATACCAGTTAACACCACCCTGTTCTTCTGAGAATTTGGAACTTGGACTTATTCCGTGCTTTCTTAGGTAACCTGTGCTTCTATTTGACATCCAGTCAAATATGCCAGTTTGTCACAAATGAGTTTAGGTTGCTTACAGAATCACCTTCAAAGGCAGTAGCAAAAACAGGTATCACCTGTATTTAACGTGAGATCACAACTAAGCACCATGTAGCCAACTCATTTATTTCCTGTTGCCCCCAACCCCATCAGTGGGATGGGAAGGAGGATCAGGGAAAAAAAAAAAAGAAAAAAAACCCCCGTGGATTGAGAAAGGAAGAACTGAGTTAAAGTTCATTTAGAATGATTTATACAGAGGCTGAAGATGCAAAAGGGTAAGGGAGACCCTCCTGCTGAGTCATGAGATTCAGAGTAGTACCCCTTACTTTCTAAACTCCTCATGGAGCTGAGGGGCAGCTAGGCCCAGTCTTAGTCTCATACTTGGTCAACGATCAATATCTAAAGGATTTAGCAGCACTTAATCCTTGACTAATTTAACATTTACAAAGTGATATACAAAGTGATAGAATTGCTACAGTGACCTCATTATACATCCAACATTCATGCAATACTGGCAGAAGAGTATCAAAGTCAGTCCACACATGCACACACACTGACACAAGGAGATCTATTTATATACAGGGGTATATGGGTATAAATGTGTAGAGGTATACTTGTTAAAAATTCCCCTCGAGTTCAGTGAAACGCTCACTTCAAATACCTTGGCATTTCTCAGTGGGAAAGGGTTGAGCCTCAAGGAATGGAAAGTTTCAGCCCAGGCCCTGTCATCAATTTTGGATGCAGATCCTCAGAACTTTGCAAACTGAAGAGTCTGTGAGGTTCCAGAGACATCCTACTCAGGGAGTCGCTGGTGGCAGCTTGCTGTGGTACAGGAGAGCTAAAGGACTTCACTCAGGACCAGTTTTTAGGGTTGTTTAGATGGTGGGCTTTAGTAATCTATAGATTTTGACCCTGAGCACAATCTTGGTTGGCAATTGCTAGAATTTTCAAAAATCCAGAAGCTATGGAGTCTGTTCCACTAAGAGTACAGTTCAGGTAAGGAATGTTCCAGGCCTGTCAGGGGATGACTGATTACTCCTGCTGTCATTCCTTCCATTGGTCAGGCAGCAGGAGTTCCTTCCCATGGTCAGTGTCACCCTCACCTTAACCATGCTGGGGCTGGTTCCTGGTCCAGTCAAGGGACACTTCACTGCCCAACTGATTACACAAAGGCCTAACGGGAATTTCTGAGGTAGAGCAGCCCTGAGGAAAGGGAGGAAGACACCGCTTGGAAGTTGGGGAAGGAGAAAAGTACCTTTGCTCTTCAGAATTTCCCTGTTTTGAGCACTTATTATTGGAGTAGATGTTCATTACTGTAAAACCATGCTGCATTGGATAATGTTAGGATAACTAGGGTTTTTAATAAGTGAGGTTTTTTAAATACTGAAAGAGCAAGTGTATGATTTTTTGTGCAGGGTTTATTTAGTTGTAAATAAATACTATTGTAAAGTTACTATTGAGTAATGTATTCACACGAGAAATGCCTCCTGTAAAATGGGAACATATGTCATCTGTAGGAAAATGCTCAATACTGTACATGTATTGCCCTTTGTAGGCCCAATCATTTAATGGTATTTAAAGAAGAGTCTGTCTCCTAGCCTTCAAAGTACCACAAAATGTACAAGATGGAGGTATGGCTGCCTTGGCAGAAGAAAGAAGGATGAGCCAAGGGACCTCAGATGTCTTCTTTGTCTTCTTGTGTTGTATTTTTTTATTATTCAGAGTGTTTTAGGAACATTAGTGAATTTGTATACAAGAGAAAGAAATGTCCCTGTTTATTAAAAGGCTTCTTGAATCTGAAACTACTTAAGAGCATCTGGTAGTGCCTGATAAAGCCAGTCTTGTTTCACTTGAGTAATTTTTTTTTCCTTGTTTACTATTCCAGCTGTTCTTCACTACCGATCACCTGGAATCCCTGGTGTGAATAAAAAGTAAATCTTATCATGGGGCAGTGTTTTGCAATAGCTGTGACTTAAAAATGTGTAATTTGTATATTCTCTGGTATTTTTGTGTAATTGTGTACAACAGCCGTGTGTTATCTCAACAGTTGCAGAATTAGCTACCAGTAGAGAGCAAAGACAGAGTGAACAGCAATTCTGGTTTTTAAGGAGTTTAATTACCCTCCCAAATAATCATCATCACACATTCAAATGGAAATCTGTCAAAAAGTTGATAACCTGTTTTAGTGATTATTTACCTTGGCTTCATTGACTCACTAACATAAGATTGGAACAGACATCTTCAGCCATCAATTCTGCTTACTATTTCTATTAAGCAACTCTTGGTCTCTGTCATAAAATGGTAGGTGGGCAGCCTACATTTATTTAGTGAAGGCTTGGGGTGGCTTTTTGTCTGTTCACTTGGATTCCTAGCAGTTGTAGGAAGAGGCTGTTCCAGAGGCTTGTTGTCCTTATTAAAAATACGTTCTCATTTCTAGCCTAAGCTTACTTGCAACTAGTTTATGCCCTTTAATTCTTAAACCTTTCAGTCAAAAGGGTCTTTCTCCTCCTTCAAGTACATCTTCAGCGTGTAACCATAGAGGTCAAAGGTGTCTATTTTAAACCTTTGCTTTCTTAAGTTGAGCACCTCAGCTACTTCTAACTTCTAGTGGAAAATAAGCTTTCCATTTCTAGAAAACAATTCAGTTTTATCTATAGGTCAGATGGCTTTAAATGTAAACAGTGTTCCAGTTTGCACTCATTCCATCTACTTTTCTTCCTCTATTGGCAGTAGTTTCTGTAATAAAGTCTTCCTTTTAACTACCCCTTGTGAAGGTCTGTAGTATGCCTGCATTCTTGGCCCTCAGTTTTGTCTCTCCCTGTGCAGTCTTCAGACTTTCTCTGTGTTCATGATCACATTTACCTTGGTGTCACAGAAAAGAGAGTACACTTCTTTTAGGCAGTACTCAGTAACTGGAAAAATAAATAGGCTCAATCCTGAGACCAAAGGCCTTTGTTTTAGTGTCCTGACTTTGGCAGCTCCCTGCTTTTTTTTTTTGTTCATCAGTTAATGAGACTGTAATTCACACTTCTGAACAAGATTTATGCAGGAACATGCTTTTAGGTTTAATTGAAATCCTTGTCTATCTGGTTACAAACAAGTGCTATCCAAAGAAAGTTCATGAGTAGGAAGCTTAGTTAATTTTTTGTAAAAGTCTTAGATAAGTGCTAATTATAAAATGACCTCAGAAACTTGAGAAGGAACAGACAGACCTGCTTTTAGCACTCCAGGTGGATTCATTGCTAATTGTGTGTTTTAATTGGTGACACAAATCTTATTGAGTAGGAAGTTACTCACTGTAGGGCTTCAGCTACAGGGCCTAATCAGAAAGCCCCACACATTCTGTGTAATCTTCTGCTACTTGGCTGATGCTAATGCCCTTTAAGTTGTTATTCCTGTTACATTTCTGGGGTGGGGGGTGGCAGCTAAAAATTGGCCCTTTTGGACTTGTGAGACTAGTGAACAATTATGCAACAGATTAAAATCCACCGTTTTCTAGAGAATGCTAGTATGCCTTCTGTTGTCCTGTGGCTCAGCATGCCCTTCTTCAGGGACTGGCCTAATGGAACCAAAATACGGGAACAACCTTTGAGGTGCTATGAGGTGAAGTTTTGCTAAAATATGGGACCTTCTTAAGAAAGGATGTTGCCTGAAATCTGGTAGTCCTGTCTGCCAGGGAGTAGCATGCTTGGTCACAGTTATTTCATCTTTTGAAGGTATGTAAAGACTTACAGACCGGTGGCCTTGGAAACTGAAACTCAGCAAGTCAAGCTTGGCATTGGCAGTAGATCTGCAATTCTGCCTAAAATGCCAGTTATCCCCCACCCTTCATGTGTAAGATCTTAGTGTGACATGGTTTTTCATGGATAGGCCACCCCCAATATAAAACAATCCCCTAACTTTTGATAACACAAAATAATTGACAAAGAAGACACAAAATAAACTGATGGTATTTCCCAAATGAATTGGGATTTTTTTAGGGTTTTCAGTTATTCTGTGGACAGATGTCTGAGATGCTACAAACTACTAATGAGTGGCACTGGAATTGCATTTTTATATTTTGGGACTGGAGCAGGGGCAAAGAGGACCGGTTCTGCCAGAGTTGGTGGAATTAAGGTTTTCAACAGTTATCCTCTAAATTGTCCACTGAGTGGACAAGAAGAGAGCAAGTCGCCTTCCATGGGAGCAGGCTTTTCTTCCTTGGCAGCAGGGATTGGTAGCCAGTTTTCATCAGATAAAGGTGCTATACTCTGCTTCCCCTGCCCTGCCACAACCCCACGCCTTCCCTCCACAGCATAAAAAAAGGAGGGATCAATTTGTGTTACAAAAAGGCTTTGCTTTGTTTCGTTGGACTATGCTTCTGATGCTTTGTCCATTGTTCCCAGTTTTGTCTAGAAATGTTCAAGTGTTAAATAATTGAGGTGTTTAGGGTATCATCACCACTGTTACTACTGCCACTTGGCAATTCAGAAGGACCCTGCTGTCCTATTTCTTTTAAGGAATGCAGTTGATGTAAAAGAGAAACCTCTGCCTGCGGAGGTTTTGTTCTTTGAATCTGTAAATCTTGTATAAAAGCTTGTCTGCCTCACGGAGTACTGCAGAAACCAGGGGTGCACATCTTGACGATTTCTAGCTCTGGGGTGAAGTAGGTACTGCAGGGAGGTCAGGTAACTCTTCTTGCAGCAAAACATGTAATGCAGATGAGCTGTAGCAGATTAAGTGAAGTAGATTAAAAGGGGGAAAGAGCTGCTTTTGCTCTTTGGTTTGTTCTTTTTCTGTGTGTGTCAGCATTCTGTAAATACAATTCTTTAAATTGAGTTAATTCCTTCCTTTGTGTTTGTTTGGATCATTCGCAAAGCGGCAGAGAAGAAAAAAGTATTAAACCTCAGGAATATGGTTGTGAGATCACAGGAATAAGCAGAGATAAAAATATATGGGGTTTTTTATTTTGGAGGAGTGTTGTTCCTTTTTAGTCTTATCTTATGAAGTGGATTAGTTGAGAATATTCTAAATAACTTCTGCTTGGCCTACTTAGTTCCATTCATTGATTTATTCAGGGAAAAAAAAAAAAAGAAAGAAAAAAGCTGCATTGGTAGCAGAAGATACAAAGCCCAGCCTTCTGTGGAGCTCACTTATTTTAGCTGTGTCCAGTGGAGGTGCTCTGGTGCCTGATATTGCAAGTAAGCCTACACTGCTGTGTTTCTCAGTGCAGGCACTAATGATGAATCTTATCTTTGTCTTCTCCAGTTGCATGAAATGCAGAGACTTAATCACTTTGTGGACTGCATATTATGTCAAATTTCACTGAAAATGACTGGCAAATTTAGTAGTTGATTGGGGACTCATCAATAGAAATATGTTTACCAAGACTGTGTTTGTTGACAAAATCAAGCTGAATGATCTCTCACTTTTTTCATCTCCTTATAATGAAGCAGATATAATTAACAGCCTAATTTGACATTTTATTGAGAATCAGTCTCATGGGAAGAAGAGATGCGTGCTCATCTTTGTAGTTTGGGATTTTGAAAAACTTCAAGAGGTGCTGAGGTGGTTAAAATCTGAGTAGGGTCAGCAGACTGCCTGTCAGTGATGACCTCTTTCCATGGCCAGCTCAGCTGCACACACACCTCTGCATCTTTAGCCGTGTCTTCTGAAGGCACAGCTTTGTGCTCTACATATGCACTTGTTTACTTTTTTCTGTATCTCTCCCAAACTTTGATCTGTTGCTAGTTCGAAGTCAAGCTTGACAGACAAGGGGAGGTTGACCAGCACTTTCACCCATTTCATGAAAACTGGTGACTGAGAATCCTGTGAAAGTTTCCTGAAGCTGATACTGAGGTGAAAATCCGTACCAATAAAAGTACAAGTATGGCCAGATGTCAGAGAACTGTGTGGAAGCCAGTCCTTACAAATGTCAGAGCCCAAGAAAGCTTCAGTAGGAGCTTATATAAAAATAAAGATGAACAATGTGACACAAGGTTTTGGCAGACTGGACTAAGTAGACTTAGAGCTGACAAAAGTACTGCTGACAGCTGCTGTAGAGAATTAAATGAACCTCAGCAGGTGAGGGAGGGCTGCTTGCTTTTTTGTTTTTGTAGGTTTTGCTGTGGATTAACAGGTAGGCTTTGTGTATTTGTCTCAGGTTCTATTGAGAAGTCTGGGGCTAAGTAATGCAGTCAAGGTGCAGCTTTGAGTAAGTAAGAATTCAAAAGTAAGGCAGAGACTGGTAGTGTGACCTTTGGATTGGAAAGCTTCCTCTCCTTCTCCATACCTTTGGAGAAGGTTCTAAGCTTCATAATGGAATGTGGTATGTAGCTTTTTTCTTTTTTTTTTTACCCCCTTCACAAATGACAAAATTTACAGTTTTTTCTTGTTTTTGAAATCAGAAAATGTAAAGACAATTATCTTGCAGAAGCAGTTCCAGGTAAGAGCAAGGTATATTATATGATACAATCCAACACTTAAAACTTTGGCCTAAAAGTGCACGAAAATAGAATGTAAGGTAGCTTTGGTCCTGAGTGGCAAGTATTGATTACTTGTCTAAATTGTCACTATTGACTTTGAGGTCAGCAATGTTTTCTCTTAAATTATGCTGCATCAGAGAATATCTATGCACATATCGGAATTATCCTTATAAATTAATAATAGCCTTAGTATTTTTTTCCTATACTTCTCACTTTATCTCCTTTTTTTAAATAGTGCAAGTTCAGAGAAACACATATGAATCTATTTTCCTGAAATTTTAGCATTATTCCTACTTTTCCATAGGAAGTAGAAATCTTTACTAACAAGCAAAAAAAAGTTTTGTCAAAGTAAGCTTTCTTTGTTTTTTTTTCATTTTCAGTGGTTTTAAAAGTAAAATGACATAACTCTTGGGACAGAGAAAACAGACAATCTTCTGAATATAGACCACTGCAATGCTGTTCTGAAAGCAATAGGATATTAACTCTGAAGCTTCTGTTACATTAGCATTGTTCCCATGTGGATGGTTCATAAGGAAAAGCTTCACTCATTTTAAAACATTAACTAATTAAAAGTATGTGTATTTGATTTTAGTAGCTTATTTTTAGTTGGTTTTTTTTAAAATTCAGTCAACCTAACTTATTATAGCTAACTCAGCTATTCTGAGTCAAGTCACCTCATAGACTTGTGTCCTTAGTTTTATTTTTCTTTAATTTTGGTTTAATGGAATGGTTCTGCTTCTTATTAAAAGTGATGTTTTAAAAAAGAAATCTGTAAACAGTTCCTCATCTACAGCCTGCAAGCATATTAGGCCTATGAACTTTATACTGGAAGGCATGGAGTTAAGGCTGAAGGATAATCAAAGGATGGATGAAGAAAAAGGGAGAAAAAAAGGAATGTGTAAGCAGGAATTATATAACTACACAGGAATTTGCTATAGTGTTGTACTTTATAAACATATGTCTGTCTCATGGATCTCTGCTGTCTTGGAGAGCTGGTGATTCTTGGCTATGTAATAACCTATGAGGGCATACAGAGCCTCTGAGTAAATGATATTTACCAGCATAGAGAAAAACTAAATTGGTATTTTGGTTCAACAGTGTGTTTGACTTACATGTTTCTTCAGATACTACATAGGGCACTAGGTTTGCTGCTCCGTAGCAAACAAGTCATATTCCTAAACCTCACCACCAGTTCAATTGTGGTTGTTGTAAGAGGTGCAACAGTTGACTTCAATGAAAAAATGAAGAATGGAGCTAATGGCTCATTGCTTGGGATTTTAAGTTCTGAGCCTTAGTTGATGGAAGCTTCTCTTTAATAGGTTAATGTTCATCTTAAGTAATTGATAATCTTGTAGCTGTTCCCAGTACAGATTCATTTAAATAGTGGTAGAACTTAACCTTCTTATAGAAAATCAGTGTTTGCATCCTTAGAACTAAAATATTGAGTGGGAAATAGACTGGGAAAGGTTTACTTGTGGTAACATCACTCTGTAGTTTTTCTGCTTTTGCATTGTTCTGAGAATCTATTCCAGAGTAGTTTTATTTGGCTTCTGGAGTAAAGGCTATTTTTAATAGCCCTAAAGAACAACAAGAGAAGTTCTGAAATCTTGATGTTGCTTCAGAATGGAACAGAGCAGTGCCAAGGCCTCTCCACTGCATGCTGAACACTGACAGTGGCTATAAGTGGATATAAGGCTAGATGGATGTCTGGTGGGATTTTGCAGAGCAGTTTTTGTGGCAGTTGCTGTGAGGTCCTAGGTTAGTGAGCAGTGTAAAAGAACCCATCTATTCAGCTTCAAAGTGGAGAAAGGGGAGGCTGGTACAGGAGGTAGAGTCTGGATAATAATTCAAATCCTTCTAGTGGGAGTTCACAATACAGACTTGGCAGTATTTTTAGTCTCTTAATTAGATTCTAAAAAATCTCATCTATGCTGTATGCAGTAGTTTAAGGTGCACTCACACTTGTATTTGTTTCCTTTATCTGCAGCCCAATGAAAAACATAGTGAGATGAGAGGGAAACAATCTTTTGCTAAAATTAAATACAAATCTGTCTTAACTCTAGGGATGTCTGATAGATTAAACTAAGCAAATTCCCTTTAGCTACTTGCCTGACTCTTTACAGGCTCTAAATCAGAGCTTCTCAGGTCTCTATCTGGTTATAATCCTGCTTGAAATCAAGTTCAGGTTTCATGATCTCTAAATTAAAACAGCATAAGCTAAATCCTGGATTACAAGTATTGGCAGTGGCATCCAGCTTTGAATAAAGCCAGATCATTCCCCTGTGTAGGGATGTAAAACCATGTGTGAAGGCACAGTGGTGTTCCACTTCAAAGGGTTAGAAACAGTAGGCCGAAATTGTGAGGCAGAAAGGTGGTCCCAGAAACTTTAGAAAGAAGGAGGAAAATGGGCATGTTAGTGAAGGTTTTGGCATATTGAAAATGTTTCTCTGATTCCAAACCAAGAGCTCAAAAGTAAATCTGCTGCTTGTTTTTAGTGTTGCAGTTCCCTTGCTTTTGAGATGTCCTTTAATCACAGAATTACAGAATGGTTTGTGTTGAAGGGACCTTAAAGATCATCTGATTTCAACTCTCCTGCTATGGGATGACTCCCACCAGACCCAGTTGCTCAAAGCCCCATCCTACCTGACCTTGAACACTTCCCAGGATGTCAGCCACAACTTCTCTGGGTGACCTTTGCCATTGTTTTACCACCCTCCGAGTAAAGAATTTCTTCCCAACATCTAATCTCAATCTCCCCTATTTTAGTTTAAAACCCTTTCCCCTTGTCCTATCACTATCTGCATTGCAAGAAGTTGCTTCCCCCACTTTTTGTAAGCTCCTTTTAAGTACTGGAAGGCTGGAATTTTAATTATTGCTTGCAACTCAGGCTTGTGTTAATATGTGCATAAAGTAAGTATTTGTCACTTTGTCCTTCTAGGTCCACTGTCCTTCTTTCCTCAGTGGAAGCTGAAGCATTATGATGTTATTGTAGGTGTTTTGTCAGCTCGACACAATCATGAACTACGCAGTGTTATAAGGAACACTTGGTTCAAGCACCTGAAACAGCATCCTGCCCTGAACCAACGGTAACCTCTACTGTTCTGTAGTTTGGGCCTGGGGGGCAGGGCGTGAGGACTGGAATGCTGAAATATCTTCATTTAATAATTTTTCTTTTAAGGTATTTCCTAGTTTATTTGTTTGTTTGTTAGCATCTTGTACTCTGATAGATTAAGTCTGCTTAGTATATAAGAATACTTGCCTTGGGCTGTAACTACTTTTTATATGCTGCTGTTTGCTTGTGCAATTACTTGCCACTGTTCATTAGTGGTGTATAAGCCTTCTCTTTTTTGTGTTGCAATGTATGGTGTGCATACATTACATCCTCGGTAATCCAGGATTCTTGAAAGCAGGCAGGATAGCATCTGGTGAGAGAACCACAAAACTGTTGCAAACAGCCTCAGCTGTAAAGTTCAGGTTTATTTCCCACTGAACCAGGTGGACCAAACTGCTGCGGTGTGAGTGGCCCTTCCTGATTGCTTGCATAGACCTGACAGTGTACAGGCAGGTCTGGTTTTGCTGAGAATCTCTGCTGCACTTCGTCCCTGGAAATGCTGCCATCCTCACAGCTTGGTACCTGCCTTGCACTGAAAGCATTTTGCTGTTCCCAAATTTGTGTCAGCTTGCAGCCTGGAATGCAACATACTTCAGTCATCTAACATTGTGACCTTTCATAGCTTATATGGGGTTCTGGGAGGACATTTGGCTGCTAGGTGAAAAGATAGGTTAAGGTGGATCCTTGCTCTTCGTAGGACTTGATGTCTCCCTACTATGGAATAACCATGATTGGAGCTGGAGAAGAACATCTTGTTTTGCTACAACCCAAAGTTGAAATATTTCATTGTAACAGATAGTCTGGAATCCTTGTTCCTCCTTTGATGCTATGTGTCTTTTTTCTTACTATTTTTTCCATTGGCTTCTGAATGCGTAGTATTTAAAGAGTCTTGAATTAAGTAACAAACCCAGGCCAGGAGGGGCAGGTCTCTGGGATCCTTCAGTGTTGCCTTAGGTCTTTTTTCTGTTTAGTGTGCTGGCTGTCTTGAATCTCATTTCTAGCTGCCAATCTTCTTGCGACCTCATAATGTAAAATGTTAATGTGGATTTGGAATTGAGCTCCTGTGAGGGGATTCATGTGGTTGCTCTACATACCAAGTGCCATTGCTGATTTTTAAGAGGTTCAAAATCTTAACCCTGTGAAAGACAGGCCGTGGTGATAAAATTAAGTTTATTGAAGATGGAGGGAGGAGGGAAGAGAACTGGTGTTAATAAAAGCAAATTATTTTAGTGTCCTTGTGAAGTTTATAATAGGTGCTCATGGTTGTGCTGTGCCAGTGAAGGACAGAGAAGACCCCTACTCCTGCAAACTTCTGAACATCAGTAACCCAGGTATAGAATTTAACTTTTAAAAATTCTGTGGTCTGAACTAGAGCTAGTCATCTTTTCTGAGAGTAGTTTGGGGGGTTTAATTGAGACAGCTAGTCTTGAAAACAAATACCTCCTGGAACTTGTTGTATAACCTTCCTGTAAGTACCATGTGCAGGCCAGAAAGGGAGAGATATTTGGACCTGTAAAGGGGAGACCATTGGCTTCTAATGGATTTGCATTTTCCTTGTGTCACCAGACAGTCTCTCCCATATAACATACATTTTTTACTTGATCTGTGTGTTAAATGTAGTTGGAAAGAGACAAAATGACCTGGCATAGTGTCAAAAGTGAAGAAAGTAGCAAGGTGACAGTCTTGAGTGTCAGATTGACTTCTCTGGTGACAAAGTGAATTCTCTAAGCAAGTCTGGCTGGTAGGTTTTTCAGATTCTGCTTTAGAGAGAAAACAATTAAGAAATGTAAAATGGGGGAAAAATTAAATGCCATACAAAAGTTCCTAACTAAAATTGTAAATTCTTCCTGTCACCTCTTGGATTTTATTTCATTTTTTCTCTTTAATACAAGTTAACTGAGGACTGCTAGGCACCTGAGCCATGATTCAACACGAAATGTAACTTCTGTTACTTTCTCTTTGAATGACAACATCCTCTGTTCCCGAGTATAAATGGTACCTCGGGGCTTAGGTAGGCGATAACGCCAAAAAGCAGGCAGCTGAATTAAGTGGAGGTGTGTGCCATTTTGATACATGAATAATTATTTTATTATGCTAATATACAGGTATTCATGCAGTCAAATAGCATTTTTGTCTTCCTGCTGTGGATTTATTGTGTTTTTAATATTTTCCCTGTGGATATGTAGGCACTGAAGTGCAATTGCTATTAGCCTGCAGATTGCTGTATCACTGAAATTTTTCTTGCTGCAGTTGGCAGCCCATTGTATTTTCTTTGAGTCCAATGTTTGATTATCCTTGTGCACTTGTGAGCCATGGTAATTAACCAGAATGCTTTGCATGCAGGCAGTGTGCTTTGTGTGTATCCAGGAACTATGAACTTTTCTCACCTTACCTCTGGCCTTTCCTTTTCATACAGTTTTGAATCAGGAAATTGAAGCATTTAGTCTCCCTGAGGACATACCTTCTGTGCTGTCTGAAGACAGAATTGTCAGTGTGAACTTTCGTGTGCTTTACCCCATTGTCATTACCAGCCTTGGGGTATTTTATGAGCCTGATGGTGTGGGATTCCAGAGGAACATCACTGTAAAACTGTACCAGGCAGAACATGAGGTATTGTAGTTATCTTTTGAAAGCAGGATGTCTCTTTTTTGTGGATTAAGTTCTTGTAGAAAGTGACATGCTGTGTTGGTGAGTTAGAAGAGAAGTACTTAACTGACAAGTGTATGAATTACATTTTTCTTCTGTTGCATTTTAAATTCTTATATATGTGTACAGTGGCACATCCTGGATGAGGAAAAGATGAAATTCACAAAGTGCTGTGAGTTAATCTAGATGCTGTTACGAAAGAGCACTTACATCTAATTCTAATGCATAATTTTTTGTTTGTATTTGAAAGTCTAAATACTGATAGTTATTAAGGAATAAAAAATAAGCCATGGAATATATTTAAAAGACATGCAGAAACATACATTTGGTGTCTTCAAGCAGAGATGCAGGACAGCTGTAGTTTTTTCTTGTCTGTCTTCTGGCAAGACATTTTAAGATTTCTCGAAACTGGTATTATTTACTGGTAATAATCAGACTTCATTGATAGTTTCCCCCAGTCCCAAGCTGTTATGGGTTTGATAGAATGGCTTTGTGGTTTGGAGGGAAAAAAAATTTTGAGCAAGATTGTTGTATTTGATATATTTATCTCAAGCAATTACTTGATAGGCCAATTTCAAAACTTCTGCCTATGCTACAGTAGAAAGCATTGTAAGTATGACTTCCAAGGAGTTTGGTTTATAGTAGCCATAATAAAGTTATACTGTAATCAAGTTCATGTTTTGTAAAGTGTAGAACTCCTAGATGTTCAATGTCTGATAATTTTATCTGCATTAGCTTTTTACTTTCAGTGAAGGAGAAAAGTTGGTATCATAAGAGAGCTTGGAAACTGTTTTCTCAAGATTGGAATTTGGCAATGCAGCATCTTTATGTAATTTGTTATTATTTAAGAGTCATTTGATGGCCTGTGTAATACAGTAGCATTTTTATTGTGTGTGTTTTTTTTAATTTTGTGTTTGCCCCTCTTGTTCACAGGAAGCAATCTTCAGTGCTCGCTTTAGTCCACCAAGCTGTGGAGTGCAGGTGAACAGATTGTGGTACAAGCCAGTAGAGCAGTTTATTTTGCCAGAGGTACGTGCAGTATCAGAACTGCCAGCAATTCTTTTAAGTCATCTGGACAGACTGACTGATAGAACTGGCCTTTGTATGAGGCGGAAAAGGGCAAGTGAAAACCTCTAGAAAGCTAGTTCACAGAATGGATGAGTAGTTGCAGGGATATGCTGAAATCCAGTGTTTGTTTTGCAGCATCTTGTTATCACTAGTAGTTATAAAGCATAAGCCTGCAAAATACAAACTGATAAAAATTTACCTTGTCTAATAATAACAACTTCAGAAGACTATTTCTGATTGAAAACTGTACCTGCTTTGATTCTGTGGGAGAGTTTACCAGAAAATGTGATGCTTCATTCTCCCTTCTGCTGTATCAGACATTAGCACACAAGATAGGGAGGGGAGGATGGCACAGGTTTCTAGGGAACAGCTGGAGAAGAGGTTTCTGCATCTGATGTCTTGGACATAACATCAAGATACTGTGTGTTACTTTTGCAGTGACAGTGTTACTTGGCTTTGGTATAGGGATATGGATCTGACTTGTGGCTGCATAGGAAGGAAGGTGATTGAACACAAAAGGAGCAGAATATAATGGGAAAATAAATACCCTGATGTTTTTACAGTGAAAGTTTAATGAATAAGGATTGGTTCAGAAGGAGAATTCTAGTTAGCAGACCCTCCCAAGTACAAGGAATTGTTCTCAGTGGACCAGTGATCTCTCACTAGATATCTCAGCTACCATTTCAGATGGTTTCCCTTAATTTAAATATTTTTCTGGACTCTTGCTGCTATTTCTGTAAGTTGTCTTTAGGTCTGGATTGTTTTATTATTAAAGAAATTGTGTTATGAAAGAAAGAAGCAAGAGAAGATTGAAGAGGAAAGAGAGGACAAATTGGGCCAGTTTATTCCTTGATTTCTTCCCCTCTATATTAATGAGTGCGTTTGGAAATCTGGTAGTTTTAAGGGGAATCTGCAGCTAGCTGATTGGTTTATCATCTTAGACCGTGTTTGCTGAGTTTTGTGCAAGTTGTTATGCTGGCAGGAGACCTTTCAGGCAAGCAGACCACTTATAGCCATATTTTGTGCATATGTTTTGGCAATCTAATTTCACACTAAAATGATGAAAGGGTTTGTTTTACGTTTTTAAAAAGAATATTAGTTACCCAGTAGTTTGGTAGTCTATCATGTGAGCCTTTTGCCTGTAAGACTTTGTTTTGAGATGCTGAAATTCCAGGCAGTTGTAATTTTGCTATAAATGGTTGCAATTTTCCTGAGAGGCAGATGGGAAGTATTTCCTTGAGAGAGAGAATATTAGTATTCATGTATTTCTGTGTGTGGGCTTCCTTAATCTGAAGTGTGTCATGCGCTGAATGCTTACAGGGTAACACCATGTTTCTCACGTAGATGAATAGGGTTTATGCACAGCATGCAGTCTCCTGTGATGCTCAGGATGCCGAAGCATACAGGATGATTCAGAAGAGGTGGCAATGCCCACGTGGTCCTGTCTACTTGTTTGAGAGCACTAAATTTAGTGAACTATTTAATTGTCATAGGATGGTGTCTGAGACAGCGTCTATTCTCTGTCTTTCCACCTTGAAGAAGTAATGGATTGTACAGACTGCTGAAGAGCTTCATTCATCTTCCAGCTGAAGTGCTGCTCTTTCTGCTCGTCTTGGGGAAAGGAAAGGAAATGCAGCATTAGAATAAGCATCTGGGAGGCCAGATTGTGAGAGACAGAATCGATCATTCAGCTTTGGAATGACTGAAAGCGCAGAACAGCAGAAGCGCCAGCAGATAACAAAAACACACAGGGCTCTTACAGACAAGTCTTAGCAATGCACTTATTTTGTCAAGCAGTTGTGGGCCACTTGCATGAGGATGGGACTCTGTACTGCACATATTCTGTGTTACTAATAGGGAGTAGTTGGAGGAACAAAAAGCACAGCACAGTTTAACATTAGGAAAGGAGTTTGGCAGGGCTGCATTATGTCGGTTCACCTGTTCGGTATTCACTGTAAATGCCACTGCGCTCTGGCAGCAACAAGGCTGGAATTTAAATGGGGAAAAACAGATGATGTAGTCTCAGGTGTGCCACTAATGTTTTTGCTTTAAGCATTTTCAGGCCTCAGCTTTCATTAAGTGGCTTAAAGTAAGGATAGCTGAAGGCTAAAGTCATTAGAAAATTTGCTTACAAGTCTCTCAGCCTGGAAAATAATGACAGTTTGCAGCCTTAGGACACCTTACATTGAGGTTCACTGGTAGTAACTGATTAAGACTCCTGGTGCCTTTGAATTCAGTGGTGAGAACTGTAACATTTCTGCTTGCTGAGGCATGAAAGGACTCTCTTGCTCCTAAAGGACTCTCCTGTTCAATAAACAACGTTCCAAAGGTTGCATCTATAAACAGGACACTTCAGTGTGATTAGAGCCCAATCCCAACAGTAAAAGACATTGGAATGGGAGATGACAGTCACTGCAGGAAGAGAAATTGAGCCACTAGAAAAAGTCTTAATATTGATCCATTTATTTTGATAACTGAGAAATAATTAAACAAACAACAGAAAGCTGAGTATGAGTCAGCAGTGCCCTGGCAGCCCGGAGGGTCAGCTGTGTCCTAATGCTGTATCAGGCACAGCATCACCAGCCAGGCAAGGGAGGGGATTGTCCTGCTCTGCTCTGCTCTGCACTGGGACAGCCTCACCTCCAGTGCTGGGGGCAGCTTTGGGTGCCTCGNTGTTTGGGCACTGGAACAGGCTCCTCAGGGAAGTGGTCACAGCAGCAAGCCAAGAGTTCAGGAAGAGTTTGCCCAATGCTTGCGGGCAGAGGGTGTGATTTGGGAATGGTCCTGCAGGGACAGGAGTTGGATAGGATGATCCTTATCAGTTCCTTCCAATTCAGCTTAATCTGCGATTCTGTGAAACAAGGGGAAGTTATTGAGGATGGAAGTCAGGCTTGAATAAACACTGGCTAGCTCCATTGTTAGCTTATAAAGCTGGCATTTTAAATAATAGATGAGAGACTTCTGAAATACACACATAGCTGTCATTAAGCACTGAGACTGCTGCAGATGTTAAGACCTGCTTCTAGAGGAAAGCAAAAAAGTAAGCTAAACTCTAATCTAGACTTAAAGGTGTTTCAGTAACTGGAGAATTTTTGGAGGTTTCTAGTGTACAAGGAAGCTAAAATGGGGAAGAGATGAGAGGTTGGTATAAGTAAACAGACTTCCTACAGCAACAGAGATGCATCTACAAACAAGTTGTTTTTCTGTTCCAACACCCACACTAACAACCAGTATGTTTCCTTTGAAACTGGGAGAGACAAAATGGAATGTGCTCATCTAGGAGTCAGGAGTATAACAACCCTACCTTTTCATAAGGGAGAAATTGCTTTAAAAATATATTAAAAAAAATTCTAAAATACTCTTACTTGTACAACTTACCACCTGTTTGTTGCATGTTCTCAAGAGTCTTCAGTTTAAAGTTGAGATGAAGTCCTTTCAAATGCAAGAATTTACACACACACACACACACACACAC
This sequence comes from Nicator chloris, assembly GCA_013400495.1. Lineage (NCBI taxonomy): Eukaryota > Metazoa > Chordata > Aves > Passeriformes > Pycnonotidae > Nicator > Nicator chloris. Next base: position 22,767 of record WAAE01007217.1, on the reverse strand, counting down.
ATATATGTAAAACATGAAGGGGCATAGCTTAATTTGATGGTTAAAACCAGAAAATTTTGAAGTTATTCACTTGTCTTTTTCTTCCTTATCAGCCAAGATGTGAGGTAAGAATTCTGTCACTCCTACAGTAGCCTGTGACACCTTTACTGTGATAAAGGGGGCCAAGTTATTCTTTGAGTTTTGCTAGTGTCAGGATCGAGTCTCTGATCTCTGTTTGGCAGATAACGATAAGAGCTGAGCTTGTTTCCAAATCTGTTTAATGTATTCTCTTTGTAAAGCAGGATTTTATATTTGATTTTTAAAACTTTACTTCAGGTCACCTTTAAATGCTATTTTAATGATTTTAGAAAGCCAAAGTCTTTCACACTAGGCTTCTGTTAAAAGTTTAATATAGAGATTCATGATTATTCTTAAAAGAATAATTACTTGTTACTGAGTTTCACAGATGTGTTTCATTTATGTGTAACTTACTTTTCTTGAAGTGTAAGTAAAACATTTATGTTATGCACTTCAGCTAAATCTTGTGTGAAGTTGACTACTTCAAAACAATTTTAAAGAGCCCAAACTGCTTGACTTCCATTTTTTTAAGTCTTTGTATACCTGCATAACAGTGTTTTGCTCTCTTACCAGAGTTTTGAAGGTACCATTGTGTGGGAGAGCCAGGATCTTCAGGGCTTGGTTTCAAGAAACCTTCATAAAGTGATGGTGAATGATGGAGGAGGTGTTTTCAGAGTCATTACAGTGAGTCCCCTCACCTTCCTTTCCACCATGTTTCTATTTTTCCTATAAGTGTTGAGAATTTTGCATTTTACTTTACTGTGTTTCTCTCTGTAAATCATAAATTCAGTTGGGCTTCTCCTTTTGTCTCAGAAGAGAAGTTTTGCTTTGCCTTCTTGCAAAAAAATTACACTTGGAAGTGGCATTTTATTTTGAGGGGAGTAAAGCTCTCAATGGTTTTTGTCAGATGTGAAGCAGTATCAGTATGTCAGAGATGGCAAAATGTGGGTCAAAAATCCTGTGCTAAAGTCCCAACTGATGGCATAAAGTCTGGTTATTTGCTTTTTGGCAGTGTGTCTCTTTTCCTGTCAAACTGTTGCTTGCCTGTGTTGTTGTAATTTAGCCAGAACAATTTTGCATTTTGCTGTCAACTTCAAAACTGGTTTTCTGCAAGTTTCAGTGGTACTGCTAGTTTTGGGTGAAACTTTAAAAAATGCCACAAAACTTTTGTTAAAAATCTTAGTCTTAGTCTTTTATGGCACATTGGTGATTCTTGGGGTGGTCCTGTGCAGGACCAGGAATTGGACTTCAGTAATTGTTGTGAGTCCCTTCCAACTCAGGATGTTCTGTCATTCTGTGATTATCCAGGTGCCTAAACCAGCAGAGCTTCAAATTAATTTCATTCTTAGTTGCCAGAAAACTTCACACCTTAAAATCAGAAGGAAAACACATCAGTAATGAGAGATGAATTAATCTATTAATTTCCATTAATCTGTTCCTAACAGGCAGGGGAAGGGTCACTGCCACATGAACTCACAGAAGGTGTGGAGGGAATAGCAGGTGGTTTTATCTACACTATTCAAGGTAAGTCCAGAAAACGTAGCATGACATTTGATGTTATGGTAAAACATAAATGACATAAATGTTATGGTAAAATTTAAATGACACTTCTGAGTATAATTTGTGCTGTCTCCATGAACTTAGTCACCCTAGGTTTTCTTTTAGTAGAAACATTTTCTTCCTGGCTCTTTTATGCTTAAAGTCATGTCCCAATGTGGTTCCTTTGCTTGCCTTTTGTCAGCCACTCCAGTTGGCTTGCATCCCTTTCGTCTTTTTATCTAGACTCTCATCTTGGTTTTTTGTTACCCAAAATCAAATTGAAAAATGTCATGCAATGAAATCTTTCCCTGATACTTCTCACACCTTTTTCCTTTTCTACTGCAGTTAGAGGTCCTGCATCACAATGTCTACTATGGACAGTTTCCATCCCTGTTGCTCTTTTACACCTATTGCAGCAGAATGTTCAGAGATTTTATAGGAGCCCTTTCCAATTTCTAATACTTTGGCCACACAGCACAGGAGTTGATGTATTCTTATTGGTCCATTATGGCCAACATAAGCAGTGGCTTTGAGAGTGTTACTGCTGTGTTTTTGTAGGTAGGCCTGGCAGAAATAATTGGGCAGTCCTGTGGTCTTGTCATCTGTGTAGGAGCCTGAACTGAGGTGTGTGCTAAAGCCCTTCCATCTTGTTTGTCAAACTCTTCTTCAGTACCACAAACTGCCTCCTTATCTGCAATATATTTTTAGCTTTTACCTGCAGTTCTGTGGTGTGGTTCAGCAGGGACCATCTGTGCTACATCAAAGCAATGCCTATTTGATTATATTACCATAGCATTGTTGGTTTGTTCATGTGTTTATTTCTCTATGCTAGATACATCTACTTAGGAGTAAGTGACAGTGGCCTTTTTACTCTACAGATGAGAGTAATAGTGAAGTCCCAGACTGTTCTTTGTATTAAGGAACCTTAAAAAGCTGAATTCTTTTATTACTGAAAAGGAAGAGAATACTTATTTAATTTAAACTTTTAGTGTTAGGCCTTATGCAAAAATATATTTCTTTGTTTTTCTGCAACTTTTACCATTTTGTAGAAAATTATAAATTAATTGCAGGATTTTCATAACCCCATTAATTTGAATGCCTCTTCACATTCATTTTGTCAATGTGTGCCCTGTATGATCCAAGAGAAATGTGAAATATGTAGATATGCATCTTTGTTTAATAATGTTTAATTTACAGATTAGCTGTTTCTTTCAGAAGGTGATGCTCTTTTAAAAAGCCTCCACAGTCGCCCAGAAAGGTTTACAAGTCACATAAAGAACCTGGAGAAAGAAGATGCTTTATTGAAGGAAGAAAGCAGTACCTATGATGACATTGTTTTTGTAGATGTGATTGACACTTACAGAAATGTTCCCTCCAAACTGCTGAACTTCTACCGATGGTAAGTTGAAAAGAAAGTATTTTCATATTTTCTCTTAGGAATGGTGCTGTTTGTAGTGCAAGATGATCCAGCAGATTATGTTATTTGATGGGTTCCAAGAAATACATGCCTTATGTGATTTACTTCATTAAGTTGTATTTCTCTCTCACAATTTTGGGTGCGTGTAGTGAGTGCAGTGGCAGTGCCTGTAGTTTTTGAATGCTGACCCTTGGTGCCTCAAATCAGCACAGGCTGGCAAGACTGGCTGCTGCTCTAAGAGTCCAGGTGTAAACATTTTAATTTCTCCTTGTAATTTCTTTTTGTTTGTATCTAACTGAAAACTAGCAGTTTTAGTATTTTAAGGGATGGCTTTTGGCCAGTTTTGTATACTTACTCAGTGTTTCAGTTTGTGGCCGTTGCTCCAGTCTCATAATCTTGAGTGGAGGGGAAGGATTGGAAGCTTGTGTACAAGGGGGACAGAAGACTGATAGGAAGAATATTCATAGTGCAATGCATTGTCTGTGGTGAATCTAGTAAGTTTCTACCTCTAATTTGCAGTGATTTCCATTACTCTGAGACAGCTGTTTCAGTTAATTGATGCTGCTGTGGAGTAAGAAATACAGCTGACAGTTGTATTTTAACTAAAATTCAGTGTATTGCTTGCAACATTATGCACTTACTTCACAAATTCCATGGCTATGAATGTAACTGAAAAACTGAACCATGCTTTCAGTTCTAAAAGGAGGTTTGCATGTCAAGACTTAGATCTTTGTGATAATTTCTTACAGATTAGCAATTTTTCAAGATTTAGTAATAAAAGGCTTTTAAAAATACCCTTCTTGTTATAAGAAGTTACCCATACAAATGTTTGTCACCAACCCAGCCATGATCCCTAGAATCTTAAGCTTTTTTGGTTATTTAATGCATGTCACATTCAACTATTTCAGACAGGTAAAGATAACATTTTTCATATTTGAAGGGAGCATTTACATAGAAAGAGTAAGTACAGAGTTGTTTCCACAGATGTTCTTTACCACCTGCAACCTTCTCATTGCCCTTGAACTGACTGTCTCCTCCTGAAAGCAGGCTACTGATGTGTGGCCAGTGGCTTTTAACAGCTGAGCTGCCATCAGCCTCAGGGATTCATATCCTTCTGAGGTCAACACTGCTAAGTTGGATTCATTAGTAAATCCACCATCTGTCCTGGAGAACAAAACTTCAAATTTGTTTTCTTCCGCTCAAACACAAGTCCATGTTGTAAGATCATCATAGGATACAGCTGCATCTCCTTTGAAGGACAAGCAGTCAGCCTTGGTCGATAGAGAAAACATGTAAAAGTCAAGGGTGGGAAAGAATTCCTTCCCTCTTGCTTTCCCCCCTGCATCCCAAAAATCCCCTTGCAGGGTGTACTGTCTGTAGCTTGTGGTGTGCAGCTCAGCATCTCATCACTTTTCTTTTTGGCTACAGGACAGTTGAATCAACGAGTTTTGACTTGTTGCTGAAGACTGATGATGACTGTTACATTGATTTGGAAGCTGTTTTTAACAGGATATTGCAGAAAAAATTGGACAGGCCAAACATTTGGTGGGGAAAGTAAGTTGTTTTTTAAAATTATCTTTAAGAGATAGGTACCATTTCTTTAGTGAATGGTTTCGTGATTTAAGTCTGTTTTTGTGTGGGTTCCCCTCCTATGCCTAAGGAAGCCAGTTGTAAAGAGCAGGACTTCTATATGTGTTAGAACTTTGAATCTCAGAATCAGAAATCTGTCCTTTACAATAACTTTCCAGAGTATGCCTTTACTCTTGAGTATGATTTAAACTTGCTGAGTATCTTACCTGGTTTTAAAATGTATTACAGACATCTTTGTTATGGTACTTAAGAATTTTCCAGCAATACAGTGATGTTAAAAGGAAAGTACATAGTACAGAATTATAAATATTACATTTTATGACATCACTGTGATTTTTCTGGTGGGCTTGAGGATGTGGGGTAAAAAGGAGAAACAAAATTTGTTACGGTCTGCACTTAATTGTAACATCTGTGAATTTCAGGCATTGCTACCCATTTCTGCTGTTTGAAATAGTAGATCTGATTAATAAATTTTTGAGTGAACTTTTCCAGCCTGTATTATACTTGTGAATAACCAGGAGGATTAAAATAGCCCATATCTTCCCTTCCATCAATGGAATGCATTGCAGCTCTGGTATGACATCCAGTATAGCAGAAACTCTATGCTACTATAGCATAATGCTACAATGTGCCTTCCTGTTGTCCTCTGCTCTGGAAGAAAAACAGGCCTTTGCTGCTTTGCTTCACAAATCTGGTCCTGCCTGTTGCTTACTCATAAAGCAATGTAATAAGGTGTGTGCAATAGTTGGTTATCTTGTGATTATCTCAAAGATCTGTAGGAGTGACATCTTTGAGTGTAAATTCTTTAATAGTCACAGTCTTCAGGTCAGGCAAGTGTGACATGTAGGGAACAATGCTGAAATAACTACAGAAGTATAAAATATTATCAAAGTAGATGCTTCTCAGTCTGGAAGGGGTTGAACTCTGTGCTGTGATTCAATGGAGTGGAAGATACTGAGTGTAAAGTGAATTCAGGTATCAAATGAGACTTTTATTTACTTTGTGCTTTAACACGCCAGCTTCAGTTGAGAATAGGCAGAATCTGAGAATGTATCTGCCACTCAGCTCCTCCCTTTCAGGGCTGTTGTCTGAGGTGACAATTCTTAGTAACTCACTGAAGCTTTCAGCTGCTTGTGCTCATGACTGGAAATCAGCAATGCTGAACCTCTTTGTAAAACAGGGGGAGACCCTGCTGCATTGACAGAGTTATGTCTCTTAGCTGTGAGTGCATGAAGTATTTGTGAGGCCAGAGGAGTGCAATAGCAGCTTGTTTCCACACAGGAAAAGCAGGGTGCTTCTCACTGCCTCACTGGGGACTTTGGTGGGTCCAGAGCGCTGCACAGTGCGAGCTCTGCCATGCTGCGAGTGTGTGGGGAGACTGTGCACACAGAGACTGCTTCCTGCAGGCCTCTAGGAGTGAATAAAGCCTTCCCCAGAGAAGAGGGCTTTTTGTAATTCAGTGATGGCAACCTTTGAGCATCTCCTTTGTTAAGCTTCATTTGGAAAACAGCTTAGGGAAGGTATGTACTGCTTCGTGATTTTTAAGCAGCCACTAGTTTTAACAGGAAAATGCGTTGCGTAGCATTGCTGTCTGCATGCCTGCTGGAGGCACTGCCTTTGTGTCATGCTGATTAACCAAAGGGGTTAATTAGCAGGACACAGATGTGCCTGTTACAAAATAGGTAAGGATGTGTTTGCTTACCTAGTTCAAAACCCAACAGCAAGGTGCTGAAGACCTGACTGTCAATGTTGCTTTTGTTTCTGTTTTGAAAACTTTCTCTTGTCCAAGATTGAGACCAAACAACAGTTAGAATTTTAGCTTTGTGCCCTAGAGAAATAAGAGTAGGAACTATAACTAGAATCACCTACTTCTTCCTCTCAGTTGTATGTTATCAGTATTACTTCAGTTGCTATCAGTGTTCATAGGTTCCACAGAGGACTCTATAAACATCTCATGTCTAACATGGTCTTCAGTTTCAGACTAAATTGGGCAGTTGATCGAACTGGGAAATGGCAAGAACTGGAGTATCCAAGTCCTGCATATCCAGCCTTTGCTTGTGGGTCTGGCTATGTCATCTCCAAAGACATTGTGCAGTGGCTGGCAAGCAACTCTGAAAGATTAAAAACCTACCAGGTAATAAAGATTAGTTCAGTTTTTCTGTGTTAAAGTGGTCTGGGGAACAGCATGTACTGGGTGAGTCAGGAAGAACATTGCTCAAGTGTTAGTGTTGAGTTCCCCTGGCTTATGTGGGCTTTTGCCATGTTTTTGGTTGCTATGCTTAGTGCCTGTTCTAGGTCAAAGCACAGATGTTTTAGACTGAGAACCTCTGGAGCTGTAATCCTGTTTTTTGGACTGTTTTTGTAGGACCAGTGTATTATCATGGGAAAGGTGGGAGGCTTATTTTAACACCTCTGCAGTAGTCTGGCGTAGGTTTTTGTAATTGCCATTCTTTACTGCCTGTAGATGATGCAACTTGTTCCAGGTCACAGTCCTGCTTTATGCTTTCTTAGTGCTTATATCTGTATTTTTTATTTTCATGTGTCATCTCAGGGTGAAGATGTGAGCATGGGCATCTGGATGGCAGCTGTAGGACCCAAGCGATATCAAGTAAGTCTGAAGAAATTATCTGACCTTACAGAAAGAACAGGCCTGCTGTTCCAAGTAGCATAAAACAGGAGAAATGATTGTTTCTTTAAAAAGGAATTGAAATAACCATTGAGTTAAAGCCAGAGGGAAAAAATCTTTTAAAGATGTATTTAAAAGGAAAACCACAAAACTGCCACAAACCACCTGCAGACTCCATCCCTACCCTCAGGTTCTCTGAATAGGTCTAGCAGATCAGTTTGGGACCTTTGTGTGGAATCTTTGTTGCTAGAAACAATCAACACCTGATTCTTGGAAGTGAAGAGTGTTGGAGAATACATACTTTCTCAGAAAAACTATTGAAATGGTTATCTCTCTTAACAGGATGGTCTCTGGTTGTGTGAGAAGACATGTGAGAGTGGCATGCTGTCTTCCCCTCAGTACTCTCCCCAGGAACTGGGAGAGCTCTGGAGATTAAAGGAACTGTGTGGAGATCCATGTAGATGTGAGGAAAGATGATGGACTTGCCTTGGAAAACAGGGTAGTGTATAATGATCATGGAAAAGTGTACATTTGGATTTATTCCTAGAACAATAAGAAATATTAAGGTATCTTTTAATGTTGGGTTTCAACTAAAGTATAACAATATTTGCACATCCCTTTTGATAATTACAAGTGGACTGATACTATTTGTTTTCTATAGTATAAATGTTGATCAAACAAAAACCAAGATGTTCAAGATTAAAAAAAAAAATCCTTTTTATATAAAGTCAAAGACCTACTTGTAATTAATAAATGCACAGAAGAATGCCAACTAGCCTGTCTTTTGTAAATTAAAGCACTACTGCTTTGACTCAGTATAGGGCTGTTCCTGGATCCTGTGGAGAGTTGTGCTCAGCACCAGGGCAGCTGCTAAGTCTTGCTGCAGCAGATTCTGGGCTGTCTGAGGTGTACTCCTCACCTGTGCAGGGACAGGGACAGCAATGAGGGCTAGGATTTATGGTTAGTTTGTTTGTACCATTGTCATTTTAGATAAAAATAAAATCGAGGTTTGCTTATACCAAATCTTCAAGTACTGCAAACTTGGCCTGATTTAGGAGGGATTTGATATGAATCTGAGGTTACATAAGTGAAAGTAAAATAAGATTGATGAACAGCATGCTAAAGATTGTAAAAAAAATAGCAATGCCTTGCAGTGTGCTGAGAACTTATTTATAATGTGGTATGTAAACACTGTAGGGTAGAAGGAAGGTCTGGCAGATTTTGACCTTAATCATCTAAGGCAGATACTTCAAAAATTACTACGGGGTTTTGTTCACTTGAAGGGTGTTGGATGTAGGTGAAAGCAAAGAGCAAGTGGCCTCTCAGTGCAGCACTAATCTTGTCTTGTCAGCAAAGAGATCACAACTAAACCCTGTACTCGGTTCACTAAAACAAATTCCCACCACTGCTGGGGGAAGGCAGTATAAAATCTTGGCAAAAGGGTGACCTTGAGTTTTATTAAATTGAAGCATTTAAGCACTATTTGGTATCTCTCCAGTAGGACAAATGAGCAGATGTTTTCATGGAGGCTGACGATGAAGTTGAGGAGCTGAAAGAACAGTTGTACAGCCCTCTGGTGCCACATGTGAAACTCATATTCACCTGTATGTCTGTTCAGGCACAGGCTGTCCATGTGTCTGTCTTCTGCAGTTCCTGTGTCAGCTTTTCCTTGAGTCCAGTAAGAGAGTCCCTTCTTACCACCGTACTAACACACAGTCTCCACTTTCTATTGAGTAAAACTGCAAAGGCTTTAAGTCATTGTCTAGTTCAACTTCTTTTCCTTCCAACTAGAATAAAAAAGCCAAAAAAAAAACCCAATCAGACTTAATCTGAAATCCCTTCATGTAAACCAAATAGCAGGCAGTTGCAGTCAGGGAGAATCTGTCATATTACAGGAATGAAATTAGATCCTAAATTACAGCATGAAGACAGCCCTCCTCAAGTGAAATGAATTTCTTTAGGTGGTATTTTAGAACATGCTATGGACCTTTAGCAGCATGAAATATTTTGTTGTTGAATACCTGTTTTTAACTCACTTTAGAACTTTGGTAGGACAGTTTCAGTTCAGAACCAGGAATTTTAAGTAGACGATACAGCAGGCCTTTGACCTTCTGAATAGTCATAGACTCTGTCGAGGGGAGAGAAAGAAAAGTTATTAGAAAAATGCTGCTGCCACTGAGCTGTAGCGAAGTGCCAGTGTTTCACTTTCCTTGCTTATAGCAACAGTGAAAGGCTGTATTGCTGCTTCAGTTCTAACACTGCAATAACGGCTTTGGCACCTGAAACCGTGTCTGCTGTGGTTTAACCTGTGGGGGATAGGGCAGGATGCGCTTTGATCCCACATACCAAATGAAAGTGTTACGGCTTCACCACTTATCTTTTTTACCACGTGACCTTTGGGACACACACCAGCCAGCTTCTGACTACTTGCATCTGGCAACTGGTCCTTACAGCTTTCATTACCAGGAATTGGCTTTCCCAGCACAAGTAAGCAAATGGCACTGTGGAACTAGTGACATTCTTAGGAACGATATTGAGTTATTAGTCCCAAACACATTGTCAGCAGAGTTGTTTATATTATGACATCAGTTATAGGAAGGGGTATTTTTTGTAATGGATCTCGAAGGAGTAGATGTAGTTTGTTCCAGAGGTGATACCTGTGTTTGCAATAGATAAACTCAGTATTTTGGTTGAACTCCTTTTGAAGCTTTATCTAAAGGCACAGCAATAGTGAGTTATTCCTGTAATACCACACATTGTACTTAGACAAATATTTTTCTATCAAACATTTTTGTAAAAGCTGTATCTATCTGATTTTATGCAACTTGTGATAATAAATGTGATTTTTATTTTAGAATAAAGCTTGAATACTTCTTTTCTCTCAGACGTCATTCTGACACATCTTTCCAAAACATCAGCTTAATTTAGAATGGTCTTATTCATTCTAGTCTCACTACAGGCACTAAAACTTCAAAAGACTAATTTGATGAAGGTTAGAACTAGATTTCTAACTTCATGTATTAGATTCTGGATTAACACACTATGTGGTTGCCTCTTAAGACTTCATGTTCTGGTTACTTGGTTAACACATCCACCAGATTTCATCCCTGTTAACTGGCCTTTAATTGCCTCAGACACACTAATCATGAAACCAGCAGCAGAGAGACAAGCATCAACTTTCCGTCTTTGAGCTGGACTGAATGTAAGTATGAAGGCCAGAAGAATAATGACTTTTTCAAACAATTTCTGCCTTTGTCATTTCTTTATATGACAGAGGAAAAGCTTTTAAGAGCTGATAAAGCCAGAGGCCGCTGCCATTCTTTAATACAGATGTTTGAAAAGGAGGGATGGAACAACTGCTTGAACAGTTGAAGCCAAGACTTCTTACCTGGCAGTTTTTTCTCCACTGGCTTCTGCTCAGGTTTCTCAGGACACTTAATTGTCAAAGCTTAAGGAAGAAGGGTGATGCATTAGTGAAAGAACAATAAGCCCTGCTCTGGCAGAAGCATAGTCTTTCTAGTCTGTTTTTATTACAAATTGTTTCCCTTAGCTCAGCCTGATCTCTCAAAAATTATGAGGTAGCCTGCATCTGAGCAGTTAAGATAGCATGTAGTCATTATCTGAAGAATTCATTAATGAAAATAAGCAAGTTTTTATGCATCTTTGGTAAATTATTGTAGAAGTGACTCCCTAATGCTTAAAGATCAAACTTTTTGGTCAAAATGATTATTTACCTAAAAATGCTTAATTTCTATTTCATTTTTTAAAAATAACCTGCAGTAGAATGGAAATTGCTTATTCAGTTTAAAACAGGCTTTTGGTCCTCTCGAAAGCATCATACTAAGACTTTTTAAAGGACATTATTAGCCTAATTATTTTACAGAGATTAAAAGACTTATCCTTAAATAAAGGTTTATTTTATGCCTAGCCAACAAGGTTCCTTATGCTATTTAGTCTTCCACCTAAATGCATTAGAATGTAATGCTTTAAAATACTATTTTGCCCATGGAGTAAAAAGTTCCAGTTCTTCTATCAACTGGCAAGCACAGCTACATGAATTTGCAAGTTCAGGATGTAATCTAGATTAAATATGTCGACAGTCCCAAATACCAAAGCTACCCATATTTTTCTTGTCTGTCCTAAAGTTAAGAAGTTATAAAAAAGTTAATATCAGAAAACAGTGCAGCTGTTGAGATTAAAACCTAAGATGTCTTCTGTAAAGAAGCCATTCACACTGTCAGAATGGAGTATCAATAACCTTTGTTCTCCATTAAATCTCAGTTGAGAAAATCATTTGGCTTGGCTTGGGTTGAGGGGGGAAATGAGAGAGAGTACACAGAATCAGGTTTCCAGTCAAACTCAGAGACAGTTCAGAAAAGCAGAATTACAACCTGGAACATTTTGTTCTCCATACACATATAAGAGACACTAAGCTCATAAAAGACTCTAAATGCAGAAGGAACAATTTTGACCATTTCTGGCCTCTTACTCAGGAGCTGATTTTTCAGAGTCAAAGGCTGTCGTCCCTTCAGTTCTCCTTCCTCAGGTGCTCCATATTCTGTTGGAAGAAAAGGGCATGTAGAACCCTTCAAAGACTAAAACTCAAGACCTAAGACCACTGTGGTGCAGGATCAGGCAGGAGTTCCCTCAGCACAGACGTAGCTCCTGCACCCCGCAGTGCTGCAGACACGAGCCTCGGTCAGCTTCTACAGCATTCAGGACATGGGGGTGCTGCTTAACATTCCCGCTGCTGAGAGGGCTCCTGCCTGCTCAGCAGCAGGGCTGGAGTGGATGCTCACAGGTGCTGGGTCTCAGGCAGGGAGCCCGAGTTCCTGAGGCAGCAATGCCCCGGAGGGTGCAGTTCTGGGCACCACAGGAGCAAAGGCCCACTGGCACACAGGCTTGCCAATGGACAGGCTTTCCTAAGGCTGTAGCAGCACATGGAAAAAGGACCAAGGGCAAGAGAAATTGAGAACAGATCAAACCAGTGCTGCCACAAGGCCAGAGGTAGGAAATGCTATTGTACTCTGCTTGTACTTACTAAGACAAAGTGTTGGGTATCTGGGATGGGCAGCAAGAAATTCTTCACTTGGTTTGTTTTGCTCTGGGTTCCAATGCCCACCAGCTTCTAACCAGTCCTTTCCAAATATTTTGCGATAATCAAGCTCTGCTCCTCTTCTTTCAGCAGGAAGGATCTGTACTGACACAGGAATGGCACATAATATAATTATATAATTTTCCAGAGAATAAAATCTAATCAATCCCACAGACTCCTTGGTCATACTTGGTGTTCAGTATGTTTGAATACTACCAAGAATCTTACAAACCGTGTCTCCAAATACTGACTGATCCATATATTCAGTACATTTTAGAGCCGTTAAGAGTCTTAAAGCTCCTCTCTCTGTGTACTCTCTGAGCTGCAAATGACTATATAAGCAAAGATTTTGCTGTAATTGATGATGCAAGGATGTTTTCTGTAGCAATGGATCAGAAGCCGACTGCTGTCTTTTATGACAAACACTCACTGCAAGTTTGATTTGGTGTGGATTACGATATTTTTCTATTGTGGAAGGCAAATGCTGGTAGTGCTGTCACTGAAACAGATCTGACTACGCTGCTTATTCTATTTTTTTTAAGACTATGGTTTTTGTTAACAGTCCTGCGACTTCAACACAATTCAGGCACTGAGAAAAAGCCCCACCATTGAGCCATCTTGTCCAAGTCCCCGCTGAGTTAGCAATGCTCACAAAGAGGGCTCAGTCTTGCAGCCCTACTGACTGCCCCACTGACAAGGGGATGAACTAGTTGGGACTTGACTTTTCCTGCACCCAAACAATCCATAATCTTAAAAGAAACTGAAAACAATTCCTCAGGCAGCGATTTAAAGTTTTTGCCAGACTCATGCAATTTGCTGAAATACCACATACCTCACAGTTGTTCAAAACCTCCAACTGACTTATCTTGGCAATAATGAGCTGTATCAGGGTCTCTGGGTTCTTCTCTGTGTCCATGAAGGGGTTGTTGTTACACTGCAGTGCCCGCAAACTTGGCAGTTTATCAAGCTCATTGATAGATGACCACTGAAACGGAAGGGAAGAGCCTTTTAGGAAATATAAAACATAACTTCATTCCAGAACAATACCTGGTAACACCGACTTTTCCTGTACAACAAACATGATGGAAAAATTCTTTTGGTCATCAGACCCAAGTACTTGGAGCCCGTTCCTTTAGCTAAGGAAAGAACTGCACTCCATTTAATTAAAAACCAAACCAAAACAAGGAATTAATCAGAATTTTAGATCATTAGAATTCTGTGAGAGGAATTACGAGGTAGCTGCCATAACATAAATGTGTTTTAACTGTTAAGAAATGTTTTTACATTTTTAAATTATGCCTCTGTATTGACCAAAGTGTTCAATAGTTACCTCAGAATCTTACACATACAATCAAAGAAAATTTAAAAAAGCAAACTTCAAGTTACTCTTCAACAAAGATACATTTATTTACAAGATGTGAAGCCATCACAATCTAACCTACCTGTGATATTTTATTGTCATTTATTGCAAGGCGTTTTAGCAAAGGAAACATTTTAGTCTTGCATCCTAGGAAAAGAGTAACAAGAAAACAGTGAAAACTTCAAATAAACAGAATTTTAAAACTATAAATAAATTACTTCTTTTACATACCAAATCCAGCATCAGGAAAGTGTATAGAAGATATCCCAGTGTTTCTAAGTATTAGCTGTTCTAATCTGAAATTTAATAGATACAATGATCACTGTATGTGGCACAGGAAGTTTTTTGCAAAGAAATACAACCTAATTTTTTTTCTTTTCTTAATAAAGATCTGCAGCTTTTGATGTGGTGCAGCATCACTGACAAATGAAAAGCAGCCTCACAGACAGTACCCAGACTTCAACAGTGTTCAGGGAATAAAATTTTCAGCGAGTAAGCGCAACAACTTCAAGCTTTCAGAATGGCTCCTGGATTTAAAATGTGTGATTTCCTAAATGATTTTTTTTTTAAATAGCTTGTGGCTATTGAAAATCATGACTGCTGTTTTGGTGTACAGGGAAAGATGATAACTCTGTAAATTAGCAAAATGTGGTAAATCACTTTCATTTCATAAGTGTATAATGAAAACCTAATAACACAGCTGAAGAATGTGTTATTATACAACAAACGCAAGATTACATTAAAATAGCTCAACTAAATAATGCAGTTACTCTCCTCAGGAGGGCAAAATGCCTCTACTTCAAGATCTCATGAATCTTTCATGCAACATCAATACTATCATATTTCAGCCAACAAGGACTATGGAGATGAATATCTAGGACAAAGAATTTCCAGCAAATTTGTTTACAGCTACCTGGGGAGCTGTGCTATTAGATGCAGCTGATTTCCATCCAGTAACTGGTTGTCTGAAAGGTCTAGCAACTTCAGGGTCTGCAGGACATTATCAGGCCTGATACATTGGAAAAAACAAACACAAACACAGAATATTTAAAGTTATTGGCCAATGAAAACACTATTTTCCTAAGTATATAACTGCATGCACACAATTGTGCACATTTATGAATGTTCTGATGTACATCACGTGAAATTTGCATCGATTATTGTGGTGGTGATGTAAACGTTACAGGAATGTAACTTTATGTGCTGTGTAACTTCGTGGTACATCAGTGGCTAACAACTGACTCACGTTACTCACCTTTCCAAAACTGTAATATTATTAGAAGAAAGGTACAACTCTTCAAGTACTGGCCATCCTTGAGCACAAAGAAGAACCTAAGGGCAAAACTTTATTTAATATAACAAAAGATGGGAAAAATATTTCAGAAATTATACTTCATGCAAATTTGCTGTGACCGTATTCAGAAAAAGCTATGGCTCCCAAAACCAGAGAAACCAGAGGAACACTTATTAAAGATTTCCTAGTCTTCCCATTCTTCCAGATGGCTGTCCTGTGCCTGGATCTACCAGCACAGGTGACATCAAAGAGGTTCTGCAGTCACAGGACTGTAAGTCTCAGGCTTGTGGCCACCCTTGCAGCTGAGACTGGAAACTGAGTGACCTAGAAACTGAGTTAATTTATTCAGTGAGTTGGAGTGGCCAGGTTTTCCCCATGATGAGGTAGGAATTGGCTGTACAAACTCTACATATGTGCAGAAGTTCCAGAACCAGCTAACACAAACATCTCATCATGTCTGACAGTATTTTTAATTTTCTTAATTTATCAGAGCTTGAAGCCTTCTCTGTCTTGGGACTGTGTCAGCCTATAACCCACTAAAAGCCAAGAATCGCATTAATTCAACACATCCTCAAGTTTTCAAGTTCTCTAAAGAAAATAAATCAGTTCAAAAAGGGCTACAAATTAGACAAAGATACTTTTGGTTTAGATCTTATGCCCTGAAATTGCACAAAAGATATTATTTTGCTTTACACCGTTTTTTTTCTTCACAACGTTTACAGGAGGTAACAAAACTTTTAAAAATAAACACTTATTACAAGGTGATATAAATTGCTGGGATAAAACACTTCTGTATGCAATTGTGAAAGTGTCAAAAATTGTGCAGTTTTAGCACATGGAGTTCCAAAAGCACTGGAACGGATTGCTTTTCTACAAATTTGTGCCTGTGAGTGGCAAATTATTCTTTTCACTGAGTTTTTTTTCTGGTGTGTATTCTCCATAATTAAAATAAGTGTGAGGTCATCCTGCTACTCTTTCTTTGATTGGGACCCTTACAGGGGCTCTTTTATTCATCTACATCCCTGTTTTAAGGGAATTAGTAGATAATAAATGATTTTTAAGCCCCCAACTCTTTCCAAAATGCGATTGTAACTGACTTGGGGGATTCAAAGTTCTTGAGATGCAAGAACACAGACAGATGTGCAGCACAGTCATCGAAAGCTTGTTTTTACAGGAGGTTACCAAGGCTACAAGCAGTGGAATTCAGAGATCTGGACAGCCCCCTTCAACTGGTTTTGTGCATAGCTGACCCCTTCTCCTGTGATCATCCCCTCTCCTTGGCACCATTCTCCTTCAGCTGCACGAATCCATCTAGCTGGAGGTCTCTATAACTGACTCAAAACAAAACAGACACCATGCCAAGGGTAAACACTGGGATCTCCTCAAGAGGCAGCCCATGATTTGGAGCTCAACGCCTTCATACCCAAAAATATGAAAAATCGACCTGCTGCCATATCTGTAACAGAAACACAAACTCAGATATAACAACTTTTCCTGTTCCAAAGCAAGAGCAGGGAACACCGATATTTCATCTCTTTAATCTGATAAGTGTTTCCCCATGGCCACAAGATAGAGCAAAATAGTCATCCCCTGGTGATGAGGAAGCATGACAAGAAACCTGCAGAGTGAAGAGAAATGAGGTGCATGTTGAGTAACAGAGATTCCTCCACAACAGCCCTGCATTGGGAAGGATGGATGGAATAAAAAAACTGCACAAACCTGAAGCATCTGAAGATTTTTCAATAGGCTGCCCAAATGACTAGAAAATTGCCAAATGATAGGTCACAGCACAATTCCAGGAAACTCAAATTGCCAATTTTCCAGTTACTGCTTAAAACAGCTTCCTCAGAAACAAAAGTTCATAGATCTGACTCTGAAGTAACCCTGAGAAAGACTGGGGCCTCATTGTGGATAGCTGATAGGCAGATAACAAATAACCAGAGGAGAGCCACTGATGCTCAAAACCAGAAGAATGGAAATGCAACAGCTATTGCAAAAGAAATAAACACGAGAACAAGAAACAATTGTCACCATGTAAGTCCATGATGTTCCTGTATCTTTAGTCTGTTTGTCACAGGAAGCAAATAATATAATTGGGAAAGGCACAAAGAAGCCAAACAAGAATTAAAGCCATGAAACAGAGAATAGGTGTTCTGAGCTGCTTTCATATAAAACATTGGGACTTACTAAATGAAATATGCAGCAATATCAGAATCCAAAACTGATGTTAAATGATATGTACAGCAAAATTTTCAAATGGGTTCTTAATATAGTAAGATAAAGCATGAAACAAAAAACCCCACAAATATTAATTAGAGGTATATAGTCTTGAGCTCACAAAACCACACAATTCCAGATTACTTTCTAAAAAGCTCTTACCATGTGCTTACCCTTTGCCTAGAATTTTTCCCAACTACCTGCTGCTACTTGCTAGTGTCAGAAGCATGATCCTGCACTTCTGTTCTAACCCAGATTTTTCCTTTACCCTGTATAATAGTAGATTATATTATAAATATAGAATCTTAGTTTGAAAACAGAATCATAAATATAACATGATTTAAATGCTTAATAAGAAAGAAACGGTTTGGAGCCATAAATACGAATTCATTACACTCAAATGCATTAATTCAATTTCAAAGTCAATGGCTGCTAACTTTAAGTTATTTTACAGGACATTTTTCCCCCTTGAAAGTTCTCTGTATGTTTTGAACATTCAATCAACAATTCTACAGTAATAAGCTCTTTTACTGATATACTAATAATCTCAGAAGCATTTAGATATATGCAAATCATATACTAATGAAAGAATTCTTTTCTAAAACTAATGCTCAAGGCATGTGAATGTGGAGCTATGTATTGTTGCATAACAGTGAAGCATGTCCCTCTCCTATGAAAAATACTTCAAAACAGAGGAACAAACTAAAAAAAAATCCAAGTATAACTATCCCTATGCCATATATTCTTACATATAACAGCAAGTAATTTTGAAATGCTGTTCACCATTAAATTGTTTCAATTTTAATCAAAACGTTCCTAAAACTTTTGCTTATATCACCATTGACAATTTAAATATATTTCTCATTTGCTTGGATTATATTCATTATTATTTTCTATTTAAAAGTTGACTTTTCAAGTAACTCTCCTCAGAGCTTAAGCAGTGACATTTTCAAGTGGTTTGTTCACAGAGTACTGATGTCAGGTACATGCTTTCATTTTTCCCCTTTTGTTTGGTTGCCCTGGAACACCACTTCCAAGTACAAGCTTATGGCTCCCAACTTCTAGGGAATGAATTGGAACAAATTTATAAAACACATTTTGAAACCAAAGATGTCTTCATGGCCAAAGACAAATCATCAGCTAAAGCAGAGTTTCAAAACAAAAAACAAAACCCATACAAAAGCTGCATCATTTTAAACTGCTCTGACTAAGCTGGGGCTTTCTCACTGCAATTTTAAGTTAGTCCTGGAGAATTCTAATCTGCCTGCAGCCATAGCTCCTTTCAGTCACCCCATGGAGGGATGAAGGACAGCTGCTGGCAGGTGCCAATGCTTTAAACACCACAATGCACAGATCTACTCTGACGAGCATTAGGTGACATTTAAAGTGTTTGTAGCCACTTAATTCTTCACCATTCATATTGCTGCTACCATGGAAGGATTATCAACTGTCCTACCATAAATCCCACAGGCAGTTTTAAGAGCACAGTGAATGGACACAAAACAAAAACACAGCAGTGACCTTCTAGTCCTGCTGCAAGATGAGAATGAAGAAGCTTCTTTCTACTCAAGCCCCAGTTTTGTTAAGTGCTCTTTTACTGGATTGCAGCTGGCAGCCAAAATCTGAAAAGTCATGTAATTTTACAATGCAGTCCTATAAAACCCGACCCTGAGAAATCCAAATAACAGTTTGCAATTTAGAAGCCATTGTAAGTAACGTGACACTGAGATGCACCTCCTAAGCCCCATCTCTGAAAAAAGGCCCACTGCTGACTGTAGCTGACAACAGGACTTCAACCCTAATAAGAAGTCACACCAGGAGAGTAATTTAAATGTGCACGTGTTTCAGTGCCTGGAACAAATCAGATCTTTGCTTTTCCTCTGCTCTGTGCTGCCAATAACCAGGCATCATGTGGTTCTAGAACCATCAGTATGGGCATAAATAGCAATCCAGTCTCCTGCTGATGCCAAGTGATGCCAAAACAAGAATTTCTCATCATAAGGAAATATTTTCTTTCCATTTGCATTTGTTCTATTGCATGCAGAGAAGTACAGGTAAATCTTCAACAGCTACCAGGAACCAAAAAGTTTTCACTTGAACAAACTTTGGGACATGAAGCTATATTGTACTCCAACTGCTTTATTTTGATTTGGCACTTTACAGATGTAGATGAAGTTAAATGTTTCTTATTAGACTCCTATGCCAATATTACTTCCTTCATTATGTAGGAAGCACATTTGTTAATCTGTAACTAAAACAGTTACCCCACAGCATCTTTTCTAAGGATGATTTGATTTCAGTAGAACAATACAGTGCAGAAACATTTATTGCGCTTTCCTTGCCTCAGAAACCTAATGATATTAAATATTAAAAAAATCAGGAAAGGCTATTACCTCTGTCCATGTTATTTCAGTTTGATTAAGTGCCAGAATCTTCAAGTTTGAAAATGCACTGGATGTAAAAGTTGATGTAGATGGAAATCTCATTTTGTTTTCACTGCATAAAAAGAATAATTATTTCCATAATGAATAATCCCATTTATTGAAGTCATTAGCTTGGAGTTGCACACTAAAGAAAAAGAAATTTACACCCTCCAAAGGTTAAAATCACTACCAAGATGTCACATATTTTAAAATCTAATAAAATATATTTCTATTATTTTCAAACATACTCTTTCCTAATTTACTTTCCTGCTTCAAGAATGCATATTAATTCAAGAACGCATATTTATTCATCTGTGGCCTCTTTCTCATTCACCATGTTTTGAACATGAAAAGAATGATTTTCATTAATATTAAATGAAACAAAGCCAGAGCTCAGGCTTAAACTCCTTAGTGTTGACTGAAAATGAAGAGCCTACATGACTATCCAGATCCCAGTAAAACAAAAGCATGTAAAATCCACTCTCAATAGTTAAGTATCACTACAAAGAAGAAAAGATAAAGATTGTCAAATCTGCAGTCTTTAAATCAGTTTTCATTATTCACCCTGAAAAACAAGTTTTTATTTCTTTCCTAAGGCCTAATCTACCTGCACATTCTCATAAAAATCTCTCAGTGTAGTTTACAGTTACATACTTATGGGTAAAATTTCCACATAGAGACCTGGTGGATGGGTAATCACTTTTATTCTTCTTCCAACATTCCATGCAAAAAAAAAATCAGTAACAGATCTACCTTCTTTCTTTTTTAAAACAGAAGGTCAAAACAATAAAAAAGTTATTCAGACTATGTCAGTTTGTAGTAGTAAGCATCAGATTCCAGCACCAATCTCATTTTGTTTTCCATTTTTTTCACAAATATCTTCTGGAAACCCTTCAGTCTAGAGTACACTTCTCAACAATGATAAACTGAAAATATTATTCTGGGTGAATTAACATAAATTGTCTGTATTCTCATGCATGCTGATAACAATTAATCATGATATGCTCTAGGCTAAGTTCGATTTACAAATAGCACCCAGGTTGCAAACAGTTGTTCAGTGCTAAACATTGAAGAAAATGGAACACCTACAACTATTTTAAAAATACATTTTTGTCACATTAATGATAAGAATAAATACAAAACCTGGTGATTTAGGCTGCTGCCTAATCTATTGTGTTACTTCACACCAGAAAATTCTTGTGGCATGTGCCAATTACCGTGTATAGATTTGTACTAGAAATGTTTTTTATTTTGAAATTATTTTATGAATTTTCTTGTCTTGATAGAATTGGAGCTTTATTTAACAACATCCTTGTTCCTTTTCCAATGTCATCATTGTACAAGAGATTTTCCCCTAGATCTGTCACCATGGTCTTACCAGCTTCTTTTCAGCATCATTTTAAGACATAAATAGACTAAGGTTTGGAATAATTAAGGTTGGGTTAAAACATTATGGATAATAAAGTTTAGTGTCAAGATATGTTTGGTTAAAGTGGGCTCCTAAATGCAGACCTGCCTGAGCAGCCAGAATGTATCAAGAATAATGAAAAACAAAGATCAAGTCTTAAAACTTTGAAGAAAATGTTCTCCAGAACTTAGTTTTACACAGCAGCTGAACTCCTAGGGTTGTAGTCTTTTCTTGAATACAGATGTCAGAAAAATATAGCCCACACTATAGCCCACAACTTAAGCAGTTGCTTAAGAACAAGATTAAAAAAAAAACCGAACAAAAAAAGTATTTAAAAACTTAATCTCCCATTAGAATGAGTCTTGTTGTGTCGAGTTACATTTAGAAAGCTGAATCCTGAGCCTCTTGGTTTTTGTTCCTACCCCAAAAGAAGAGAAACCCAAATATGAATATTTATACCTGACATTAAGAGTTTCCAGATTTTGAACTTGAGAAGCAATAGCTATCACTGTGTCCCAAGATGATATCAGATTTTTTGATAGGTTTATATGCCTCATATCTGAAATTTCTTGTTAAGAAAAATAAACTTATCTCAAAACTGAACTTCCTTTATTTCAGAATTAGAATTAGGGTTTCATTTTGAATCAAAGAGAAGTAGATTACACTAAGGGATGTTACTGCTCACGTACAGCAAATTTTATTTTGAGTTGTGATATGGAAATGGCTTATAGTTTCATAAAAGAGCTTAACAATAGAAATCCTCAAACAGATTAATTTCTATACTGACACGAACTCTTATGAGTCCTTATAAAGTAACAAATAATAACTGCTTTGTAGTTTTGTAACATTGCCACTACATGCAGTGTACTAAACACATTATTTGTTATATGTTGGAAACCTCTGGTGTCTACAGAACATAGCAGTTCTACTTCTATAGGGTTATCTATTCCAGGGAATTTTTAAAAAAACCATTGCTGGAGCCTTCTGAAACTGCAGTCACAGTAACAACCTATGACTATACTTCTATTTTTATACACAATTTGCATTTCCTCTCAAAAATTGTAGGTGTCTGGCTTTTTAACTTTTTAACATTGCATGAAACTTCTAAATATCAACTTCAGTTTTAATTTTTTTTTTTTAATAAAAGGATACAAGTATCATTCATTGACGTGAACACATGGAATGCTAAAGTATGTACTTTATTTGTGGCATCATGCAATACAGCAAAAAAAGGATACTGGCACATGTTCTGCTGATTTCCTCTTCCTGACCAGCATGGCTCACTGCACACTCACGCACCGAGATATCCACCAGTTTGTTCAGCTGTCTACACGAGAAAGAACATTCTGTTAGGTAATCTCCAAACAGAAATAGGTATGTTACATAAATGCCTGGTTTTTACAACTGCATAACATCCTTTTCAAGCATATCTCTCCTTTGGAATTAGCAATGTGCAGATTACTACACTGCAGTGTCATTTGCACACGAAAACAGACACTTCTCTATTTTTTGCCTTTACATCACTACTACAAAATAAGTCTGGTTGAACCACGGTTCCCACACCCCCCAAAAAACCTCATGCAACTGAAATAAAGAGTGGTAAAACAGATTAAAGATAGCTGTGCAAATGGGAATTTCATTAGAGCTTCCAAGTTAAAAAAGTTTCTTGCAACATGTTTTGCAAGAGGTTCAGAGTTATTTGGGCATTCTTTGTATGACTTATTGAAAGTATTTTTGACTG
>WAAE01007215.1:7500-57626 GCA_013400495.1 Nicator chloris | reverse complement strand
TCCTAAAAAGGAACATCCTTTTTTTTTTTTTGATCCTTAACCAAAGAAATTGGAAGAAAATGCTTATATTTTCTTAATGACTGTATAATCTCTCTTCCTGAATAAAGAACGAAATACAGGAAGACTGTGAAACATCCTCAAATTGGCTCTGAGACTTCTGACAATCACCTCAGTTGCGAAGAACTCAAGTCTTACTTTGCATGCACCTACATCTTCTCTTGTCTTCTCCAAGCCCTCTGTCAACTCCAAATCCTGGTTCTTGTGGCAATTTGGAGACCTATGACATGGCTCCTTGCAACTCAATTGCACGTTACAGCCAAAAATCTTGGGATCTTGAGATGCTTCTTAAATCTGCAGCAGGCCTGAATTCTGATCAGCTGCTCTTAGAATATGCAACAGAACGATCAAAATGTGGACAAGCCACACTTACAGATTTTGAGGTTAATTGAAACAAATTCCACAAACTTGGAGTTTGCACTATTCCTAAAGCAGACCTACACCTTTTTCTCCAGTGATGCACAGCTCCTCACTAATGATTTACTTTCTCCTTTCAGTGCCAGTCTAAGCAACATGATCCAACCAGAAATGAACTGAAATACTTGTTTCTGAAAGACATACTGAAACTGCTTATGCCAGATCTTTTCAAAAACCTGAAGGATTTAGCTCACTATTTGTGCTTTCCTTACTTTAAGGTATACCAGAAGCAAATAGATAAATCATTAAAAGGAAACAGAAGTTGATACTTACTTGTAACTGCTACGTGACGATTCGATTTTCCTTCATCTATAGTATCCATAACTTCTTCTGGACTACATACAAAACGCTCTGTGCAACCCTTTGGAAAAAAAAATGGGGTTTGTGAAAAATAACGCTAGGCACATGTAAATAACATTAGCCACATTAAGGAACATGTAAATGGTGCACACTAGAGGAGTGCAAGATGAAAATATATCAGACTGATGCTCACCTTTACATAGGGAACTCTATTTTTGTCCTCATGGACAGAAAGATTGGTCTTTGAAACTGGAAGAGAAAATATTCCAAAGTTAAGGCAAAACTGAATGAAAGCTCTGCATACAATGCACGCCCTAGTCATAAATGTTACCTCTCAGCAACACTTGACAAAAACTTAACATAAAAGAAAGCACCGCCACTGTAGCTTTAGTAATATCATACAGATGAGCTCCATTCTTTCCTGTTATGATGTACCTTTATCATGCAAAGGTTATTAGCATAACCGATATCTAAGTAACATAAGGGGTTTTTTTTTAATATGTCCCTCCAGATTAATTTATTTTAAATGTTCAATACAAATAGAAGTCTTACCATCCAAAAGGTCCCTTATTTTATCCAAGTATATTTCAAAATATGACACCTAGAAGTAAGAAGAAGAAAAGAGATACATCAGAAAGCAAAAATGTTTTGCTTCTTGATCACAAGGATTCAGCATGATTACTGTGACCTTTCACATAATACTACATCCAGCTCAAGTTCTTAAGGCTGAACTAAAATACACCTTTAAGCAGAAACTGTTTTGATCAGGAGTTTCAATCACTATCAGCACTGCCACAGGTTATCAGCATAGTTTCCATCAATGTCCAACGGAACAAAACTGAAATGTTAACATAATTCTTTAGGAAAAATCAGTTACTTCAGTAATAACTCAGGTTATCAGGTTTCCAAGCTATAGGCATTTGAAACAGATTCAGAATATCCATTTACCCACAGACCACCTCAGAGTTTTAATACAGATTAAAGTAAAAATGAAGAAAAGTTTACCTTAATATGAAACTCAAGATTCTCATCCATGGAGTAAATATAATTAAAAATATCTTGCACTATTCTTGGAATAATGCCCATTCCATCTGGGTCATGAAGCTTCCCCTTAACAGAAAAAGATGTAACAAAAAATTCATACTCAATCTAGCATTACAAACAGTATTTAAACACAAAACATCTGGTTCAGGTTGACAGACAAAATGCTGACAGGTATGATGCACTTACTCTATGAAGTCAAGTGAACCATCCATTTAGCCCCAAAATTCCCCCAAAGTGAAAAGAACAGCCTCAGAACTCTCCCAAACTACCACATGTGAAAATGCTATTGATATTCTTGTGTTTCTCATTCTGCTACTGAGGGTGAAAAAAACCCACACTAATTGCCATTCTTAGTCTTAAAAAAAAAATGAGGTATCAAAATATTGCAAGAAAACAAGCATACATCTTATTTCTACAAAGCAAAGACTATTGTGATGAAAAGACATGACAGTGATGGTAAGAGAAAATTATTTTAACATTTCTTACTTCCATAGTGTGTGTCTTTCCAGATGATGTTTGCCCATAAGCAAATATTGTACCATTGTATCCCTCAAGTACATCTAAAGGAAAAGAGTATTTTCATTAGTGTTCATTTCCTTCATGCTAACAGGCAGGTCCTAAAATGTTTCATGTCCAGCAAGTTAAATCTCTCAGTGTTTGGGAACTTGTGTTAGAGTTAGGGGGAGGGAGGGTGTTCCTCCCTACATCTTTTAATGCATTTTGCCATCACTGACTGTGTCTTAGAAGTTGGCTGATTAGAAGCACTTGTCTCTTCAACCAGAAAAATCAGGACTTCACAGTTAGAAACAAAAAGGAAACTGATACAATTGCCAGGCTGAACAGATGGTCTTTGATATCTCTGAAGAAACCAAACATGAGAACACCATCATACTTTCTGCCTTCAGGAAAGTTTAACTGTCCAATTGTAATGACAAAGGGCAATGCCCTAAGTGTCAAGCATCTTACTTTTAGGCCATAGACTTCCATTTCAAATTATGAATGAACCAAGCAAAGTTTTAGATTGAGGGGTGAGGGGCTGGTTGTTTGGCTTGTTTACATGTAAGTTACTGTAGAATCACATCCTGCAAGCAAACTTTTATTTTCCAAAAACAAGCACGAGGAGATAGCCAAATGGGGAGGTGTTTGCTACTCCATCATACTCGTAAATCCACTTGTCTCACCATTAGAGCTCTTTTGCCACTTGATGCAGCACAGTTGAGAAATGCCACACAGAGCTCAGAGTCTCACTTGGAGAAAAGGGGCAGCATTACAATTCTTAGCTAAATTCAGTTTTCAAGGAGCAAACTTCTGATCAGATCCTGATTAATATTTAACTCATTAAAGGGTTAAATACTTGCAGCAGCATGAATTTGCCACAGCAATTTACTTTTCTAATGATGAAAACCACAAACGTTTACCCAATATTCTGTTGTCCCTAACAGTTGGTATTTCAGGGATTTCTGACAAGGCTTTGTAAAGCTGTTTTGAAAGCTGGGTCCATTAGAACTTATTGATACCTTCAAGAAATGAATTGATTTTATTTTCAGGGAACTGGCTAATTGCTTACTACAAAAGCTTACTGTGGCATCTCCTTCTTTGTGACAACACTTTTTCTGAAGTTACTAGACCAAATCTGAGAACTCAGTTTCAGAGAAATTGTACACCCTGGCATGCACAGCAATAACTCTTATTTCACAATTTTCATTTCCTCTTGCATTCCTCCAAACGAACGTCTGTATGATGTTTTTCACCAGTAAATTTGGGGAGACATGGGAGGGTAGATGAAATTCCCCAAAATTATTAATAACAGTTATTATGATTAATTTCTGACAAATTGTTTTAAATTATCATTGCAGAGAACTGTAAAAAACCCCCTCTAAAATGTAACAGGTAAGTGTTACCACATGTTGCAATCAACTGAAACAGCAGGTTAAGCATTGACATAATTCACTAGCTCAACTACAGGATGAGTGTATGGTGCTACAATCCACGTTGGCACTTATTCAACATTTCGAAGATAAAAGGCAGCAATAGAAGTATTAGTTTCCAACACTGAAATCCACAGGAATATGAGATATGATTTTCTTATGGTCAATTTGCTCTTCCACCTTACCTTTGACAATCTTTTTAGCACAGTCGTTGTATACTTGTTCTTGTGATGTGTTTGACTGGAATACACGGTCAAATATATATGGCTTGGACTATAAAAAGAGGAAAAAAAAAAACAAAACAGAAGAGTTATCAACAATGCTGGAAGTGGAACTGGAAGGTGTTTGTTAATAGTTTAGAAGTATTCTAAGACATTAACAAACTGTCTCAGCCCAATCTTCTATTTTAAGCACTTGAAGACTGTAGCACGGAAATCAGCTTAAATAGTGTTGCCCAGATATTCACACGCTTGCTTACAAGGAAGGCCTTAAATATATTTGGTTTCAAAGTGTTATCTTCATAGTTCTGCAAAACTACTCTGCCACATGACCTTAAGTTACTTGATTTACAAGGTAAGCCAATGCCTGGTCTGTACATCTGAGATCCCCTCATTCTCATCTACCCTGGTAGTACGCTTACTCTTGTAAACTCAAATTATTAAAAACACACACCCCATGACACAAAGTATCTATTTTGCTAGTATTTCTTGAAAAAAATCAAACCAAAAAGAAACTTTCAACACAAACTACTGTGCCATATAATATATCCTTAAAATAAAGCTCTCCAAGCAGAAGAAAAGGCAATACTGGGGAAGGGAACCTTTCACAAGACTCATTTTGGAAAAGACTACATGAGGAAGATGTGACACACTTTTGAGAAAAATGCTGGATATTGCTTTGTTTTAGAGAAGAGATTTTCATAACAGTTCTAAGCAGCTGACAATCCATTAGGATATAAATGATTATGCTCATCTTACAAAGCTCAAATTTTTGTAGCACTTTCAGAGCTTGATTTTGTAGGTAGCCAAGCATATGGGTGAAGTTTACAAAGAACCTAGGTCAGTTAACATTGTTAAACTCCTTGCAACTGTTAAGTGTTCCATTCTGCCTGAATTTAGTTATCATCCTCCCACAAGGATACTCTGGAATTGCCTCTCTGGCAAAGAAACAAGTATGGCTTCCATCTTTTACCCACCCACATTTCCCTTCCCTGGCCTGACCTTCCATTTGTCTTTTAATAATAACTAGCAGCATACCAAACAAAGCTTTTTTAGACTAAACATATTTATCTGAGGCCTTGAAATCAGGTGGATGAGCGCCCTCTTGGAAAATTAAATTACAGTGCTCACTGTACAAATATGTTCAAGAAACCACAAGACTCAGTAGGCAGAAACTGTCCCTAAGGGGCTGAAGTTTGTCAGAACATTTGTTTCACAGCAGGGAAAACATCACCCTTCTCCATTACTCATTTCAGCTTCAAAGACACCTCAAATCCCTGTGTTCTAACAGGTAGAGTTGAGGCCATTAGATACACCAGGAGGGAGACAACTAACAAGTTAAGTAACCCTGAGGTAAGAAAATAAAGACTGAGGACACATTACACAAAAAGGAAGATCCTGTAAAAAAGATGACACCATCTGTCTCACTAGCAGCTGTAGTTTCAAAAAGCCTCAAATTTCACAAGTATCAATCAGCTACATTACACACAGCAAGTCAGCTGCATCACAAAACATTCAACAGCTCTGTTTCGTGCTCAAGTGCATATTAATATGCACTGAAATAATTCCATTGTGGACAGAAAATTAAGTTGCAAGGCCTTCAGCCTGGCAGTACTGCCTTTAATTGATCTTGTTTATTTATACAGAAAAAGCTGCTAAGCACATGACCAATTTCAATTTCCCTCAAGTTAACAATTGCTACCAATATACAAAACTTAATAATTTTGGCCAAGAGAATCCTCACATGGGGTTGTCACTTGTCACTTCTTCACCCTTTGCTGATGGAAAGTAGAATATTTGCTTACATGTTCTAATTTTTTATCACACCTATGAAAATCCATATTAGTGGCATGTCCTTGCTCCATCATCACTGAATCAGTATCTAATCAAGTAGGTTTAGACAAGCAGGTTCCAGGATAATTATGTTTTAAGAATGCAAATTACTCCCACTCAATATGGTTTCACATCTTTGACATCTACAATGCTATGTCTTATCACTTCTCTTTACAGTCTACTTTCTGCAGTAAACAAAGCTAAAACAGTATTACACAGATTACCATGCCCTAGAAAGTCTCCTCATTACCTTTAAGAGATTAATCAAGAAAGATTAAAGTGTCAGATATTTTTTCTGCACCAGATGCCTTTTCTTCCCCAAGTAGTAAACAATCAGATCTAATAATGAGCCGAAGACACAAAAGGCCCAAGCAGCATGACCTTGTGCTGTCCCTAACAGGGGCAGCAGCAGTGTCACTAACACAGTGTAAGGCTGCTTTGACACACTCCAGAAATTTTCAGAAACTGGTGCTCGAATTCTATTAAAAATTTAATACATATGGCCTTATAAGCAAGACATAAAATACCAAGCAAACAAGCAGAACTTCTGACTTCCTCTCTCAGAAGCTTTTAGTTCCTTGCCTAGCATTTCTTTTGCCTGTAGTCAACCACAAGACAACTTCAGCTCCCACAGTTGCCTTGTACTTGAAGGGATGTGGTCTCACAGCAAAACTTTCCAAGTGCTCTCACAGGCTTCAGAAAGGTGCAGCTGCCAACATGATTTAGCAGTAGTTAAACTGAATCTCTGTAAAGGGATGATGTTGAAGTACAGTTCCATAGCTAACTTAAAGACTAGTTACCCATTATATAAAAGGATGCTCAGCCCACCTAAATCATGCAAAATTTGGACAACATGTGAGCTTCTGTGGAAATGTTTTTTCATCAGTATGTCCGATGAGGACTACAGAAAAATCTGCAATCACAACTACACTGAAAACTTACACAACAGAAGTCCAAGAAATACTTGTAAGGTTATCTCCAGAGATGTAACTTGTTAAAAAAACCTTATTACTATTGCAACTTTCCATAAAGTATAGGATTGGTTATTCATAAGGTCATCACCTCAGTTCACCTTACTTTTTATGCAGTGATATCTGAAGCAAAGTCAACAGTGAAAATTCACTTGAAAAATCGGTAGCATATTTTACTACCACAACACATCCAGAAGCTCTTTAGAGTTCTTTTGCTAGAATGGACAGTTAAAACAGTGCTACAATACCTACCCATGCTTAGCCTATTCTTGGTGAAAGGTTAAAGTAGTACATAATGGGCTTACTTTGCCTTTAAAGTCTGCATCTATAATAAAGAATGTTCTTCCCATCAGCACAAAATGTGTTAAAAGAATAATCCAAAATGGAGTAAGGTCTGGAAAGTATGATGTCAGATACCTGACTCACTTCTTCCTACTACTAAGCTAAGGTATTGCTGCCTTGACACACCTAATCAAGTCCAACACTGCCAATGGGTGAAAAGGAACAGCTACAAATTTAATTTTAGGATAAAGAAAGAGGATTTTCTTCTTGTCCTAGTGTCATGCACACAAAAGTGCAGCTGATACAGAATAGTCAGTGAATCTCAGCTCTTTTTGTCCTCTTTTTCTTATTTCTGTGCAAATACTGCAACTCAAGCATTAACTTTTACAACAGTTACTTATTACTATAGAATGACTAAAATATGTGATTTATAACACAGTGACTAGAAACTCAATTTCCAGAATGGAAACAGAATATTTTTTGAATAAATGTTTCAGCCAAACTTTACTGTAGTAAAAAGGTTCTTCTAAAGAGAAAAGCAAGCACAGCTGTTTATAAAACAGTCACTGAATTTCAGAACAAAAAACCTCAGCAAATATGAGTGAGGTGTCTCTAGGCAAGTGGCACTGCAGCCTGGGAGAAAAGCTCTCCCTTCACAGATTCCTGTAAACCAGAATATTTCCCTTCTGTTAAATCATCACACCACTGTCACCTGAAAAGCACCTTTGTTACTCAACAATTAATGAAATAAAGAAAAAGAAATAGAGAGTAACACTGGAAGAATAGTATTATTTCAGCAACAGATTGCAATTCCTGACTCATATTTAAAGTTCCACTGTGGACCTGATGTCTTTTTTTCCACCTCTAATTAAACACTGCTTTTTTCACATTAGCAAATAATAACAATGTTACTTTAATATATCTCATTCCTTGAATTTATACAGTCCAGTACAGCCTTCAGCATTTTTCTTTTGAAAACCCTACTACTAAAAGCTGCAGTAGTAGCAAGTGACCTTCATTACCTGATTCTAACAACTTTCTAACCTAGCCTTGTCTCATTTTGCAATCCAACAATAGTTTAAAAGATAATGAAAAAGAAAGCCAAATGTCTCAAGCTCTTTCCAGGATCACAGGGGTACATCTTACACTAAAAAAAAAATAGTACTTCAACAAATATGAAAATACAGATAAGTAGCCATGATTCTTTCCTCAAAGCCATACAAATAAGGAATAGATGAAGATCGTTACTAAAAACCATTTGGACAACAGAGGCATACTGCCCATTTCTGTGCACCTGTAAGGCCTCACCACTTCAGCCACTGGGTAGGGCTGGTTTTGGTTCAGGCTTCAGTTCCAAACCCCTGAGTGTCACTGTATGCAGCAATGTACCTCTTGGGCAGTTTTAAGATGAACAAGACTAGGTATAGAAAGGTTTTTAAAGAATACGTACAGATACAATTTGCAGAACTATAAAGCTACTCAGTTGCAATTTGTTTTATATTTGATAAAACAAAGGACATAATCCCATAGCAAACTGCTCTTCCTCCCTGTTCTTACTCAAAAGCCTGAAATCCATGAGCAAATTGCTATCAATTTTCACACACAGGTACATTTCTAATGTTTAACATAAAAGTCATATAATGAGTCATCCTATCATCTGTTTTAACAAAATCCTTGTATTTAATTAACAAAAAAAGCCATTAGGAAAAAAAATTAATAGAATATTAAGATGGAAAGAAGCCACCTGTAATTAAAAAATTAAAAGCTCTTTACTACTTAAAAAGTTTCATCCTGTGGAAAGAAAATACTTTATTTCAGAGTCTGTTCTTTAAAGCAGACCAACACCATATGTTCCCTCAAACTGCGGTTACACACTAGCTGCAGTTAAAACTATTATTTTATCTAACACAAATCAAAATGACTCACTTGCCCAGAAAGACAATGATGACATTAATTACATAGGAGCTAGGAAAAGAAGGGCAGAGAGCTAGCTCACAGATGACAGGGGAGTCAAGGAAGGAGGAGGGTTTGGTTATAGTCACTGATTTTCCTTCCCACCCTCCTCTGGAGGAGTCAAATCTGCAGTCTGGGATCAGCTCTGCTTCCACTGCCTCCCAGTCTTCACCTCCCATCGACCATTACAGGCAACTCCCAAGCATTATTAACACAGCCTCCACTGCTCCAGCACCGAGTCAGGTGGCCACAGCAGGAGCAAGTCCTTCAGGCAGCTGAGGAAAGCAGCTATAAAAAACCAAAAGTGGCTCAATTATTGCTCAACAGGCAGCAACAAGGACAGAAACCAAAGAGCTGAAGTAACCAAACACACAGCTTATGGAGGAAGCCTTTTAGACACTGTTTCATGAGCACTGCTTCTGTTATCCTCCCTTGGGCAATTCTGCAACACATAGAAAAAAGTGATGCCTGGCTACAGGCTCAGGTTAGAGGGTCCCTAAATTTGTAAAAACTCAGTCAAGCTATTAAAAAAAACCCCACCAAACACAAGTTATTGTCAACAGTTTTAGAGATTCAAGTCATAATTTTGAGGATATTAATCTTGTCCTTGCCCTATAGCCATCAGTATGAAGACAAAATTAGAGAGCATTAAACCTTTATTCAAATTTTATGAAGCACAACACAAATACTGTCACTGCTATCCAGTCTAATAATTTTGGAGGCATTTTTCCCTAAGTCAGATACAGCAAGTCCTGGATCCAAGACAACTGGGAAATTAGCTGTGATTTCTACCAAGTAGAAATCACCAAGGTACAGTTGGCAACACTAAACATCAATCCTAAGCAGAAAGCCCCACATGATCCCTCAGAAGCATACCATGAAACTGTTCTACTCGGATACAGAACCACCTCAGCAAATCTACATTTTAGATAATTTTAAAGTGCACTTAAAGAGTATTTTAAAAATATAAGCTTTCTATATACTACACTACTAGG
Organism: Nicator chloris; assembly: GCA_013400495.1. Classification (NCBI taxonomy): domain Eukaryota; kingdom Metazoa; phylum Chordata; class Aves; order Passeriformes; family Pycnonotidae; genus Nicator; species Nicator chloris. Next base: position 47,628 of record WAAE01007215.1, on the reverse strand, counting down.
AAAGAAAATTTGGCTCCTTACTCTGAGTCTACCTGTAAAACCTCAGGAAGAAATTATGTACTCCAAGATAGTAACTTGCCAGCTGAAATAAGCCCAAATTACCTCATTTCACAAGCATGCTATTGTTCTTGTTACTCCAGACTCATGGAATTCCATATTTTATTGACAAATTCAGCTGAATATTAGCAGACTAAAGCGCTAGTATTTAGTAACTCTTCTTAAAAAAAAGTATTTTATTAAACTGCTTCCTGCAACTTCAGATACTGTGCAAAAAAGCTATTATTGGTTGCCTCAAAAAACAAAATATAAACCTCCGAAATTTTTAGATAGATAATTGGCACCTATGTCACTCTCAGCAAGAATCAGCAGTCTTTCAAGAACTATAGTTACATGAAAACACAATTTGAAAGTTAAAAAAATAAAACACTGGGGCTAAAGCATGTTTGTACAACACCACCCAAACCAGGCAATAAACTACTGTACTTTATTTTTATATTCCAGCTCCACTTTGTAGCTAAATATGATCCACTGAAGAAAAAGGAAAGGATTAACTTTTCCCCTGCAACATCCATATTGTTTTTAACAAAAACAAGGCCTTATACCTTGCAAGGAGACGTCAGTTAAAATACACTTTACGAACATGTAGTAAGGCAAATGGTGCGTTTATTCTGATTTAACAACAACAACAAAAAGAAGTTGTCAGCTGAAGACTGATATACAGATCTTGAGCGCTAATTCTCTGGAGCCTGCACTGTCGTTCTGCATTTCTTCCCCAAAACTATCCGCAGACAATTATCGGGCAGCAGCTCCTACTGGTGCCTTTTGAGCGCGTACTTAACAGTCACACAGCACAGCCGGACGGCCCGGGGAGCGCCCGGCCGGCGGACACAGTCCGGGACCTGTCCTCACTCCGCACTTCGGCACTTGGGCCCTTCGCTGGAGCCTTTGTCAAAGGTCTCCTGACCTGCCCCCACCGCCCTGTCCCCACAGCCCCACGCCCCTCTCCCCCCACCGCCTCCAGCCCCTTGCCCCGCCGTGCACATACCCAGACCAGCCCACCCCGTCCGCAGCTGTCCCTGCCCCCTTTCCCTCGGTCTCCAAGGAGGCCGCTCCCCTTCCCGAGGCGTCCCCGCCCGCGGGCGCTCCCGTGCCCTCGCGCCTCACAGCTCGCTCATCCCCGCGGCGTCTGACCCCGCCGACCCCTGACACCCCCTCCCTCCCCCGCGGCGCTTCCCGCCTCTCCTGCCCGGGGCGGCCCCTCACCGCGATGACGACAGTGTCTTCGCCCTGGAACTTAGCGATGTACTTGTCGCCTCGGGCCACTTCGGACTCGTTGAGGGGCCTGAAGCGACACATCACTTTGATGTTACACTCAGCCGGGTCCGCCATCTTAGGCCACCGCCGCCTCCGGGGCGCTCAGCTCCGCCGCCGCCAGCTGCCGCCGCCGCACCACCCGCGCCGGGGGGGTCTCACAAGCCGCCGTGGCCGGGAAACCCGCGCCCGCCCCGGCAGGAGAGAAATGGGAAGGGCTCCTTCCTGGCCGCCGCCGCCGCCTCCTGCTCTCACTTCCTCCCCAACATGGCACCGGCCATGGCGGCTGCGGCCGCGGGTCCCGCCCCGCCCCGCCCCGCCGGCGGGGCGGACGGATGACGTCACCCGCCGCAGCACCCGCCCCGCCCCCAGCCCCACCCTGTGCGCAGGCGCGGCACCGCCCTTAGGTGGGCGGGGGCGCCGGCCGCGGGGCCGCCGGGGGCGCTGGCAGAGGCGGGGCTGCCTCATGCGGGCGGGGCTGCCATGGCAGAGCCCGTGGTCGCTGTTTGTGTCGCGCCGCACCTGGAATCATGGAGCTGTAGAATCGTAGAATTATAGAATCATAGAGTTATAGAATCATGGAATCATCAAGGTTGGAAGATACCCTTAAGATCATCCCATTAAGTCTAACTGTCAATCCAGCACTACCCCTGGGGCCCCTAAAGCACTGAACCATATCACCCAGCACCAGATCCAGGTGCCTCTTAAACACCTCCAGGGATGGCGACTCCACCAAGTCCCTGGGCAACCTGGCATCATCCACACAGAATCACAGAATCAGTTAGGTTGGAAAAGCCCTGAGGTCGTCGAGTACAACATATGACCAAACACCATCATGTCAACTAAATGCCGCATCCAGTCTTTCCTTAAAAACATCCAGGAAAGCCACCACAACTTCCCTGAGCAGCCTATTTCAGTGTCTAATAACCATTTCTGTGAAGAAATTCTTTCTACTGTTGAACCTGATCCTCCCTTGGGCCACCCCTTGTCAAGTCCTCTTGCCCTGTCGCTGGTTGCCTGGGAGAAGAAGCCAACCCCCACCTGGCTATAAAACCTCTTTTCAGGCAGTTGTAGAGAGCGATAAAATCACCCCTGAATCTCTTTTTCTTCAGGCTAAACACCCCCAGCTCCCTCAGGCAGGTTATTGGCCAAGGGCTGCAGGGACGAGGCCTCACTGGCCACCCTGGTGAGGAGCGTCGGGCACCGACCTGCACTGCCACCTCAGCTCCGCTGGCAGCTGGTGTCGGAGAGGTGTCGTGACATGTCCCTGTCGCCAGCAGGATGCCAGGCATGGCAGTGCTGGGGACAGCACTGTATGTGTGACAAAACTGAGGAGCTGAGTGTGAAGTAAAGGCTTAAAGCGGGTGATTGAGATAGGAGCCAACGATATTTGGGATTTTTAGTTTGTTTGTTTACATTTCTTGTCTTCCACTAGCTAAAAAGGGAAAATCCACATCTGTGAGGTGTTCACAGACACCAGGGAGATGCCAGTGTGCCCATGTGCCTGCGTGCATCCTGGAGCTGGAACCCAGCAAGTGGGACCAGAGCACACACAGCCCACAGCTCATGGCGTTGCCCCGGGATGGAGACTCTCACCACCTTTTGATCCCAAATGAAAAAAAAATGAAAAAATCTGGACAGCAATTTTTTTAAGCTTAATTTATCGCAAGTTTTCTTTATGTATTTATTACAAGTGCTCTAAATCTAGTTAACCAAAACTTAGGGACTGTATCTAGACAAAAACGTCAGGTAAACCATTCTGATAGAGAGCCCCAAGAGTCTCACACTTTTACAACTGTGTCTCTTACATCCAGGCATGAACTTTCAGATTGGAACGAAGTACAAACTCACAGCTTGGCTGAGTTCAGTCAGTTTCCTGACAGAAATCATGATTTGTACTGGAAATTTTTCAAATAGCCTTGAAGTTAACAAAAACAAAAACAAAAACCCCAAAACAAACAAACAAACAAAACAACAACAAAAAACCAAAACCAAAAACAAAACCCAGAAAAAATTGTAGGGAGCCTTTCTCTTAAGTTAGTATATTTTAGTAGGCCAGAATGACTCAAGAGCAGTGTGCTTCCCTTAAAGGTACTAATTTTTCATTATAAAAACGGGGGGCAGTACTGTGAATTTTAACAGGGATCATCTGTAATCAGGCATCCCCCATTCTCAGTTTAGGGATTTCAATGATGTGTTTTTCCTTAGGATAGATGTGCAAGCCAAACACTTCAAAACTGCTCCACATGACAGAAGAATAACCTAGTAATCTAGTTGCATTTATAGGTTCTTTTCACAGAGTAATGCAAAAAAATATTTCTGTGCCTAGTTTATCTTATGAGGTAAGCTAAGTCTTCTAAACTGAGTTCATGTTGTAGCAAGTTTATTTTTCCGCTGTGATGAAAAATGCGGCAGGACTATGCTGTCTTGCAGGGCAGCAACAATGACATGTCCATACCTATAAGCACATGTGGAAATAGTTGTTGGGAAAAGCCAAGATACAGGCTCAGTCTGTAGAAGGTGCAGTGGTAGTCCACAACATCTAGCACACAAGATATACACAGACATCTGTCTACAGTTTTCAATAAAATGTTTTAAACATAATTGTTATTAGGTTTTACATGTCAGAAAAGCTGTTTTAGTAGGTTGCTATTTTAGAAATTATTACATTGTATCTCAAGCAGCAAGATGTATTAATGCTTTTATCTCATCTATTTCTGGGATTATTCACGATCTTATGGCTAGGAATGTTCTTATGCAGCTGCAGGATTTGGATCCTCAAAGGTTTCCTGTGACAGAAGGTTATTACTTTTATGAAAGGAGTGTGAATTATTTACTACTTTTTCAATTAATTTTCTTTTGTACATAAGGAAAAAGAAATGTTTGCTGCATAATAAGCAACACTGTGAGGTGCGTTTCACCTGCTGAACATCCTTTACCCTAATGTATTGAAGAAACTTCTAGTTCTTATTATACATAAGCAAAGGGGATGTATCTTTAGGCACGTTTACTGAAATGTAGTGCCCGATGTAAGAACATCTCAGTCAAAGATGAAACCTCATAATGACATGATTCTCAAGCAAATAAGTGCTTGGCCTTGCTTACGTGTTGAATGTTTGACAGAGCAGACACTCCACGAAGACAACACAGACACATGAGTAGATAATTACTCATTTTAACTATGTTGAAACAAAAAATGTCAGCATGTGTGAACTCTGTAGTAGGAGCTGGCTACTCTGAAGCTGTTGGTTCTGTGCAAGCTCGTAGGAGAGCTGGCTGATGGTGTCCCATCCCAGCTGTGGGAGCCCTTGGTGAAAGAGCTCTGCTGAACCACATGTGTGCTCTCAGATCCCTGTCAGGGACTCTGTTATGAAGTTTCTCTTCTCTGATCTGTTGTTCAAAATAGCAACTGCTTCTTGGCATGACCTACTTAAAGGCTGACACAACAAAGTCGTATGGTCAAAGAGGGCACTGTGTTATCTCTACTGGCGCCAAGATGTGTCAAAAGAGCAGTCTTGAGGACTTATGTTTAAAGATGTGGTCTCACAAGAACAGGGCAGACACCAAACATTCTGGAAATTTCCCATTTTGTGGCAATAACAGAATGTGCTTTCTTTGGCAATTGAGAATATATTTGCTGTCTTCTGTGTTGTTATGTAATGTCTGAAGCATACATTTTTTGACACTTAGGATAAGAGACTTTGTTTAAAAGAAATATATTGTAATGAGAAAAAATTATATATCATTTGTCATAAAAAGTGAATTGTTCTGTTTCATGTTTAAGCCTAGTATGCCCCATGTAGCTGACAATAAATTTGGTAAAATTTCTCAGTAAAGTTCAACATGCTTTATTAAAGTAATTTATGTTGTTAGTTCACTAACCATGTTTCTTTCCCGTTATGATCTGTGCAATAAACCCCTACAAACTTTATGATTTATGGCTCTTTTAGATCTTCAGTCTTTCCCAGCTATAGAAACATGTTAAGCAAAGGGAATTGGTAAACCTAAACCTTACAGGGAAGCTGTATCACGATAATGATGTAATTAATCATCAAAATTGTTCCAGCAGAGCAAAAGTAATCTTGATTTAGTTTTAAAAGAATTTTGCATATTTGAATAAATCTTTAAACCAGGTGTTTGTAGAGAAGCAAATTAAAGCTGCTTCCTCCTGCCCTTTCAAGAATTAAATTCTGAGATTCATCAGCTGACAGCACTTGTTGACATTCAGTGTGCCTAATGCAAACATGAGTACTCTTCTCATTTTAATTTGCAGTGTGCTGGGAAAATATATGACATGACTTCCGAGAATTTGAGGTGCATTCCAGGTCAAATTTATTCCAAATTTGCAAGTCAATTTGCAGGACAAAAGAGCGATTAATCTGTCAGATATAGTGTACCTCAAACAAAATTCTTTGTTGCTTGTAACACACTCTGTAAATAAAGGCTATTAAGATGACTTATGAAGTCTAGCAACATCGCCTGACACTGGAACAGTGCAATCAAAATTAACAAAGTGTTATGGTTCAAACAGCTTGTGCAAATATGTTTTAAATAATATAAATTTATTTTAAGTCTCTTTACCAAGAGACTGTGTCTAGTTAACTCAGTTTGAGGAAGTCACTAACTGATTTATTGAGATTAGAAGGTTGGTGAATGAAGTTCAGTGGCCCAAGATACTGTTGGAGTCCAACTAGATCATTTGAAGCACTTATCTGGTTGCAAAACACTAAAGCTTATTTCCACTACAGCAAACAATATGATATGGAATGTATCTCCTGTCCAAAGCAAGTTTTGGATTTTATGTGAGCTAGAAGGATGAAACTGGTATTGAGAGTTCTTGTGCTGATATATAGTAACTTCTTGGAAAAACATGTAATTAATTTAAAAAACAGTTTTATTTAACTTTTTAGCTGGAAATGCATAAAACCCAAACCCCCTCTAATTTGTTCCTAATCAGCAAGAGTACATTTAATATTCTGATAGCGATAGACTAATTAAAAGCAAAAGTAAGCTCTGGGAATAATGTCACATGTTAGATGTTTATTTCAGCTAATTTGTGCAAATTCATGCAAAAATTCTGTCTGTTCACTACCTAAAGCATTGACTCCAATTCTCTTTGAAGTAGAAACACACTTTTGGACCTTGTTTATATCCTTAACCATTAAAAGCATCCAGCATATGTTGTCTGAAATGTCCTGTCGTAAATCTCTGTTCTCAGTTGCTCTTCATTGTTAATAACCTGTTCTAAACTGACCACTAGATTGTATCTTAGTTTGCTGGGTGCCTGCCTGAAGCAAGTTTTTTATAGTTGTGCAAAAATGGATAATTTACTTATTTATTTAAAAAAATAAATTAGGACTGCCTTGTTTTCCATTGCTGCTAAAGGAAAACTCTTAGAATCCCTTCATGTGGGAATTATAAAAGACAACCTAAAGACTGAAATTTGTTGGGGAGACTTCTGTAGGGATCTGCTTTTGATTGTCAAAAACCAGTGAAGGCTGATGTTGGGGTAAAAACTTCATATGAACATATTCTTTAGAGTCCTGCAGAATCTTTTATTTGAACTAAAACCCCAAGCCCATGTCCACTGCTGTCTGTGCTTGTGTGTGAATCACTGAACAAATGATCTCACTCCATGTCTTGGCAATGGGAGTTTAGCAGCCTTTGCTTTTTCAGTCTGTTTGTTTGATCCAGGAGCCAGAGCTGAAGGCAAAGAGCAGGACTGTCTTGAATTTAGGAAGAAGATGCTTTATTTACAGAAGGAAACAAAAAAAGTAGTTGGGATAGAAGAGACAAAGCAGAAAACAAAAGTTTGGGAATGCAGAAGAACCATGCAAAAAAGCTTGTGATTTCTGCAGGAGCTCTTTCAGCATCAGGAATGTGATTTATGATCCCTCATTTTCTACCATCAGCAAAGAGACATGGAACACGCAAGTGAAGCTTTGCACACTCAGAGGAACACCATCCTATAGCTGCCATAGGCTTTGTTAGTGGAAGGGCCAGGGGCAAAGTGTGATCATGAGAATGTCTGTGTGGTTTATTGAGGTACTCCAGAAAAGAGCTGGCTCAGGCGCTGCAGAACAAAATTCATGCCAGTACTATAATACAGCAATATATAGAAATAGAGAGACATTTCCAAGCTTTTTAAAGGACAAGGGAATTATGCACTGAATAAGCTTTGCAAAAATTAGCATCCAAAGGGTTCAAAAGAGCATAAAATTGTTCTTAACTGATCCATGATAAAGATCTGGTGTTGACAGGAGTGGTGGTCTCACCATAACCTGATTTCAAATCACTGGTGGCTATGAACATCATTGCTTTGCACCTCAGGGTACATACAGAAATGGCAAGAAATCCCACTGAGATGGTCATTCTGTTACATACTTAGCTGGTGGGGAAACTACCATTTCACAGGAAGCAGCTATGACTACCTTACCTGAAATGAAAGTCAGCTTTAACTATGTAACACCAGTGTATTCTGAATGCAACACTTTGACTCCATTTTGGATTTGCTCTTCTTTTTTCCGCCTATTTTTTCCCAATTTTGTTTTCTCCTTCTGTTGGCTGCAACATTTTTCTTCTGAAGGAGCATATGCTGATAACCTTACCTGGAAGCAGCAAAATTATAGATAAAAGGTGTACATTTGAAACTGAAGCCTTGCTTATTTCTTCAAAATGCAGCCTTGCTTTTTTTTCTCAACTTTTAAATGGCAAACAAAAATTTTGGGAACACAAGTTACATTGTGAGCTTTAAAGGGTGCACAATCTTTGGATCTATTCTTGATTGTAAAGTGCCAGTCACAGCTCCTTATTGGTATGGTCTATAGATAACCCTGTTTTATTAATGTAAGTGCTTTTATGTGCCAAAAGCGCCCCGCCACTCTAATATCATTTGGGTTAGGTCATAGCTAATTTGCAGTCCTTCAGACCCCAAACTTGGAGAAAGAAGAGTACAAAAAGTAGGCTGAATGATAAGGAAATGTCAAGCTATGTATTTTATGACCATAAATCTATATGACATGTATTATCTATCAAAATCCATTAGTCATATATCCTGTGTACTTCCAAGCACATCAGAGTCTGTCCAGTGGTCTTATATAGCTGGCTATAAGGGTGTCAGCAATGATATGCAATGTCTCATCTTGAGTGTGGAAAAAAATCCCCCAAGGCCTCTAGGTCTTTTTTTGTTTGTTTGTTTTGTATGTTGTTGTTTTGTTTTTTTTTTTTTGGAAAGTTTCTGTCTTGAGATTTGCAGGTTATTCAGCAAGATCTTATTTTCAGTGATTGAAAAAAGGCTTTTGATGACGTTTAAGGAGTCTTCTCTGACAAATTTTCCTCCACTGTTGTTAAGGCTATTTTATTGGGCACTTGCAAAAAAAAAAATCTAAATTCATATGTTTTCCGAATTTGAATTTAGAAGTATCAAAGGAGTAAAAAGCCCCTATATGTCCAGTTAAAGCCTCATCTCTTCATATGTTTCTTTAAAATCTGAAGCTCAAAAGACAGTAATATTTGGGGAAGCCTTATGGATTTTGTAGAGGAGGACCTAAAAAGCCTGCTTGAACAGAGGTCCCATCTTGCCTTTCTTCTTATTTCTTAATTCTTGCAGCTAACCAGCCAAACTTGTCATGCTTCTATTAGCCAGTGAAAATTAGAGTCAGAATCAGTTTAAGATAAATGGGTTTTGTCTCCCACTGATATTGTTCTGAAAAATTATACCTGGCTAGATCTTTTTGTCCAATTCATGCATCAAAAACATCAAACATCAGAGGCTGTGACTGTTGAAGTAAAGTGTGTTTTTCACAGTCATTACATACACACACACACACACACACACACACACACACACACAAAGTGACTAAAATCCATATTTATTTTGTAGGGCTAATTCTGTTTAAAAAGATGACCATACACAGCTTTTTACTCAGCAAGTTTGAAATATGCTTATATTCAAATTCATGTCTAAAATCTCTTGGCGAAATGATATTTTATGAATCTCTACTTCAAAGCTTTGCAGAAATAATGTTGGAAGAGAAGACTCTAACCTTTTTTCTAGTTCATTTATTAACAGAAATTTCTCAATTCTGACATTTATCATTGGTGACAGTACATGAGATAGGCAGAACAGAGCTGACTTTCAGAACTCAGTTTAAAACTACCAGGCTGAAAGTTCTTGTTCAAGTTGCACGCGAAAGAATCTTCTCTGGCAATGGTAAACACACCATTCATGAGGGGTGAGAGGGTGGGACAACTGCACCTCAAAAATCAACCTTTCCTTGTGAAGTTCCTGCTGATCTCACGCAAACTCACCATCCTGACTTCCAATCCTCCCATAAATGGATGTGTGCTGCCCTAGGTGGAGGCAGTGAGGGGGCGTGGGGGAGTGTGTGCTTGCATGCACATGTATGTGTCAGTGCAATTCATGCTGTTTTCTCCTGCTCAGTCACATTTTTATCAAGCTTATTTACCATGCTGTCCGCAGGAAACAGTAGAGGAAACTCTACTAACCGCAGTAGAGAGGTTACACCAGATTTTCAAGCTCTTTAGTAAAAATCTCTCTTTTTTTTTTTTTTCTACTCCGGAAGTTTGCCAGCTCTTACAACATGGATTTTGTATGTGGGAAAGCAGCAGTTCTTAGTGGTTATTCAGGAGCTTTGGTGCTAAAGTGCTGATTTAGCACACTAAGGAGTGGCTGAGTAAAGCAAAGAAAATCAGGTAAGGGATGAGACATGTACTAATCACTTTTTTTGGCAACAGCTAAAGAGCTTTTGTCATCCTAAGTAAACTTCTGTCTCATCCCTATTTCATCCATGAAGGTGGTCACTTTTCAGCTTTAATACAGCTCTACCCTGTATATCCAGCCCTGTAATGGTTTTCCATGATACATTTATGGCTTCCCCAATGTCCATCAGGCCATCTCAAACAATTAAAAAAAGGTATAGCTACTAATAAAACCTTTCTTGCCCCCACATATTTAATTCTCTCTTTCACAAGTGCCTTCACTACATTAAAGATCATTGGTTTTGTGTTTCATGATTTGTATGACTTTCCTGCTGTTTTTTTATCTGTCCTTGCCTCTGCTCATGATTTCCTGTTCTCTTTTCTTCATTGTTGAGCATAGAGTACAGTTTGTCTCCCAGAGTTGCAACAGTGCTTTCTCCTGCATCACCCTAGCTATTAAATAACCTGGAAGAATGACTTCTGTCATGATGCCTACCAAAATGGTGAATAATATGGGCAAAGACAAAAGAACAGTGAGAACAATTTATGAAACCCCTTTATTTCTGATATTAAGAAAACATGGATTCATCTTAAAAGCCATTAATCCTTTTGACTGTGGTACTCTGAGTTCTTCTTTTTCCACAGACATCAATGACCTTGGTGTTTTCCTAATTGTTTCCAGAAAATTTTAAGGCATTGCCAGAAATACAGAGAAAAAATGGAATAGTGAAACTGAAATTGCCTTTGTGATTCCCACGCCTCTTGAATAATTGTATTCTGATTTGTCCATATGAATCTCTTTTAGAAACAATGGTATCATCATTCCTGGCAAAGAATACTTCCTTCCTTGGTTACAGCTCTGAAGAGAGGGCTTGTACTTGGATAGAAACATAAGGAAATGGATTCCTCAGTTAGTGTAGCCTTCATTTTTGGAGCAACCCAAAAGCATTAGACTTGTCACCGGCTAAAAGGGAAGAATCCATAATAAACTTTTCAGTAAGGTTTATGTCCATTAAACTAGAAAACAGTGCCCCTTGCAATAGCTGGAACTTACACAGCATAGTGTGAGTAAAACTAAAATTTTCTTTCTGCCCTTTGCTCTGGCCAAGCATTCAACAGGCAGCACACAAGGGTGATAGATCCCTGCATTCCTCTGGATCAGATTCAGTGATGTGGGATTAAAGGTTTGCCTTGCAGCGTTTGTGAGGGTTAGGATGTAGAAGAGAGTCGGGAGCTTAGACTGAGGCAGCTGAAGCTTTAGCCTGTGGTTCATTGATCGTTGTGATTTGGCAGATCAGGCTGGAGAAGGTTGCAAAGGCCAGTGTAGATTTGAAGCCTTGTGTGTCCTTTAGTTCTCCTTACGTCATCCACCAGCCCTCTACCCAGTCACGGCTCTTCAGAATGGTTCCTGCGCATGGACCTCATAATCAGTGAAGTACTTTTAGAATAACTTGTAAAATAATTTTATAGATAGACTTGAAAATTCTCCAGAATATTTTCTAAAGTGAAAATTATTTGAAATTAATTTCGTTAATGTCAAACTGGTTGTGTGAAACATCAATAGTCCTTGTATGCTGTGGCCCAGTTTACATTGTACCTGACGCTGGTTAGGGTCAGCAGCCTTGAAACAACTATTTTTATGGATATCAGAGTCCTTTTTCAAGTGTTTTCCCTGGAATAGGCCCTTCTGTTTTTCTGTCATAGAATTCCATCTTTGTTTATCTGTTAATTCTAAGCCTCATCAACATAATCTTCCTTTCTACTTACAAGTCAATAATATTGGTGCTTTCCATTTTCAGCAGTTTAACTGCTCCTGTTTTCAGAGATATCATCAACCACATTAACAATATGCTGAAGTAATTTTAGTGCAGAAAATTTCCACTTCTATTATTATGTATTTGTCATTACTGAAAAGAAAATAATTTGTATTTATTTACTTTGTAGATATACTATCATTATTTTATGTGTGATATTAAAATAATATATAAATTTCTCACTGGTAATAAAATTGATGGTCATGTATCCAGAGCAGATATAATTCCCTAAATTAATTTAAAAATGGAAAAGGAAGGAATACCTTTTTAATCCTATCACTGTCTCTGAAAATCCTCCCTCTTGAATATTATCATCATCTCATGGTCACAGTGGCTTAGGTGGGTACCTAGTATGTCTTGAAAAAAATTATGCATGAATTGATTATCTGGAGCAGCTGTCCTTTCTGTGTAAGGATTACAGATCACACTGTTTACAGATACATCAGCCCTACTTTCATTGCTCCAAGGTACAGCCTGGTCTACAGAAAAAAGCAGTGGTCAGTATTATTGTAGATGTATAATATCTAGCAGAATGATGTAAGGGTTAACACAGAAGTTCATGCTGTTTAAATTAAAAAAAAAAAATTCATCACATTCCTGTTGTATTCCCCAAGGCTAGCTTTCCCTGGGAAAAAGTAGACAACAATGGTACATTGTTATAAGAAACTCAAAGTATTTTAAGATGGAGGTTGATAAGTTTATGGATGAGGATCCAAAACAAGATAAGAATGACTGTTCTTTTGTATCAATTTATTGGTAGGGCTGGTACCCAAATGCCTGTTAGAGAGGAGATTCTGTGTGTTTGCAATGCTGTAGCCTCCCATTACAGGACTTCTGTTCTTAGCTCTGGCAGTCAAGTGTGTCCTGGGCTGAGTGCTCAGCGAGAGGCACTGCTGTTGTTTCTGGTGTTAGGAGCTCTTGGAGCATTTGGATCTTTTGGTCAATTTACTTCCAATTCTTACTGCTATAAGAGTGTTTGGAAATGACCACTCCTGCTTTCTTCTCAAGGTACCCCAGATGTACAGCTTTACTCCTTTTTCTTTGTGTCTCAGACCCGCAGGGAACCAGGAATAGCATTCAAGCTGAGGTATGGGGCTGTTCATGGAGGAGTTGTATAGGTCTTTTAAGACTAAATATCTGTTGCAATTATTCTTGGATTGCTTGGGACATTGTTCAGTGACCTAAGTAGTCTTTTTCAATCCTCTGTTACTATGTTCTAGACTGTGCTGAGACCTGAACCCAGAGAATAACAAGCAGTGCTTCTAAGCTTGGAAAGCTGTTGGTTGTGCCTCTGACCTACTTAGGGCTCTTCTTCTTGGTCAAATTAGAGATTTCTCCACAAATCCCTACTGAGCATTTTGTGGAAGTTGAATTTGACACAAGAGCTGGTTTGGCTTCAAGAGCCAAGTATATTTTTCCTTTCTCTTCTTTTTATCTAGATGTAGGTAGTGGCACAGCTCTTTCCCTGAGAGACAGGCATTCCCTTTCTTGTACTTCCCAGCTCAACAGCCTGACTTGTCTTTAAAAAAGACAAGTACTGGCATGTTGGTCACATCATGTTAAAATTAACTAAAAAGTCCAATGTGATATAAGTCTTCATTAAGATCACTGAAGGTTTTATGAGGTATACAAGACTGTAGAGGACACCCTTTCAGAAAATCTTATGTGCATTAATGAAAGTACAGCAGAGTGCTCACACCAGTGTGTTCTGATGTGTAGAAGATTTTTACTTTAAAGAGCATTTCTGCTCTGAGAAAAAAAAAGACTTATATGAACCTGACAGATTTTTACTTACCAAACCCATTTCTTTGTTCTGTAAGGGTTTTGTCTGCACACACAAGCAACAAAAGTGATTTTTTTTTTTTTTATTCCTGCTAGACAGGGTAATTATGTCTTAGGTAATGAGCTGAATTCTGTTCCTTTTTATACATGGCCAACAGAATTTACTGCATTGCTAGCAAGGATATTCATGTAATTTAATGAGAACACAGAAAAAGGAGCAAAGGTTTGGTTTGCTTCAGACAGGCTACCCGTGAGATTACCAATATTTATTGCTTTGATCTTTCCTCAAGGTTCAACATTATAAGAGGCAAAATCATATAAACAAGACTTTAAAGTTGCTGTCAGCTGGTTAATTGCTTATTAATTTTTTGAGATTACTTTGCTCCTGCAAAGAAAAAGCAGCCAAAGTAATAATCTTTTATCTGTGTAATGACTTTTTTTTTTAAGAAATAGCAAGGGAAAACAGATGGTCTAAGGAAACATCATATACCACAGTATATAGGAACCTTGGTATTCATGTTCTGTAGTCTGGTTGGTGTCCAGGAAAGTCTCTTCAGCATTCGGACCAAGCAAAGCTGAAGTTCTGTCTGCCAAAGAGGTGTTATGTTCTTTTTTTGACCTTGCCTTGGGCAGGAGGATTTCTAGAGTGTTAAACAACCAGAACAGTTAAAACCTAGAGCAGATTTCACCTAACCTTTTTAAGCATCTGTAAGCTAGCACATTGTCTAGTGTTCCTAGTCTCCTCTTGTAGTCTATGAACAAATTTAAATAGCCCAGAAGGTGATTTATGTCACTGCAGGGTAGGTCAGATAGCTTCTGGAGAGACCCGTGTACCTTCTGTTGACTGTAAAAGAGCCCAAGTAATCTAACTCAGCTTTGGATATCCAGGTCCTAGATGCCTAAAGCTTAGACAGGATGAAGACTGAGCTGGACTCCTAAGTGGGGTAATTTTAGTCAGGTGCTTAAGTTTACCCACAGAACCCTTAAATGTAAATTTGGACCCACCTTAAGTAGACTTCCAGAAAACTGCAATAAGATATGCAGCAATGTGCAATATATTGATAACAGCAATGCATCAGTCTGAGAACAACATTTCTAATCACATGAGAGTCTCAGATGTGCTGCACACATTTAGTACTCTCCTCAAAGTAGTTTTTTCCAAAGCAGAGGCTGTACTTGGCACTCACTTGAAGGAAAGCATTCAAATGACGTAGAATTGGATTGGTTCTCTGTATCTTGCAAAGATCAAATAGAATCCATTAAAACGTTATTGATTCAAGCTTTGTGCTGAAGTACTGTCTGTGAGAGCTCTGTCATTAGCCCTCTGAAAGGGCTGACTAGACTCTGACATGAGCTATGAGCAGAGAGAAGCTACCAAATGGTATTAGAGTGCATGGTGAAAGGTACTGCGCATTAGCAGGGGGCAGAACTAGATCCTCTCCAGAGCTCGCTTCCAGCCTCAGCTATTCCATGATTCTGGGATAAATGAACTTCTGGCATTCATGTACATCCCCTCTTCCCCGTGCCTGAGTTCTCAATTGCTTTGCCCACCCTATTATTGCATTTGCTGTACAAAAAAAGGCCCAACTGAAACTAGATTTTGAAATATTTTAAAGAAACCTTCTACTTTTATGTCAAAGAGACAAATTTGGCAGGTGCCTGTGGTATATTTGAAAGAAAAGTAAGGAGCAATCTGATTCAAAATGGAATCCTTTAAAGATTGACTAACCAGCCTGTCAGTAATGGGCTACCCTGTGCTTTCCCCACCAGGTGGGAACAGAAGCATCAATACCAATGAATGCATGTTAGATTGAGTGGAAACACACCCTAAGGACAGAATAGTGTGGTGAAGTTATCTACCCACACAGCATTAAAAAAAATCGATCTGCCAGTGTATTATAAGTATTTAGTTGACACTTTGCAATGATCAAAATCAGACATTTCACTGGCAGAGCACAGCATGCACTTTTCCTTTTCATTTATGTACTGTTTTATGTGATTATCAAAGTGATCAGCTTTTTTTTGAAGGGATAATAAAGATAATTGCATGAAAAATAAGCTACCACATCTTATGTTAGAGGGTATTTTTGCTCTTTTCTATGTCTTTAAATACACAGTTCATTTTCATAAAATTAAGCTTATAAAATGGTTCTTACTATAATTTAAAGTATTTCAGTAATTTAGAACCAAATCATAAAATTCTTAGCATATGTAATCAAAATTAAATATAAATAGAAGGGCAATATCAATATTTTTAAAATTTCTACAGTCTTTTCAAGCTCATTTTTCCCAGTAAGAGAATGTTTTCACTGCTGAGTTGTAAAAAAATGAAAATAATGAATTCCACATCATTCGAGATACAGGATTTGAAGATAGGAAATAGTTTAGTATTCTTATTCCAGACTCCCTAAGCAAGCGCTCACAGTCTGATTCATCTAAATGCAATAGTCCTCATTCAAACCATCTCCATGAATCTTTTTGTCCAATTTTAACCCTGCAGAAACGGTTTTGATTTCCTAAAGAATCAAAGAAAGTTGATGAATAAGACTATGGAAGTTTTATTTACTGAAATCAAAAGATAAAAGAATTATTTTGATTGGATGGATTTCCTTTCGATTTTTTTTTCTGCTTTGGCATATGGTGTTTTTAGATGAGTCAAATTGATGATTGATTAATAAGTATAATCCCTTAACATTACGTGCATATGATGACACTGCCAAAATTCAAACTCCTGGACTGCATTACACTAACTTATGTTTTCAAATAATGTTAATGGAGCTCCTTGTCACAGAGATAATCAATCAGATGACAGATGATTCACGTTCCAACTGTGCAAAGGAGTGCGATGGATGTGTGTCATAGAGGTTTTGGTAGTTCTGAGGTTGCCACAATAAAATACTCTTTTTAACAGAATGCTTAATTATTTTGTCAGAAGAACAAATGTATCACTGTCGAAACTTGAAACATTTGCTCTAGCAAGCCATATAATTTCAAGTCACAAACATCAGGTCTGTACAACTGACTGTATTATATTGTTTTAGCAATATGCTGATTGCCAGGTGTCTGACAATCTACCATGGCAATTCTGCACAAACTGCCATGAGTCAGTGAAGGAAATAATTTCATTCAATTTGAAATGTACAAACTGTTTTCTTTTCTTTTCATAGGGCATGTATTTTAGCTCCTCAAGATGAAATTATGATTGTCATCTTTGATACTGCAATTCAGACTGGGAATGTAACAGAAACAGTCAGCCAGACTCATAATCATTCTATGTGCCCTGCATCCACTCTGTTTTGTACCAGCAAACCCAAGAGTTGGTTTTTTGCTTTAGCTAGTGGCTACCTCGGGATGCAGGTGAAGAAACCTTTCAATATCAAAATGTTAATAGCATAAGTCTACCCGCAGGTCAACTGAGGCACTGTTAAGATGCATTTTCCTCTTCCCTTGTATGTGTGTATAAAGTTTGTAAAGCAATACAAGGCTCATCAGTGTTGAGACTGCTTGGGTATTCACCCAATCTTCATGGAAAAAGCATTCCCAGTGCCTTTACAAGGCAAGAACTGCTGTTTACAGAGGCATTAATGAGCCTTTAGAGCACTTTTCTCCCTCGCATGCCATTTCTCTGCCTGGGTTACAAGTGCAGAGACAAATTCCCAGTAGCACAACTGGCAAAGGATCAAACACAGAGCCACACTGCTGATCTCTAGTTCTAGATGCAGATTGACTTATTTTAATCCATTTATTGAGGTGTCACATTTTGCTGATGAGGTCTTTCTTAAATTTGACATTTCTCATTGATTTTCTGCTAGGTGAGATAATATCTAAACCCCTGAGCTTTTCAGAAAAGGTTGCAATGGTTCTGCTTTATTTGACCTGCAAATACAAGCCATTAGGCATAGAGTTGGTTATGTATTTTACATTTTGCTTTACTTTGTCTTTTCTGCCTATTACTTTGGAGAGCAAAATATCTGTATTACTTAAGCAAGTGATGAATCAAAAGCAGATCACATATTGCCCAAAAGTATTTATCAGACATAGCAGGTTCACTTCATGTGAAAGATACATGGTAGTTTTTTATTTTGATTTATTTAATTTACATGATTTCAAGTTTTTTATCAGAGGAGAGGTGTTGAACAGGAGCCAGCTTTTCTTTTATAGGGCCAGGATTAGTTTCACTGTTGTGATGGTTTGGAAAAAACAAGAAATTACATCTAGTGAAACACTCCCCTCTGACCAGAAGGGATAAACGGGGGTTTTTTAGGAAGTGAGTTCTCTTTTCCGCCTTGGTCGCCTGCAGGTAACAGGAGAGCCATTGCAGGCCTGTGGGCAGCTGGGAGAGGCCGGGCCCCCGGGGTCTCTCTCTCTCTCCTTCCCCATTAGGAGGAAGGTAATAAGTGGGTGGGAAGAGGGAGAGGGAGAGACTGCGGAAAGGGGATGCCGGCCGTCCCCACGGGTCCCTGAGCTGGGGGGAGCCCAGCTGGATTCGGCTCGTGGCCACCTTTCCGCACCGCGGGGGGGAAGGTGGTGGAGTCGGCCGGGCGGAGGAGAAGAGCCCTCCCTCCCCGCCGTCGCTTTGGGGGGGCAGGAAGGGAGGATGGGGTGGCGGCAGCCGAGCTGGGCGGCCACGGGGCCGCGGGATGGAGGTGGCGGGAGGTCACCTGGAGAGGCCCCGGGTTTGGGGGGTGCCCCTGTGAGCAGGGTGAGGCCCGGTCCTCACCCCCACAGCGTGTGACATCATTANCATGAGTGTTTGAGAATTGAGTTTGGATTGTTGTTGTGGGGAAGGAGGGAAAAGTGCTTTTTTGACATTTTCATGTTTTTTCTTTTCCTTTTTCTCTGAGTGTGTGTGAATAAAATCTATCTTTGCAATTCATAAGAGGGATTGCTTTGCCGTTCTTCTGTCTGGTCATGATCTCACAGATGGGAAAATAGTTTAACCTAGAACAACTGGTGGAGAATGCGGGCAAGCAGTGTCAAACCATGACAACTGTACAGTAACTGAAACAAAAAATTGCACTTGTTTGAGGAGCTTCCTTTCATGCTTAAAGAGTACAAAAAACTCCCACTTCCTAATTTCTAAGTGCCCAGATGCTTTGCAATGGGAGGCATAATTTATACTTCTAGCAAACTGTTTGGGTCAGTTCTTCTATTGGCAGCAGCACGTTGCTGTCAGGTATTTGCTTGGTGTTCTGCAAGGAGCTGTGGACCAGTTCCCAGCACGGAGGTGTCCTCAGAACCCAAACTGCCACTGTTGTCACATGTGGCAGCAACCTGGGCAGCAGCAAGTGAAGCCTGAACACAAGACTGACATCAATTTCTCATCCCACCTGTGGTCTTTTCAAGTTAGGTTTGAGATACAATAGAAGTGGAGGAAAATGCTTCTGCTACTTCTCCATTCAGGCAGCTGCAGCTACGAATGCAGTGAGGGCAGGGGGCCCACAGAGATTGTTACTAAATTTCCCCAGGTCTTAGTTTGGGCACAGTGGGACTGAAAGCAAAGTCATTGATCCAAATGCCCCAGAGCACAGCACAGCTCCAGTCTAAGAAATGGAGCTTTACAATTGTCCCCTGAAAACAATGTTCTCCTCCTGACCACAGCCCATGGTCCAGTGCATTACCATCTTGCATGGGATTTTTTGCCTGAGAAGCAGAACAGAACACTAGAAATTCTCTTAATATTTTCTTGTTTGTTTTCTTTTTCTTGTCCTGTCTTCATCCAAATTACATCCAGAGAATTCACTAGCATAGAAAAAGAAGTGTTGCTATCCTGCTGTCTGAAAAGAGCTCAGCATTACTATTCTGGACGAGATCAAAGTAATTTGAGGAAGTAGTCAAAGCAAGAACTAATTTCTAATTGAAAGAAGAAAGTTCCTGCTTCCTTGGTGACAGGAATATTCCTGCCCTGTAACGCTGAAATGGATTTCAAGGAAGATGCATTTTGGGTATATTATGGAAGCCATAAAGATGTTTGACTTTGCTGACAGCACAGTCACGAGAAAATATAAATAAAAATATCCTAAGTGGCCTGTGTGGTAATTATAAACACATGCAAAGTAGGGTTCTCATTGCTATCAGTCCTCCTCCTGCCAACTGGCCCATCTGGGCATCAGGAAGTTCCTCTCATGTGATTTCTGTCTGAAGTGCTGAGGTGTTTTCTGACTACTGACAATGGTCTCTTTGTATGTTGAGCAGGCCAGGGTATACTCACAGTCAGTCAGCTGATAGAGAAATTATTTCAGTTTTTTCCTGAGTTGAAAGTTGGAGGAAAAGTTATTGTTAAAGTTTTAGAAATTAATTACTTTTTTCCCATTCAAGATAAAAAAGGAAATAAAAATTAATCATAAAATCAGTAAGAGACATTTGAAGTCAAACATATATATTCTAACCCCTGTAAAATATCCCAAAGTATGGCTTAATTCTAGAAAATAAAGATAATTCTTCCAGCAGTATCATGTGCTTTTCCTGTTTCTAGAAACAGACACTTCATTTGCTTTCTCTAGTGAACATAGTCTGATTTTTCTCTAGAAGGGCACAGGACTATGAGTTCAAATGGAACAAAGAGGACAAAAAGTGTTTTGGTGTCGCTCAGCTCTCATATGGGTAAAAGAAGGAGTGATACTTCCAAAAGAAAATGGCATAAGGACTCTCACTGACCTGTGAAGTATCTTTTCAGAGTCCAAAAGAGCTTTAGCAATGAAGTCCGGGTAGTGCAATGATCCTGCATCCCCCATGGCCAAGGAGAGAGAGCAATGGGCAGGGTGAGGGTAGGGATACCCACCAAGCCCTCCTGCTGGAGCCACATCTATCCTGGGGCTGTTCAGCAAACAGCCAAAGTTAGCTGGGAACAAATGCCCTCAGCATGTCTCTCATCCCCACCCACTGAAAGGAATCCTGCCCTTGGCACCACATTGCCAGGAGCATGGGAGAGTTCTCCTCCACTTCTTCTTCAGCCTGCTCTGGTGGCAGCCAAGACAGAAGTCAGTCTACAGAATGCAGATTTTGGAAACTAAGCAGCAGTAATTCAGCATTTTACTTCCACTCTCCAGCAAATAGGTCTTTCTAAACCATGTTTTTTTAAATTTTAAATTTTAAATTTTGCCTTAGTGCCTGGTCAGCCATAGATTTCATCTGTTCAAGATGTCAGGAAGGCTTTTTGACCTCAATTAATGCTTTGAGGAGCTAAGCTAGTAAGCATTTGTGCCATTACTTTACCATTATAGGGCCATAAATATATGTTAGAAACATGTGCTTTGCTAAAATGGTCTTGGAGCAGTTTCTGCATGCCTCTGTCCCCCCTTGGATCTCTCTTGCCATTCTTTCTGTGCTGGCATTCCAAAGCTGCTGATTCACAGCCTACATCTGGTCCTGTAACATTCTTGCCAGCTCAAAGCCTGATGGATTATTTGGACCCTTAACTAGCTCAAGTCGTTCTCCCTCTGTCACTGATTTGTTTGACATCCTGTGTGTTATAAATACATTTCTGCAGGGCCTTTCCTCGCTATATTTGATTAGCCTATTTGATTTATCAGAAATGAGGTATTTTCCTTCCTTCTTTCTTTCATTCTTTCTTGCTTTGGCTCAGTTCTACTGTTGAGGATGAGAAGAGAGTTACTGATTCTTGTACAGGGGCCTGCTGGCTTCAGAAAGGCATGGGGTAGGTGAGGACTTCTGCTTAGGAAGAGTAACTAGACCAAGGACTGGGATACAGCTCTGTGAGCTGTCACTGGAGAGAGCAAAAACTGAGCTTTCCAGATGTGTTACTGTGGAGAGTCACCTGGGATTTTTGAAATTTAACATTAAGATATTTTTAGACTGACATATACCCCATTTGCATTGTATTGAATTGTGTCTGTGTTAGTTAATTTGTAATTGCTCATGAGTTCTTTGGTGATGCAATACAAGTTGAGCACCAAAGATAATATGTGAGATCAGATAGCAGCTAATTTCTGCCTAACTTGTGGCTGTAAAGAGGCTGGGAACAGCAGAGCAGTGACTGTGCTTCATTACATGCATGTTAGGAGGGTTGGCTTACTTTGAATTCCTGCACTAAAACATGTGAAAATTTACATTACTTGCCATACTATGGAGTTCATCTCCACTACATCTAAAGTGGCCAAGGTCCCATCCTGTTCAAATAAATCAAAATTTGCAAGTAATTTCAGTGTGTCTAGGATTACTTCCAATGAAGTATATCCCTTGCCTTAACCAAGGCTGTTTCTGCTCTTCAGCAGTTTCAGTAGGGGTTCCTCACTAAAAAAGCTGCTTAGGGCATGAGTGGCTTTTACAGAGTGAGGTTTCCTCCACTGAAATGTTTAATATGGGTAGCATCTGTGAAGACCTCTTTGTCAATGCACTTCACAACTATTATTTCCAGCTTCACTAGGCAGAAATGATTTCCAAGAGTGGGATGTGAATTTAATGTCTATGCTCCTTCAGTCTTTTTCTGTTGAAACTTGCTTATACTGCCCATGTGGCTCTGCCATCGGTGCCAGGGGCAACATGCACTGGGAACAGGACAGGCGACTCCTAAGCCACTAAAAAACTTTGTACACTGCTTTCAGTGAGTGCTGGCTGTTATTCAGAAGACAAAACCAGCTGTCTTTCAAGAAACATGCCTATAAACTGACACAGAAATCCACCATTACGGACTTGTAACAGCAGTCATGTTATATTGTGTGCGGATGGAGACGGGATAGACATTGGCTGTAGTGATCCTTGTCCATAGCTCAAATAAGCAAAATAATCCAGACTTGACAGAGTCCTGTGTTCCTGCAGTTGGATGTTCCCAGATGCCTCCAGTCCATAGCAAGATTTGCAACATCAGATTTTTTCATCCAACCCATCATTCCTGCAGTCTGACAGTTGTGTGGGAATTTTCACTTTCAGGGATTTTCTTGGTAAGAAGCATGTCTCAAGTCTTTGAAAAAACTGCTGAATGTACACTCCACTGGCTCTGAGCCAAAAGGCGTAGTGTGTATGGGTTTTATTTGCTTTCAGCCAGTCATAATTTCTTTGCTAACTTGAATTCAGCCTAAGGAAGTAGAATTATGTGGTCAGATCTATCCTTCAGAAATGTAATGTGCTGATTCTAAGTTAACTAAAGCAGGAGGCAAATTTAGAGGTCCTTAGTCTGGTTCCTGTAAGCTTTGTACCTCTGTGCTGCCCTGCCTCCTCTCTCTGCTTTTCTCTTCCCTGAGCACATGCCCTCAGGATCCTGACACTGCTCTGTGTCTCTCACCACAGCACAGAGCAGCTGCTGCCAGGACAAATCTACCTGCTGAGAAACACTGGGGTCCTGGCCAGCTAATCCAGGGCCAGCTCAGGAACTTGCCCCGCATTGCAGACAGCAGCTGAGTTTCCATGCACAGCCTTTCCCTACCTGCAGACTGAGCTCAGGTTTTCAACTTCTTCTACACATTGTCTCAGAGCAGAATGCTACGGGAATTGCAGAAATCCTCCTGGAGGTTTTCAGTTTCAATTATTTAAAGCAATTGTGACATTATGACCAAAATAAAGTCTCTATCAGCAGATGGAACTGAGCTGAGGTCACAGTGATCCCATTTGCCATACCCTAAATAAAAGCTTTCAAGATGAAACTGAAAAAGAAGGTACTTGTGATGCTTCACCAGTACTGAAAACAACCCAGTTTAGTGCTGGCTGTGACTGGTGAGACAGCTCCTCTCTTTGAAGTGTCCTGATATCCCTTGTAAGATTCCCTACACAGGGATTGGTGACCCAGGAAGGCCTGCTGCACATCCCTGATGATGGCCAATCCTTTTCTTCCCACCGTGACAGCTGCTATCAGACAGTGCAGCTCCATTGCCAGCCAGTGCAAAGTCAGTCTCCTTCTGTTCTGGGTATTCTTTCCCCTAACCTCTGTACTTTTCTGACTAGAATTCCCTTTGCTGTACTTTCACTGGAGCTTTCTCAAGCCTGAGAGCTGGCCAAAAAGCCACATTCACAGTGAATTGATAGAAATTTGTACCAGGAAACATAGTGGGAAGGACAGAGAACAGCAAAATTTATCCAAAATGACTATCAAAGAGAGGCATAAAAGCCAAACTAGGTTAGAGAGATGGACTTCTGGGTGCCAAGCACGTAATCACTAGAAATCTTTTGATAGTTATGGTATTGGTGTTTTGAAGATACTTGAGGAAATGAATACCTAAATGGAGGGAGATGCTAAGTCACTGCAGGAGCAGAGTCATGACCATATGAGAAAGGCCACTAAGTCCAGTGGCATGGATGTAATTCACTCCCAGGCACTGGGCCAACCCAAGGCTTAACCTCTGCCAAATTATTTTGGGCCAGGTTCCTGTGGTTGCTGCTGAATCTGTTTTTTTCCACCCTACAGTAACAGGCTGTTTAGTCCCAGCAGACAAATGAAACTGAACTAGCAATTTATTTCAGGGAATGAGCTTAATGTTCCTGACAAGAGGGAAAGTCACCAGCTGGGTTATCTTCTGCATCCCATTCAGTCAAATATTTTCATTATAATGTCTATTAGACCAAGCATATGTGAAAGGTAAATTTTCCCAGCATCCACAAAACTCCATAGCAACTGGAAGGGAGGCCAGACATCACATAATTTTTTTTCTATTGAAACAGTCAGTATATAAAAAGGTGCAAAGCCTGGCCAGGTTTCCATACTTCTGTGGGTGCAATTTTAATGGTGTTTTTATATGAATAATCTCATCACTGAAAATTATTTGTTCAGCTGATCTGGCAGAGCTGAATGTATTATAGAAAGATAGATTATGAGATGTCTCCTTGAAACTTCCAGGTGAAATGTAGAATTCTGTTAGAAGAGGCAGTATATGAATACATTCAACACCTTCAACCAAATTGTTCTTGCTGCTGAGAGTCCTTCCAGGTCTACCCTGGGATCATCACAGGTAACAGTGTCAGGTGCCCAAGTGTCAGCAAGATTTCCCCTATTCATGCTATTTCAGCATTGCATTTTATAAAAAGCTGGTCCTAATTCCAATTAGATTATTTGGTTTTCTACTATGTCAATATCCAGTAAAGTTTTGTGCTTGTCCTTGCTGCTTTGCCTTGTTGCTTGCCTCTTTCTGTGGATCTTTGCTGAATCTACTACTTCTTCTCTATAGAGTGTTCCATATAATTATCTCATCACCCTGGTTTACAGGGAATGAAAGAAAGCAATAAATCCCTGAGAAATAATGTCTGTCATCACTTGACTTACTCTGAGGGAAGGTTTTTTTGAGACTGTCAGCAAGGAGATAATTACATAGCTGGATTCAGCGGATCATCTAACCCATCTTTTTGGTGCCTTACACAAAACAATTCTTGTTTCCTACACCTTCCTGATGCAAAGGTGCAGGATTATTTTAGTACCGCTAAATCTGAGGTGGGAAATGAAAATGTAGATTCCCAGTGAAAGGGAGCTGGTATGTCTGTGTTGGCTCTGTTATAAGCTTCAGAGCATTGAAACACATTCACATTATTATTTCAGGACTGAGATTGTATCACCAAACCTCACGTCTGCTTACAGAGGTCCAAATTACTTGCAGTTTTGGTGATTGGTTTAATGATTATGGTGAACCATGTTTGTCAGGGCCTGACTTGAGACAAACTGTGCACTTTTTTGCTACCAAAAAGCTAAAAGATGTCCTTTGATGAGCTCTTGCCTTGCTGCAAGCAGACAAATGCCCTCAGGGCAAGCCCGTTACCCTCCTGCAATGCCTTTGAATCTTCTGAAGTCTCCAAACCAGACAAATTAACTCTATCAATGTTGTCTGTATCAAGAGAAACAATAAGGTAAAGCAGAAGGCCAAGAGACAACCCGGGGCAGTGGCCAAATCTGAAGGAACAGCGGGAGAAAAGTCAGAGGTTGGTGAGCAGCCTGGGAGGGCATATCTGTGAGCCACACACCAGGAGAGAAACAAGGACAGTTGGAAATATGAGATATAAAAAGGCCTTAAAGTGGGTTTGGCTGATGGCATCTGATTGCTGTCTGCAGCCAGAGCCAGGCATTCCTCCAAAGCACCAAGACAAGGCATCTGACAAACTGCTTATCCCGGCGGCTGCCAAAGGCTGTGCTCCAGCAGGAAGTGCCGGCGCCAAGGAAACTGCAAAGGAGGCTGCTAATTTTCATTCTCCAGGTTTGCTCGGTGTTTACCCACATCCGTCTCCTCTTCCTGGGCAATCTTCTCCCCCCACCCCTCTTCCCAAGCCACCGAGAGTGACACCAGCCTTCTGCAGAAAGGAGCCTGCCCTCTGGCCAGCCGTGACCCCAGGGCACAGGGATGATCCTGGCCAGCAGGGCTGTGCTGGTGCACACCCACACAAACGGGCAGAAGCATTTGCTGCTGACAGCGCTTACAAATAAGGAGGGTGGTTATGGAAATGAAGAATGGAATAGGTGATTTCTTGATGGACACACTTTGTTACCCTTCCTGAGCCTTGCTTTCTAAGATACAAATGATACCGGTTATCTCTGGAGCACAAGCAAAATGTTAAATCAACCAAAACTCAGAAGGTTTTCTTCTGAAATTCTTCATTTTAATGATATTGCTGACAAAACACCAAAACACACCACAGATTCCAGCTCTGTGTGGCAGTCTCCCGGGCTAAAGGAACAGCTATTGCCATATGCTTTGAGCTTTAAATCAGGCATTTTTTGAAACTGAAAGTTATGCCTGTCCTCCTGACAACATCAATGAACTCCCAGCAGATGCCAAACTTCAGATTTATCTATGCTATACTATCTCTGTCCAGATTTTTGATGTGGCTGGTTTCCTTTGTGCACAAGCATACTTTGAGAGAAAGGTTTATCACACTGAGCCGTGCAATTATAAACAGAATGAAAACTTTCAAGCCTTATGAAATACATATCTCAAACATGTACATATCTCAAAACTAATATTACTCTTAAGATGATGCCATCTTTGTTCTTAGAGAACACTATTGAATGTAGAAGGGCATTTGTTTAGGCAATTTAATCCCATTTTATCCATAGCCTCAATTATGTAATCAAACACATTAAACAAATTCTCTCTTTTTTTCAACTTGAATTCTTTGATGATAAAAGCTGTTTAATCCCAGAAACTTATTAAACCAGAAGGCCAGTTTGGAAACCCTGATTTCTAACACACTATCAAGAAACTGGACCATGATAGTTTATGTTGCAAAGCTGTGATTTGGCTGGTTGTTGGTGTCTGTAGAAAGTGGTAACCTAGTGAACCAGTTCCTATTGCCAAAAAGCCATGATCCTGGTCCATTTGTGTGTATGTCATCATCTCAGGCTTTTATAGAGACTAAACACTTTCTTGGGCAGCAAATTTTCTTCTGGCTCCTGGTCCTTGTGTTCATGTCCTGCACAGCATTAATTTTACCTAAGAACAGTTGTTCACTTCCACATCAGTCAGGGCCAGACTGTTAAGATTTTAGATTACACATTCAGTGAAATTCACTTTAAAATCTTGCCAAAATTATTTACAACCACAGTTTCAAAGGTCTGCTCCTCAGATAGATCATTGCTAGCACTCACATTTGAAGTTCCAGTAAAAGCCACATTGCACTGGAGGAGTACAGGAAATTGGCTTTGGGGACAGTGGCCAGAGTGGTTTTGATTCAGTGCTGGAGAAATTCTCTTTTGCCTCCGAGAAGCTGAGATTTCTCTGCACCCACCGCAGCCTGAACCTGAACTGTGTTAATCCTTCCTCTGAGTTAATCCTTCCTTCTCTTTCTGGTGGTACTAGGGCTGCTCCCTGCTCAGCTGGAACTTACCCACTGCGACCCAGGAAATGTGGCATTTCCTAACACAGTGTGTTTATGTTGTAAGGGGTTTAAGGAAGAATAAAAGGGACCCTGAGTTTTTCAGTGGGGTCTATGGTCACCCACTGAAGAGACCTTCTCAGCTTCCCCTTAAAATGAAAATAAACCCTGCAGCCAGGTCAGTATGTCACTGTCAGATGCATAACAGATATAACCTTCATCCAAGCAAAGCATATTTGTTGTTAAAATAGCTCAGAAATTCTTATATCTTTGGTGTTGTACACTTTCCTTTTTTATTTAATAACTTAAAATGTATTTAATATTAATATTACATTTGAACATATTTTTAAAATTATTTTTATAACTTGTACAGAAATGTCTAGTTTCTGGGTAGATTCAACTTCACCAAATTAATGTAATAACTTTGGATTTCTGTAAGAGCAATATATGTCCCACTGAGGTTGAAATACTAAATATTGTCTTCCTAATTTGACAATTAAAATATATCTCATTTTCTGAATGTTTTTTCACTTTAGCAGTCAGAAAAATTAGTTTTGGAAGTGATTTGTTCAAAGATACAGACTCAGCTGAATAAAAAGCTGAATGATGCCTTGTTCTCAATGAACATTTATGTTGCTAATTAAGGGTAGCTACAAGGACATGAGCTTCTAGTCCATAATTTCATTAGTGGACTGTACCTGCAGTAGTGGATGCAATAATTTACTTTCCCTAAGATTCTGTTTTTCATGCTTTGTACTGAGGTCAATTATTCAACTGTGAGTCAAGCACAACAGAGTAAGAGATGAGGCAAATTAGAAGCAGTGATGGAGCAATTTTCAGGATTAAGAACATTTACAGTTCCAAGGGGCTTGAAGACTATGACAGCTGAAGGGGAAAGGTAGGTCAGAAAAGTTTTGTTGTTTTGTTGTTTTTTTTTCCCAAAGAGCACTGCAGATATTACTAAGAATTACAAGAAGTTCTTAACCTGTGAATACAGGAACAAAGTATAGCCCAAATTTAAACATTTTTATGTTGCTATTATTAATTCATGTCATTTATATGTGTGTAGCTCTGAAGTGTTTAAGTCATACCCATTTTTTAACTACTTCAATTTATTGTACAATGTAGTTCCTTTGCCAGAGAGTCATAGTGAGCCCTCTCACATCAGCTGTTTTTCAGGTGGAGAAACTCAATCCTGCTTGCCTCATAAGAGGCAAAGGGCTTTGCATCTTTAGCCATGGAGGTGCAGCAGAAGTCAGGAGAGCTGTAGCAGGAAGCACCATCCTTTTTTGCCATGTTAATTGTGGGCTGCTCCAGAGCAGGAGAACATCCTCAGCATCACCGTGCACATCTGTGTGAGCTGATATTCCCATGGTGCTGCCAGCGATCCATGCTCATCCCCCTGTCTTCAGCAAGAGTGGGATGTGGGTGCTAACCCCTAATTTTGCCCCTTTCCCTGCTGCTGAAGCTGGGCTGGTGGTAATGAATGCCTGTGTGACTCCCCTCAGCCTCTTGGGCTTGAAGCTCATTTTACTTTCAGATTCCTGCTTCCACCCTGCTTTTTGTTGTTTGCATCTTCTCATTCTCCCTTTCTTTTTTTTAAAAAAAAAAAAACAAAAACAACAAAAACCAACTGTTTTAATTTACAGGTGTATCTATGCTTAGAATGGGCTGATCTGCAGCATTGTGAACCATTCCTAGCTCAGGGCAATAACATACAGAGATCAGTACCATGCAGAATGCCTGGGCTGTAAACTCCAGTGTTCCCAGAGTTCCACAACTTCTATTCTTTATCCATGATAGCATTGGGTACTCAAATGCTAGAGAGTCAGCTGCACTACAGAGGTGTGTTGAAAGGCTTTTGCTAAATATGGATTAAAAGGTGAATTACCTCTGCTTTGTGTACCTGAAGATTACAGTAATCCCTCATGGCATGCAAATAAAATCCACTAAACCCACAGAGTCCTGGGCACTGCTGTGGAGAACACAACTTCCCTGCTCATCACAGGAACCCTGGGTGCAACCAGAGCTTGCCTGGCTTCCCCTTCTGCTGGAATCCTCGTGAGGAGAGTGGCTGTCTCACAGAGAGGGAAGGAAGCGGCATTAGATGGGGAGAATGAAAGGCAACTCTAGAGCAGAATCTGGCAGAGATGAAAAGATCAACAGTTGGAAATTTGTCAGTTTTGATAATCTCTTCAGATTACTCTGCATATGCTGGCTATATTCCTTCGCAGTTTTGACAGAATAAGAAAAATAACACCAGAAAATGGTTGGAAGTTAGATAAAAAATAATGGGAATCCATGGAACTAGGCAATACAGGGTAGCAGTGACAGGTACCTCTGAGGCTGAGAAAATTAATCATAATGGAAATATCATCTTCTATGTAATTTTGCTATTAGATGTACCAAAGAAGTGTTGTTAAGGTCAATGCCTGGTATTTATGGCTGGGGATTGATTTGATCTCAAGTTCTTTCATTTTGTTATTCTGCCAGTAGTTAAAAGGACACATTGTGCTGCCAGAAGAGTGGCTACCCAGGCCTCACTTCAGGCACTTTGCTTGTTGGCCTGTCTGGCCTTGAAGAGTGTAAAATAGCTTGTAGCCAGAAGCTCTTACCCCATTTAGTTTAAGGCATTTGCTATACAGCTGGGAAAGGAAGGGATTGATAACACAGACTCAGAGTTTATATGAGTAAAGTCAGCAATTTTTACCAAAAAAAGAATTCTGCACCAACAAGGGTTGGGGTTTTTTATGGCTAGTGCTCATGGGTTTGTAACATACAGATGTAATTCCTGATTTTACATGAGGAATTAAATATGGTTTGTCATCTGACATTGCCAGAAACTTCACAGATTAAAATAAATTGGTTTGGCATGGTGACCAAACTCTCTAAAAGAGGTAACAGTCCCACTAGTTGCAGTAATTGACATAATTATGCAAAGTGTGCTTCCTATTTTGCTAAAATATCTTCTAAATCTTGCATATTTCTT
Organism: Nicator chloris; assembly: GCA_013400495.1. Taxonomy (NCBI): domain Eukaryota; kingdom Metazoa; phylum Chordata; class Aves; order Passeriformes; family Pycnonotidae; genus Nicator; species Nicator chloris. The sequence goes on along the minus strand of WAAE01007215.1, from coordinate 17,268 downwards.
GCTTTTGGTTGCTATTTTTGAGTCTTATATTTAGATTTTAGGAGCAGGGAATTTATTTTCTGGCACTAATAGACTTGTATCTTTGTTTACTGGCTAGCTGGGAGCTATTTGTAAATATTTCTATATCACTAACAGCTCCTATTTCCAGAGACATCACTGGAATACCAAATTAGCAATTACAAACCTGCTAATCACTACAGTGGTGTTCACCAAGGCTTTCTTTAGCCCCGACAGGTTAATCTCCCTGTGCTGCCTCTATAGCCAGGAGGAAATTTCTACAGCAAAATTTGGAGCAGAAACACAACATTCAAGTGCTCTGAACAATTCTGGGGAGTCAACTTGGCTACAGGGGGTCTCCAGGGACAGCTTCCCTGGGCTGCAGGAATCCCTGCATTATACCCTGTGATTTTTTTTAATTTAAGAAAATAAATTCTAACAAATCAAAACAAATAGTCATGCAAAGGACAAAAACGAACAAAAGGAGAAAGCTGCTGATCTCATGCTTCCCTGTAGAGAAAATGAGGAAAGGGTGGAGAATCGCCCAGGCACTTTCTGATTATCCTGTGAGATAGGATGGGAACAATGAGGTGCTTGGTGTGAGCCTGAACAGAGCACTTTCTTTTTGGCACTTCAACAAATGTTGGCAGCATTTTCTTTTTTAATGTCAACATTATGTGCACAGCTTCAAGGTAAGAGTTCCAAGTCACTCAAGTTAATTGATACATCAGGGATGCGGAACTGGAACACAATGTCCTTGATGCTACTTAAAAGAATTGCAGAACTATATGTGGCCTTTGCAGGAGGGACTAGAAAAATCTGAATGCACTACAAAAGTACTGGACAGAAATGGGGACTTCCCTGCAGCCCTTTCCTTCAATGCCTGTCAGATGGTTTGAAAAACTCTGAAATTTTATCTTCTAAGTAAAGATTATTTAATCTTTGATGATTATATACTGCCCTGCCTCCCAAGATAGATCTACTTTTGTCTTATGCAGAGCTGTCCTTTTGCTGGCTGTAGGAATGTTTTCATACAGAAGAAGTGAGTACTTTGTGCTCTGAATTCCCAGCTGTCTGCTGCAATGTAGCCTCAAGGCTTCAAAATTTGGTGTGAGATGCTGTCAGAGCAAAGCCAGACCCCTGTGCTCAGTGCAGAGCAAGAATGCTGCTTACCAGTACCTGCTGCTCATGGGAAGGATCTCACTCAGGCTGCAGCTGAACATCCATCTGTGATGAAGGCATGACAGACGCTCAGGCCACGTCCTCTTCACCCTTACCTTGTGCTTGTAGGCTCCTGTCCTCAGCCCTGCCCTTCCATGGCCATGCGGGTGGAGCAGTGCCTGAGCCACCGTTGCCACCGGCAGCACCCGCAGGGACGGGGCAGAGGGAACAGGACGGGGAGCGGATGTTCAGACAGGCACCATGAAAAGACAGGGTCAAGAGAGAAGTGCCAGGGCAGCCAGCCTGGCCTCCAGCACTGCACTCCCATAGATTGTGTGTCACATCTGCCAGCCTGGTGTGGGAATACCCAGGAGTGTGACAGGGGATAAGATATATTTATTTGAGCAAACCAAGCCCTGTGGCTCAAATAATCATGGTTGCTAACAGAGCACATTTATTTTACCCTGTAGGGTATTGTCAGACAAAACTATTTTTGACAGACAATACCTTACAGGTAAAAACAGATGTTGCTGATGTTCCAGTTGAAAATGCCCTGACTGAGAGGAAAATTATTCTCTGAGATTCCATGCTTTACGAGAATCTAAAGAGGCTCTTCAGAGCCCTCAAAACTCCACCCCAAGAAGTAACAGCTTTGCACAAACTTTACATAGCCATGGTCTCCTCTGCATTGCTGCAGAGGCATTTCTGCAGTTTACCTAATACAACAAAGGCAGTATTTGTCTTGCTACAGTCAGGTAGGGAAGACTTGTAAGACTTGTCCTAACTGTATTTTTATAATCACACACTTCCCATGCACAATAGTCACTGGGTGTAACTGTAAATAAGGATTGCTTTAATCTTCAAAATGATGAGGTTTCTCCATTGCTTATATAGTGATTGTGCACCGAGACACAGGGATGACAGCTGCCAAGGCCAGCTAAGGGCTTGATGTTCCTGAGAGGGTGGCTTCAATTAATTTCTATTTCACTGCTACTCAATTTTTACAGTGTAATTCACTCTTGCAAATCAAAACTGACTTCATTACAGTGTATGGACCTAGTGAAATCTGTTAAGATCTTTAGTGCTTGAAACACAGAGCTCTTCGTAAGTTTTGACACCAGTTTCCAGGTTTTAGTATCAGTTATTGCTCTCATGTGAGCAATTCTCCTGCATTCATTTCACTGGAAGGGGTGGAACTAATCCAGCACTACAAAGGGAAATCTTGTGACACCTTCAGCTGAAGCTCAGAAGATCCTCCCTGCCATTTATACCTCTCATTTACTTTAGTCCAGTTCTTTATTTATGCCAGCTCTATGTTCTGCATGGACCTAGCACAATATTAAAAGGAGAGAAAGGGTGAAAGTTGCCTGTTTTATTTGTTTATAAACAACATAACTGGATGTGGCAACCTCCACGGTTCAGAGGGGAGGACACGAGCTGCAAGGGAGATGCCTTCAGAACCTCTGGAAGCTGGGCTGTGAGCACACTCTCCAAGGGTAACCACGGCTCCTTGGTCTCTGCATGCTGAGATATTTCAACATGAAGTGATTTGTTTTGAAAGGTGAGTTGCAGAGTTAAGAGGGAGCTGCAATCTAGCAGTTTGTTACTCCTTAGAAGTTACAGCTTGTCTCCGTGACCAACAAGAGCTCCCACACCAAGGCCAGGATTCTCTGATGCTTCCACAAATCAGCCTTGCTTCCAAAAGCTCCTTCTGACTTCGGTTTTAGTGAACTCAAATGCAGAAAAATCCCTTCTCCCAGGATGTGGGCTTGTTCCTCTGACAAACAGCTGCTCCCTTTGCCTCAGCACGACTCTGCTCCCAGCGACCTTGGACCAGGATCATCTTCCTCCCCCAGAGTTTAGCAAAATGGATATTTGAACAGGGAATCCTTAAGCTGTAAAGAACTTTCTGAAATGAGACAAAATTAGGATTGATATCAGCAACTGTACATTTATACTCTGCGCTGGCTTCAAACCATATTTAACTTCTAACCAGGTTTGTTATGAGAGGACTTGTAGCCAAGATTAACTTAAAAACACAAAAAGAATCCATAAAAACATCGTAAGAGCTCTGATTTTTGAATAAATATATGCTAAATAAGCTAGCTTTGAGTGCTGCTTTCACAGCAATTAGTTTTTAACCTTAATCTTTACTCACTGTAAGACATAGCTTATTTTTCAGATGTATATGCTGATTTTCAAAGAAATTGGTCATATATGGCAAGCAAAATGCATGCATGATGTCAACATAGGCAACATCTTGGTATAATTTCCTTCTACTTTTCTAGTACAGCTCACACATTTTTCTTTTAGTGGCACAAAATAATTCTATGCTGTATTAGTTATATAAGAATTGCTTACAGAAAATGAAACCATAGTTTTGAATGCTACAGATCAGCACCAGGTGTGAATGACAATCCTAATTAGATAATATTAACTTGCCCACAAAGAGCCCTGGATTCACCAACAGTTAGTTAGATGTTCAAGCATTAACAAATAGCATGTGATTGAGTTAGTGATTTTTGCAAGGTAGGCAGCAGCTGGACTGGAACCTGTCCAGAATGAAATCCTGCTATGTTATGCTGCTGGCATGCTGGGAATCAGCACAGCTGCTGATTTTACAAAAATAAGAAATTAAATAGACCTTTGTGCCAGTGCTTAGTCACCCTCAGTGTAAAAGTGTTCCCTGAGGTTCAGAGGGAGCCTCCTATGTTTCAGTTTGTGCCTCTGCTCCTGCCACTGGGCACCAGGACCTGCTGCACTGTGCAGAGCACTGGAATGCTGTTTGCTCTGGCAGCAGCTGAGCCAGTGTCAAATACTGCCCCAGAGCCTACAGGCTACCTGGGAAAGAAGCACATTAAAGCTTTTACTCATGAATAAACTCACAGGAAATGAGGACAGATCTCCATCCCAACCTGGGTCCCATCACTGCAGGTCGGGTTGGCCCAACAGGCTGCAGTTGCTCCTCCTGATCTGTGCCTGCCACCTGTTGTGGTGGTGATGATGTGCTCGGACTGAAATCTTTCGAAAAACTGGCTTCTTGTGGACTGTGAGCTCACAACTCTTTCCTGACACTCTCATAGAGGAGTGATTTTAGCTGTCTTATTAGTCCCTCTGCCTTCTTGTCTTATTTAGTGCAGCCAGCCAAGCTATACAGCTGTATACAGCTACTTCCAATTATAAATTAAGCTGAAATCCAGAGCTGGATTGCATTAAGAAATAACGAAAGACAAAGAAAAGCAACAGGTAGGAGGGAAAACAAAGTCACCTACTTTATCTAGTGATATCTCAGTGCAAGGGCAGGGTGGTGAGAAGGGAGGTCTGGCCTGTCCATGATGGCTGCTCTGAGGGACATCAGCAGTCAGGCTTAGGAAGTAGAGCCAGCAAAAGTGCAAATTCAGGAGGATTTCAGGTCAAATCTGTACAAGGATGATTTCTGTGGGACTGGCTCATGATGCCAACTCAGCCAAGACAGACACAGCCTGATGATGCATGCTGCTGCTTTCTCTGGTCAGCATTTGTTCCATTTTTCAAGCCTAAAATTCTAAGCAACTACTGCCTTATCTTAAAGCTTGATTAAAGCTGACCATGAGTACTCCAACATACACTATTCGTGTTACTCCTGAGGGGAACAAATGCATCACTCAAAGGCACACTAGGAAACTTTTAGAGTCTCAATGTGCTGGTTTTGGCTGGGGTAGAGATAATTTTCTTCACAGTAACCAGTCCAGGGCTGTGTTTCAGCTTTGTGCTGAGAACAGTGTTGATAACAAGGGATGTTTCTGTTATTGCTGAGCAGGGCTTGCACTGTCAAGGCCTTTTCTGCTTCTCTCAGTGTCTCACCAGTGAGGAGGCTGGGGGTGCACCAGGAGCTGGGAGGGGACACACCTGGGACAGCTGGCCCCTCCTGACCCAAGGGATATCCAGGCCTACAATGTCCTGCTCAGTGCATAAAGCTGGGGGAGGAAGGGGGAACATTCTGAGTGATGGTGTTTGTCTTCCAAAGTCACCATTAGGTATGATAGAGCCCTGCTATCCTGGAGATGGCTGGCTAGCCCATGGGGAAGTGGTGAATGAATTCCTGGGTTTACTTTCCTTTGCTTGTGTGTGCAGCTTTTGTTTTACCTGTTAAATTGTCTTTACCTTGATCCAAGAGTTTTCTCACTTTCACTTTTCCAGTTCTCCCCCTCATCCCACCATGGGGGGTGAGCCAGTGAGTGGCTGTGTGGGCCGAGGTACCTGAAGGGGTTAAACCACAACACTCAGTACAGAGCGTGCTGTGTGCTTTTCAGGAACCTGAAGGCAGTCTCTGTCTGCTGGCCTGGCAGGCAAACTGGGCACAGCAGGATTAGTCTGTACCTCTCTGGGAAGCAGTAAGAAAATGCTAATGTTATCTAAGACTGGATTCAGTGCAAGTTTCTTTTGTATTATTTATACCTATTGTTACTGCTGTCCCTCCATGTGTCTGAGGCTGAAGGTGGCCATTGTCTCGAGGACGTGCCTCAAGGATGGTGAGGGTTTGCTGAGCAGGTGCCCACAAGCACAAAGTGCTCAGAGGAAGAGCAGCTCAGCATCAAGTTAGTTACAGGTTACTGTTGGAAGGGATGCCAAAATCTTGACACGTTAGTGATTTTCTCTACACTGGCACCTGACCTGTAAAGAATCTAAAATCTGTGGTTTCAGTTTTAGCCACAGGCTTTTACCTACTGCTTTCCTTACTGGGAGCTGCTTTAAGTAAAATGTCCATTTTTACTTTTGGGTCCAGCACTTCTAAAAGGAGTTATGGGCTTTTGATACTTTATTGCCTTTTGAAACAATATTGCATTATTATGGGCTTGCCTTTTTTTTTTTTTGCAAGCATTTTTTACAAAAAAGACATTATATAGAAAATTAGAGCTTCTTAAAACCCAAGTATTGTAAGGATTATTGGGATATCCTTAAAGTACCATCTCCTAGAAGCAAGCGACAAGAACAGCAGCTTTGTGCCAGAGCATCAGCACATGGATGATGCTCATCCCTACTAACTGGTTTGTCTGTCTTCAGCTCCTGGTTCAAACCATCACAAAAACATCAAATAGACAAGTATTTCTGACAGCTGGAGACTGATTTACACTGGCAATGCATGGAAAAACCAGAGAAAAGGATAGGACATCTACAGACTACAGTGAAAAGGATTTTATCTGTATCATTGCCAGTGGCTGATAATCCCTGAAGACCTGAGATAACAGCATTGATGGAAGAGGATTGTTGTGAACACCTCACATGTCTCATCAAACCTGTCTTCTAATGAACCCAAAAAATGCTGGTCACAGCACTGACAACCCTGCCATAAAAAATCCTGAGCTGCTTTTACAGCAGGGTCTAACAAAGTGAGAGGGATTTAAAATGAACACCTGACACATCATCTCTGGTTGAACAGTACAGAAATAATTATTTGTGTTTACTGTCCAGCACTGTCATCAGTGGATGCCTGGTAGCACTGAGTAGGACTGAATACACACGACTGAACTGCTTGAACAGACACTAGGAAAATGGGAATCACAGTGGAACCTGGAGAAAAAGAATGTGTGTCTACCAGTGTTAAATCACTGCAGTCCTTTAGTGGACAACCAGCAACAGCTGCAAGTTCTGCAGCACTGACAGCACAGGCTCCAAAAGGTGAAAACCTACAGCCCACAAAAACCTCTGCAATCACAGTTCCAAAAAGGTAAGGAAAACACCATTCTCATCTGCACTTAGTCTAGATTTGAGGACACACCTTTTTAAAAAATAGCTGTAATCAGGCTCCAGCAAGCCAGCAGAAAGTCACATATCAGTGGTATATGATTAGGAGGGAAGACTTCTCTATCCAAGTATTTGAAAATGTTTATACTAAGAAGCAGGAAAAAAAAAGCCAAACCAGTTATAAATCAGCAACACAGGACGTTAGTAGTTTCATCAAAGCACCACTTCTAAGCAATACCTGGATTTGGATTAACACACAATTTACAAACTGGAACAGAAATTGCTCCTAGTGTCCCTGACCACCATAATAATCCCAGATCTGGCAGATCTCTACACTGGGAAAGAATTACACCCTCTTTTAGTGCCTTCAGGGTGTAATTCTTCCAGCAGCTGTGTTAAAACAGGACAAGAAGAGAAGACTATAAAGTTTTAACAGAGTTTAGGATGTGGGTGGTTTTGATGCTGCATGTGTCAGAAGATGATGCATATGAGGATGTGGCACATCTTGCTAATAATTCAAGATGGGGAAGAAAAAAGAGTTAATGCTAAAATATTTGCTTTCCCTAACCCCTATTGAAAAAATAGGCCCCATTACACTGAAGAGTTGCAGCCACAATCGTAGTGCTGCTCTAAACATCTCAATCAGCATTTTCCTCTTATTGTTCTAGACCACCCCCTAACGGCGGGCTCGCGCTGGGGAATGCCACAGGCAGAGCTCACAGCCCCAGCTCAGCAGGGGACAGGCAGGATTCTGCCAGGACCAAACCTTCCCTTCCCCTTCCCACTGACCCTTGGGGATAGCTCTAACAGGCTAAAGCAGAGCTGCTCTCCGGCATCACTGCTGCACTTCCAGCAGCAGGGCAATTTGTTAATTAATTTTTTTGCAGAACTGAACTGTGTGACCTGGATCAGCACTAACAGGCCTCACTCACTAATTGCTTAGGACATTTTTATCCTAGAGCCTCATTCCTGTAGATTACTGAAGCTTAGTACTTACTCTAAAATAACTTGCTTTATCTGTGACAGTGCAGAGCAATCTCCCAGAACACAAGGGCAGGCTGGTTTCTCCTCCTTGCCTCATCCTTCTCACATGGATCAAGCAGTGCAGTCGCTGCTCCCTTGTCAGTCCAGGCTCTCCCATTACTGGTGAAGAAATTTGTTACTCTGAATTAGTTCCCTATTCAATAGATTCTAACTCTCTCTTTCTTCCCCCTGTGGATTTTTTACTTACTTACTGGGAGCCTTTGAAAAAAAACAATAGTGCTCCTGCTTTGACTACCTTCTTTACAAAAACAAGCTGGGTTTGTCCTAGTTAAATGCCAATAAGCCTGGCACACTCGGTCCCCAGGACCCACTCATGGGAAACACTGGTGAAGTTCTGACTATGTCCATAGTGAGCATGCATGCAACCAAGTAGAAAATGTTAACATAAAATACTCAGTGGAGATGCAACCAGCAGCATCCCCAAGTACACAATTCTAATCTGCATAATTTTCATTAGTTTGGACTGACTTGTCTCTCAAGTAAGGGACAGGAGTAGTTGCAGTTTTGGCTGAGCTTATCCACCCACTCCCACTCACCCTGTTCCTGCAGCAGCAATCTTTCATCCCCTATTGCTAGTTTTTGGGGCTTTTCTGTATGGACTAACACACCTGTGTTAAACCATACCCAATGAGAACCTGTATGTCTGCAATTATTTTCTCCAGTTGTTCACTCTGCCATTTGTTTACCTCCACCTAGTGGCACCTCACAGGTTAAGCCTTCAGGAAACTCTCAAATTTAGGACGGTCCAGTTTATCCAGAGTCATTACATTTTTAGGCACATTAGACACTTCTGCCACCATTATTCGTTAGCTCATTTTTTTATGTCTGCAGTGTTTTTCCGATGTGGCAGTCCACTTTTCCTAGGTTTACAAACTTGACTTATGTCCTGGGGTGACTTTGTGATTTAAACCAAGACATTTTTTTTTCCCTCTTCTCAGCAATGCAATAAAGAGCCACCCAGATGGCAGCCACGTTCTTAATTTCAATTTTCCAAAGATAACAGCAACTAATCACTAGGTAAGACTAGTAATCTGGAACTCAGTGGCACTGTCCTTCACCTCACAGTTCCTTCAAGGAATAGTCCTCTCTGGTGTAATTTTGCTTCCTTCAGCTGCATAGCCACACTAGGAACAAGAGCAACTACTCCTGCTCTAAATGGAAGAGACAAGAGGAAACATTGCATCTCAGTTTACAATACAACAACAAAAGGGCTGTAAGGAAATAAAAGGAACTGCAAGCAAACCATCTCAAAACAGATACAGAAGACTTCTGGTTTAGGTCTTAATCTGGGTCTTTGATCACTGGAAAGGCAAGTATTAGTGATGGTCTAGGGCTAACAACCTCTAACCACACCCTTTTTGGATCAAGCATTAGCATGATTTTAGCAGGCTTTTTGCTTGAAACCAAGATGATACAATTAATTCATCGCTCGCTTCTCTCCTATGTTCATCTCCCACAGAAGACAAAGCATTTCCTAGGAACATTCCACATCCATGACAGAGGCAGTGGACAAGCACCCTGCTTGTACAACAGGCCACTGACTGAGTACAGTGTGAAAAAAAGACCAGAAGGACTGAAGATCTTTGCAAGGAGGCAGGACAGTGGCAGAACATTCAGACACTGTCCCTGAGTGCTTCATACTCAGTATCTAACTTACAAACCAGCTATTGTGAAATAACTCTGTGAAACTGCCATCTTATTTTTATCAGGACATGCAAGCCAAACCATAAGGATGAGATGCTCTTTATCAGAAAATTTCAACTTTTCAGTAGCTGGTAGGAAACACATACATGAAATAGACATTTCCTTGTACTGTGGAAATCACATTTCCATTTGTGAACA
>WAAE01007215.1:0-5000 GCA_013400495.1 Nicator chloris | reverse complement strand
ACATTAATTTAAACTGAGATATCTAATACTGGGAAAACATAGGCAGATCTAAAATCCTTACCTTGGTACTGCATCCACAGAGGATGAAGCTGGAACCTTGGGCACCTGACAATTTGTTGCTGCAGCCAGCTTTAAGGCAGATGATGGAACAGCACTCAAAGTCCTAGGTATATGCCGTGCATTGAGCGTGGTAATAGAGTTTACAGTGCCAACTGATGAGGGTACAGTTAATCGAATGTTGTTCCCAATCAGAACCTGAGTTGTTGCAGAATTGGCAGCAGTTACTTGGTGACTCAGTGCACTGTGGGAACTTGAAGTCTGCGTTATATTTGAAGGCTGTAACAAGGCTGAACCTGCTGTTGATGATGAACTTGTATGGACAAGTGCTGTAGGTGTAGTACTACTGAGGTGTAAGCCCTTGTACACTCCTGCAACCGAAAAAAAAAAGGTAAGCTAATTTTTCAGAAAACACTCAACTGCAAACAGACACGTGTTCACCGCAAAAATCAAGATGCAGAACAAATTCTGTGAAACAGTTGCATACCTGAGGCCTGAAGAATGCCATTCACCCCAATTCCAAGCACCACATCATCCTTCATTTTGAATCCCATCAGCTGTTCTGATGTAACCAAAGCCGAAGCAGCAAATTGAGCACTAACAGAATCCAGTGTCTTGGAAACAAAACCCTAAAAAGAACAATGGTGGCAAATACATGTGATTGATGCTTCCAAACTGTCAGTACTCTCCCCATTTTAAAGCTACACAAAACCTAGTAAAACAAATATCAATACATCAATAAATCACAACTGTGGACCAGTCATTCTCTCAGATCAAATCACTAGCATTTGGTAAAGCTAGTTAAAATCTCAACTGTGATTTTTTTGTATTACCATGCACTTTTAGCTCTGTTAATATAACCAAGACGATAGTCCCCACAACTATTCAAAACACAAAGAACAGATTTCCAAAGTTCTATGTAACAACACTGTTTCACAGATCAACCTGTTTTCCTGAAACTCCAAACCCAATTCAGAGACTTGGAATTTCAGATTTCAAACAACTTCTGAACCTTTTCACATGTCTGTCACCACTACAATCTCCCTACGCATTTATGAATATTAAGACACTTTCACAGCTGTATGGAGGACATATGTATGAGTTAGCTTTAATTAACTACAGTTCTGCTCTGAAAATCCCCTACTGACAAGACGATAATGACATGGCAGGAGATTTCTGGAATTCATATTTCTAAGGCTTTGAAAATTTCATTAATTGACCCATTTTTTTTTTTGTTAAGAGGGAGCAGAGGCAACGCCTGCCACACTCACCTGCAGTGTCCCTTCTAAACACTTTACTGAATGGCTATGATGTAGATTCAGGCGAAAGCCACTTTCCTGTTGGTTAGTTTCAAGGTTCTATGGCAACAGTTGACAATTAGAGATGAACCCTGGTGGGAAACAATGAGGGATAAATCATAGCACAGACAAATCCCTCACCTGTGATGTGTTGGCAGAGGAATTACTATTTGCTTGCTGTTGATGAATTTGTGCAAGCTGCTGTTTCTGCATTAGTGCCAGTTGCTGTTGATGTTGCTGGTATTGTTCGGCTGTAAATGCTGAACAAAATATAAAACGAGAAAATACTATATCAAAATATGTAGGAGTTGTGTATATAAACACATCTACTTTATAAACCTAACCCCCCCAGAAAACTACCACAGCAAGATCCTAAGAGCTTTAGTGCACCTTTATGTCAAAAAGGCTGACATCCTCCTAAATGTTTTTGACCAAAGGACACCTTCTCTTTTTGTTTGTTTAGTATATAGGCTTTAACTGAATTCAGCTCAAGATACTAAAAAGGGAGAGGGAGAAAGGAACCAAAATGCAATCAACCCCACCAAAAACAGATTTAAAAGAATGATTAGGTAGAAATGGCATCACTGTTTTCACCTGTGAAACTACAGTATCTGCATTATTAGTGAAATAGTTTTATATGCCAAACTTGCCAACTGCAATGCACCCCTCACTGATAGCACTCTGAAGGCAGCAAGGGCCTACAACTAAGATTTATGTTTCAATTGAAAACATTAAGTTGGGCATGCTCACAACTGTGCAGGCTATTGCTGTACAGTACCTTTTTTGTTTATAACTACACATGTACAAGTAATCCCATTAATACTGAATATCACAGAACTATATCCTTCTCTCTAAAATCTTTGAAAGGTGACGCAGTAGTCACTGCATCAGAAGTCAGGCAAAATTTTATCCATTTAACCCACAGGTATAAAACTGACAAAGCATTATTCATACAGATTGACAAGGGGATGCCCAGTGGTCCAGCAGAATCACTATTTCATTGACCAACTTCAGTGCAAGCATTTTTTGTTTCAGTTTACTTTTCCAAAACAAAACGAAGTCTCCGTTTTCAATTTACAAACTGAATCAAAGTTAGAGTGTGAATGCCCTTGCAAAGGATACACCTTTCAGATTTTCCTTCAATTTTATATTCAGATTGTACAGATGTTCCCAAATATGTGCTGTAAGTACTACTCATACTTCAAGAATGCACTGGAAGTCACACTTTTGGGGAAGTTCACTACTGCTTGCCAACAAATCACTACCACACTTAAATCCTGTTCACAAATTGAAATTTTTAAGAATCTTCTGTTAATCTACTCCTTCAGGCTTGCTTGCCTGAAGACAACGTTTGCATCAGAACCATAATAATGTCCTGCTTCTGGATACAACAGGATTCTGAAGACCAATTATGCCTCATGCATAAACTTGAGTAACAAGTCAGTATAAATGGCTGCAATATTTGGAAGCATCTGAGCAAACATTGCCGAGCATGCATTTTTCTGGTGTATTTGTCTTTTTTTGGTGTTCAAATATTGTTCAAACTACTTCTACTATGTACTAGAAATTGCACTGAAGTTATTACCAGCGCTTTTCTATTTGAACACGAAGTTACAAAATTTTACTCAGCTGTTACATTCACATTACCTTTTTTCATAAGTAACATCTTTGAGCAAGTAAGGATGTAGCACTTATTTATATTGCCATAAGTAACAAATTATTTCCAAATACTTTAACAGTTAAGTATCACTGCAATATTTTAAAATTATTCCTAGGGGAATAGCTTAAAAGTAGTAACCTCACTCATAAATGTCCTTACTGAAAAAAAAAAACCAAACCAACAAACCAAACAAACTAGAATCCATTGACCACATACTCATGGAGATGACTATTTAAATTCTATGAAAAAAATAAAATTTACAACTCCTTTAGATTTTTTAAAGCTGCCATCCAACACAAGTTAGAGCAAGAAAGCTTTGGCACACAAAGATTAACAGGTAGAAAGCTGAGCAGCAGTAACGGAGGGAGAAGAATGGATATACTTTTCTGGCACTGATTTTTTCAAATCCTAAAATTTAGAATCAATATACATTTAGCCAACACAGTGGCCAGTGACATTGAATATTCCATTTATTTACTTATGGTATCATTTATCGGGGTGTCCTGTGCAGGGACAGGAGTTGGACTCGATGACACTGATGGGTCCCTTCCAATTCACTAGATTCTATGAACAAGGTATTTTATTCTGTAGTATAGCACTAGAAATATATTGCTTAGGAAGATTGCTTAAGTGATATAAATAAAGACAATACACAGAATGACAAAGAAGAAAAGGGCAAAACAAGATCTGTTGTACCACCATTTTGACTATGATTAAAACTTCCACCATCATAATCACCTTACATGTGCCTATTTAAGTGAAATTAGTAGTTCATTTCAGTTTTCAAGTCCTAAGCATATTTAAGATTCTAGCTCTAAAACAGAGCTGAGGTAAACGCAGTCACCTGTGTTGGTTTAACCACCTCCAAAATATTGCTCTCTTTTCCAACAGCAGTAAATGAAGCTTATGGAGACGAGCTGTGTTTGTTTAGGAAAGACTATGCTAAATACTGGCTGGAAGCACTCTCCTTTCCAGAAGTGACACTTAGAAAAGCTATATTTTTGAAACTGTACATCAGTTCATTTCTTTTCGGCCTGGGGCCCCTAGAGCTGTATGCTTCTCATCGCTCTAGAAAGCTGTACAGTTGTCAAAGGAAACAAGTGACAGAAGAACCCCACTACCACCTCATCGATATTCCAACTGCTCCACCTCCACTTAAAAATAGTACCTGGAAAATACACTCAAGAACAACTAATTTCCATTTTTTTTTCAAATTAGGTTAAACACTCAGCAACATTTTTGGTGCTTCCCTTATTGAAAGTCAAACAGACATTTCAAAGTACTATTCACAACACTATCAGGGGTTTACTGTGAAATTCTGAATCAGTTACAACCAGGTTAGAGAGACAATACTGGTCAGAAAGGGCTGCTGCAAACTACAGCCTCCTAAAATAATCTGATTGATATTCCTTTTCCATTCCATGGACAGAGATGCTCATGTACCAGAAAAGGTTATAGATCACTATTACAAAAGCCAGGTCTTCCGTCTCCATGCTAAAGAAACATCACATTGAAGGTTTTAATGAGAACATTACTACTACTGTGAACTACCCAAATTAAAATTTCTTCAGAAGACCTGCAAACTAGGATGGCATTACTTTATTCCTCTTCTGTTAAAAGCCATTATGTATTTTGTAAACAGTACCATTGGGTTTCTTCCCCTCTTGCTCTCAGACTACAGTCTACATTACATTTCAGCTTAAAAAATAAGCATATTGATTGTGAGATATAAATTGCTTCTGAAAACTGCCATTCCTATGCATGTAAAAACCCACTTGTATGTACTTTCTACATGAAAGTACTTTCACCTATTTAACCTTACATATTCATTTCTTGTGGCACCCAACCGTGACTGGAACTGGGGAAATCACATATACGCTCAGCACAGTGAAGTCACAGGTGTACTGACTGTGCCTCTACATCTGCAGGTACAACCCTGAGCTTCTCAAAGAATAAGTCTAAGTTCAGCTGTCTTTTTTTAAAAG
>WAAE01007214.1:4583-22323 GCA_013400495.1 Nicator chloris | reverse complement strand
ATATCTTCTTTGTATAAAAATACTTTTATATAAACTATTTTAAATTTTCAGTTTTTCTCTTAATATTGGTTCCATTTTAGCTGATTTTAAAGTTTGATGCTGCTTTTCTATGGCTTAAGTTTTGCGTGAACTTTCACTTTGAGCTATTGTGTTGCACAAGCACTGGAAACGAGAAGCTAACAACACCCTGTGGATGAACAGACCTTGTTCCGGTTGCTTGGAATACTACAATTATTGTATGTGGTTTGTTTCACAAAGGATGAATTTTGGGAAGCTGTGTATGATGCCAAATCTTACATAAATCTTTATTTTTAGTCACCTTCTCTCTTTATCTAGAGCATTCTTGTAATACATAGCAGCCCAGCTGTTTTCAGTGTGTGGTTTTATGTTGGCTATACCTGACCAGTCCAGACAAAGAGCTGGTGCAGCCTGTATCTTGCAAGACCTCTCACAGCACTGTGCCCAGGAGCAACACCGAGTTCACAGGTTTTGCTTGAGGCCATCAGTAAGGCAGGGAGATGCATACACATTCCCCTAATGCCTGTAGAGGGGTTTTTGGAGAAGGCCAGCGGTACTGACTGTTCTTTCTGGAGTATCTTTTCATGTGCAGATTACACGAGGAGAAGAGAATGTATTACAGAAGTGAGTCCCTTTATATAGCTTGTTTCTCTCTGTGAAGCTTTATCAGTGAAAAAGCTGCAGGCAGAAAAAACAAGATAACCTGTGATTGATTTTTGAGAAAAGCTTTACACCATTTCCAGAATGCCATCTCAATCTTTGATGGAGGAAATTTTCCTTGGGCAGATGATATATAGTAGTTTTTGGAGGAGATAAGAAATATCCTCTCTTACTAATGCATTCCATTTTATTAGCTAGATCAATATTGCTGTAATTTCTAGCCATTAGCATCTCATTGCTGTATAGTACATAAAAATATTTACATTAACACTGATCAAAATTACAACAGCATATATTAAAATATGAATGACATATAATCAGAATTTTCTGTTTCTACTGCCTCCAGTTATTTGTGACCCCTGATATGAAGTTCAAGTTTACACGTAATAGCACAATTATGTAAATCTGTAATTCTAACACTGAATTACAGCTGGTAATGATCAATAATTATATTTATGTATGATGTGAAGTTAATACTGCCACCACAGATTAATGTAAACAACAAAATTATTTCTGCAGTCAAGAGCTAACAAATCATCATAAATAAAGAGAACTAAAACAATCTCTTCAGAGCTTTAATTCCCCCAGCATCATAAACACATATTTATTTCTGATGAATGTAAAAGCAGTGATTAAAGACAACACATGTCTACAAAAATTGCACAATGGCTGTTATCTGTTAGCATAGTTTGATTTTTTTCTTTTTATAAGAATCTTTGAAAACAAGTTTGTTCGACACAAATAAGAATCTCTCCAAAGAAATGAGGATAATCATTTTCTTGGAAATGTTCTGGGGGAAAATAAACCCTAGGGAAAAAGCAGATTAAAAAGCAAACCGTGAGGAACAATCAAACACAGTAGTTTGTAACTCGAGCTCTCAGTGTTCTCTCACCTGTAATACTGTTTGCTGAATAGGGCAACAGGGAACTGCATAATGGGGCAGAGCAGTACTTGGAGTAGCTGAGCAGGCACGAGTAGGTGATATCAGTGAAGTTTTGGTGTGGTTTGTTCACTATTATTTCAAGAACACAAAACTACAGATACAGAAAAAGCTTTTTTGCCTTTTAAAATTCCATCTCAAAATTTTTAAGCCTTGCCTTGTACTTGTTAATGTGCAATGTGTGTGAGTTCGGACCTTCTCCCAGAATGTCTTGTCCTGCAAAATGCAGTTGCACCGTTGCCCAGAGCTTTATGATTTTGGCAGTGTTCCAAACTGGCTTTAATACCTACAGAAATCAGGCTGTTAGAAAGGTGATCACACTAATACCACAATGACTTCCTTGCAGGAGTGGTTCAAACTTTACCTTATAGAAATAGTAAAACCTGGGGAAAGAAGTGGATGGCTGTGAAATAAAATAAGCTGTACTTACCATTCAAGTAAGAAGCTTGTATGTCCATCAGCATATGAAACAGCAACAGTGCAGAAAGCCACATAGTGTTTAGAGAAGTGTTATTAAAGATTCTTGAGGAAGATTCTAGAGTGTCCGGCCCGAACTCCAGTTCCTATTTCATCATAAGTGGCATATTTTCAAAACAGCATCATGAAACACAAAGGGTATTACCTCCAAGTACAGAGAAAAATGGAAAAAATAGGATTAAAAATTCAGAGAGAGGGAAATTATTATCCACTTTACAAAATACTAGGAAACATGGTTTTGAATCACAAGCAGAGATTTCTTTGCAGTGCCAATGGGCTGATCCAAAAAGGACCAAAGTACTGATTCCTTTGTCTCACTCCGTAGCTCTGATTTTCTCTGATATGTATAATTAAATTTTAAATAAATTATTGCTGTTGTGGGGTTTCCATATGACCTGAATGAGGCTTATACTGCTATTAAATATTTCTCTCTTGCAGAAGTAGCAGATTTTAGGCAAACTCACTTATTTACAGGCTTGGAATAACTGTAAGACCATGAGTTCAATAGGAAGTCTGTGTAGCAGTGTTGAAGGAATATCAGTTGAATGGCAAGGATGTGTATTACTTAATAATATTTTTTATTGTTTTGGTAAACATGTAGGGACAACAAAGAGAACATAAAATTACACTGATTCTTTAAAAATCATTGCTAATTAATTACAAATTAAGTAAAAAAATGGTTTTATAGTACTCTCTTTTTGGCACTTGAATGATGGAAGAAAGCTGCAAAGTTTATTACTGTTTTTTGATTGTTCTCAGGCAGTGCCCTAAGTGGGTGGAGGGTTGGCTCATGATTTTCAATTTCATTAATTTCATAATTTCTGCAAGATATTGTGAAAATGAGAAGATTAAGAACTAAATATTGAGGAGGGGACTAAATACCTCTTGCAGTGAAAATTGTTTGAACAAAATGGGAGGAGTTGGAATAATTTTGGTATTACATTTTTTGAAAAGGGTTGGTCTTCCCTTTCACACTTTTTTTCACTTTACTTCCCTTCCAGCTGCAATATTTCCTTGCAAATTATCTTTCTGACTACAAGAACTCTTGATAAATAAATATCAAAATGTTAAAAAACATTTAGCTGCACAACAGAGTGGGGAATTTGAAGAAACAGAAAACAAAATGATGACAGACACCCTTAAAACTAAATCAAACATTTAAACATCATTAAACCTAATCCAGGGACTTCAGGATAAATTTAAAGCAGACTTAAAGTTTATAAAGAGGGCAAACCAGAGGATAAATAATAAAAAAGGGGGAAAAAATAAAGAAGTCCTGAGAAGTCTGTGTTAGGCTGTAGGGTACTTATTTCAAAAATTACTGAGATGACCCTATTATCAGTCATTTTTTTTTAATTCACTTAGCATCTGTAGGAAAACCAGGGAAACCTCGTGTTATGGCAATGATTTGCTGAAATATATAGTGGCATTGAGAAGTATTCAGCAGAAAATTTTGTAGAAAATTCTTTAGTTGTATGTTCATAGTAATTTTTAGTGGAGAAAAGAGGTGTTTGGCATACTAAAACAATGAAGAAGTCTGAGTAATTATGCTAAAAAGTGAAATAATAATCAGACTTCCTCAAAGGATGATTTTTATGGGTTTAGTACGAGTTACTTAACCAGTTTATTTCAGAGTAATGACTCACTTTGAAACCTTCTCCCTGTCTGCATTCAACTTGGAAACTAACGGAGCCTGGGAAAGTATTTCTTTGGGGAGCTTTTCTTCCCATAAAATCTTCATAGACGTTTTTATCATGTCAATATAATCCATATCTGTAACTAATCTTGTTAATTTAAAGAATCAGTAATGTTTGACATACTAATTATATGAACAACCATCCAGATAATTCAGGTGGAATTTAAAGGAACCCATCTACAATAGAGAGTAACGCAAAAGACCTGAAGACACTTTTCTTTTACCTGGGTCATCATAAACCAGATTTCTTTCCATACCCTGTAATATACCCTGAGTATATCTCTGGATGTTCCATTTCCTGTGGAAATTATTCATTTGCTGGGAATTAACAATTAGTTTGCATTTATTTAGTGCTCTGCATGTGGTGCAACAAAGAAGACTGTTAGAAAATATGTATATGTTTCAGCACAAAAGCTTTTATCAGCGCATCTGAAGCAAATAATTTAAAATACTTCCATTGCTGAGTACAGAACTTTAGAAAACATTCCTCAAAATATGTGGCTAGCTCAACCATTAAAAAACAAACTTGCGTATTAGGACAATGGAAATACCATTTTAATTAAAGCCATATCCTGACGCATGGCAGTAAAACTAATTGTCATATTTACCATAGAAGAAACAAATGTGGATCATGATAGAGTGTAAGTGCACGTTACAGACTTTTTTTTTAATTTCTGTAGCAAATTTGGAAACTGACATAAGATGAACTAGTAGTCAAAAGAAACATACTTGAGGGCTAGCCAGAGGCAAAGAGAAAAGAGATAGCTTTGGCCTGTTTTGATACTTCAAGCATTGTGGGGGATTTTGCACATTGCTTCTGTGCAAAAGTGTCACATTCTTGAAAGATATCTCGCTATCAAATCACTCAAAGCAAAGAACCAGAAATATACTTCCAATGCCTTGTGTAAAGACATGTATTGCCAATGTGATTTCAAAACAGTGGTCGTGCTGCAAGTTCTGACCCCTGAAGTGCAATACAAGTGCACACTGGAAACTCTTTGGCAGAATATAACAACCCTCAAAACTATCCTTGTGAACAAAAAGATTTCTGTGTAAAGTTGTAAAATGAATTTCAAAGCACTGGAAATCTGTTTATACAAGAGGTGGTTCAAATTTTGTCTATATGAGAGATGGCTCAGAGTACTCTGTGTTACATAGGGTAGCACAAAAGTATTAAAGTAGTAAAAAAGTAGTGGAGTAAAAGATGAAGGATATTCAAGACAATAAGGCAGAAGGATTATTGCATTTCACTACAGTTGAGTACAGCAAGATGATGTGGAAAGAGTCATCTAGCCATTGCTTGTGGGTAGAACAACAAGACTTCAGTGAAAATTAGCCTGTTTAATTCTGGCAGTAATGGCTTCATTGAGATGACAACTGTTCATAAACTGATGCAGAACATGTATCATGGCAGGGCAGCAAGGTTGCCCTCCCCTCTCCAAATCTGGTGAGCAGGTAGAAGCATAGCAAAGACACAATCAGAAATCTGATCAAATCTTGGTCAAGGAAATTGCTTCAAAACATGCACAGATGTATGTTCAGGAGGTGTTAGAAGCCATCCTTGAGATCTATTTTAAAATCAATAAGGCAAGCCAAACTAGCATGACAGTAACAGAAAAAAACCCCAACCAACCTGTCAACCAGCCAACCAAAACAGCCCAAAAAACCAACCCAAAACACCAACCCCAAACCAACAAAACTCTAAAGAGTAAAAGCTGCTGGGAAAGGTGTAGAAAGGTGACAAACCTCTGCTCTGCAGAGAAACCAAATCCCTGCCATACACAGAATAACTCGGTGGTGGGAAAAAGAGCACACAACCCCTCTCCAACTGCAGCTCTCCATTCACTTTCAGATCTGTGTGAGACCAAACCACTACCTGTGCCAAGGGTTGGTGCGCACTTCCCAAACCTTCCATGAGTGGAACAAGGTCAGGAAAGGACAGGTCAATCTCTGCAGGTTGGTTGCTTAGCAGGAGTCAGTCTGGCTGCGACTTTAGGTTTTCTGCAGTCCCTCTGAAGAATGACTTCACAGCACAGAGCTGTGATGATGTCTTCAGTAATTAATTATGCAGAAGAACCAAACACAGCTGCTTTATTTTTGGGAATTACTTGGGAATAGTGCATTAAACCTACTAGACTTTTCTTCCTATGATCAGTACTCCCTCCTGTAGCTTCCAGAAGTTATGTAGGCTTCTCTCAGGTGATCACCTACAAAGTTGTTACAAATCATTGAAATTCTTCATTAAGGCTCTGCATTTCTTTAACTTGTTATATTTTTGTTAGAAGATTTCACCTTTAAGAGGCACATTTTCAAAGTGGAGTTAAAATTTGCCCCTTATCCCACTACATCAGTGTCTTTTACCTGTTAGTTCAATGCTTCATGTCTTACCTTTGGCAAACATCACACACTTAGTGTTTGTATTGAAAATAGAAAATGCACTGAGGGGCTGAGTTTAAGATGTTGGTAGGAATATCTAGGAGAAGATTTGAAGAGATATAATGAAAAAAAAACAATCCAGCTGTATTCACCATCTGAATGAAACTGCCTTTCAAGCGTATGCCATGGCTTGCTAATATTTCTATAACAGACTACAGAAAATATATAGATGATTCACTCTTTTTGATACCAGTCTTAGAAATCCACATTTAACATCTATTATGACTTGTAAAGTACCAATTACTAGCAGTGCTAAAATCCCATTTTTATGTTTGGTTCCAGTTACTTGTAAAACAGCACAAGAGACCTATGAAGTTGTTTTAAAACAAGAATTTAAATCCTAAATAAACTTTCCCAAAACATACACCCTTTGTCCAATTCACATCAATTTCTAAAACAACATCACTTAAAAGCTGTCAAACAATCAAAGAGTGACTGGAAATGAAGAAATCAATTGGAGAAATTATATATTTTCTGCATCTGTGTTGAAGACTCACTAACAAAAAAAAAAATATTTTTAAGAAACCCCGCCGTGATTACTTTGTTTTGTTTCCTTCAGTTTCCTTAGGCATATCACCTAATCTTGCAATTTCCTGGCACTTCAGATATCTGGCACTTCTGATGTTTTTTTGTATAGGGAACTGTCAACACTTTCTAAAGTGAGCTCAGGCTTTAGAAGGGAGGCCTTCAGGGAGGTTGTTTATTTTCCATTTGTTCTAATTCTTCCTCACTGAAAACCTAGAAACCAAGATTTTTCACAGACAGACTCTGTGAAACAGGCCTTTTTTTCTAGCAATGCCAGAGACTTCTCCTATCACATGCTACAAGGAGACAATGATGTTGGTCAAAACATCAATAAAGTCTGCAACTGTTATTACAATATAGTAACTGAATTTGAACATCAACAAGCAACACTCTCCCTAACTAGTATATTTATCTTTCTACTTTTAGGAGATGTAGTGGCATTTCCCAGATGACCATTGCTTCCAGTATAAACCTACCAGACATATCTTCTTTTCTTACACATCTGTAAATTGTCATGTAAAAAGAAGTAAATAAAGCTTAATTTCAGAATCACTTTGAACAGCTCATAGTCAACTCATATCATAAATCTGTAATTTTTACATAGTTAATTAAATTGCAAATTCCTTTCTATCTAGCATGCTTCTTTCTTGTTCAGCAAAGCTGAAAGTAATGCTTTACTGTGCCAGCTGCTATGGTTGCTTGACCCTTTTCATTTGATAGATCATCTGGTTGATCATCTTACCTTGATCACCAAGAAAAAAACCTGCTGAACTCTGAGACCGTATGTGATTACCATCATCTAGGAGGTTGAATTTATGATTGAATTGATGATATTCTGAAGGAATCCTTCGCTGTTAGATCATTCACCTCTAACCCAAGTGTTGGAGGTTACGATTTTTTTTTTCTCTCTTTTTGCTCAGGGAATTTTCTCCTATTTGCTGTCTAAGAGATGGGAATGATGGTACTTAAGAGAGACAAAATAAGTAGCCAAGGATGGGGGAAGCAAGCAGTTCTACATCTCTGAGCTGGGGACCTTTCACTTGGGAATGGCAGAGGAACTGCAAGATTTTGGCTGGGGGGCAAGGGGCTGGGCATGCTCCTCACTCTCTCTTTCTTGCTCTCTGTACAAGAGGTGAGATGGTGCTGCTGTTGCTGTCGGGAGAATTCACCGCCACCGAGGAGTCCCGTCCTTTACTGCTTCTCCTGCTGTGAGTGAGGCTTTGCTTGTAAGAGCAGTTGTTGGACTGGGACCTTGTCAATATCCAACCTCGGGAAAGGACCCTCATCATCTACTTGGGTGCCTCAGGGGAAACCCGGGACACAGTCCCTTCCCGCTTCCGGAGGGAGCCTTTCAGCTGTTTGCGGGAGCCCAGCTGCCACTGCCCAGCCCTGCTGTTTTCTGATACTACTTCAGGGTTTTTGCTACGCTTTAATCCGACACCCTATGTTCACCTGACCCCCGTGGCTCCTGCTTGGGCTTTGAAGTTTTTGCGCCACTTTGTTTGCCATTTTTGGGGTGTGCCCACCTCTGCTATTCTGGCCTGCTCCAAGTTTCCTGCTACAGCCCATTTTGCTATCTGGAGCCGCACCAGGACTGGCGGCCTGCCATGAGTTGGTAAAGGAAGCCCCTTTCCTCTCTCTCCTGCTGGTGCGCCCGCCATTAGCATGTCAGAGAGACGTGGCTGAGCCCGCCCCACAGCGCCCCCTGCAGCGCGGGGGAATCAGCGCAGCCGCCCTGCCCGCCGGGAGCCACCAGCGCCCCTGCTGGCTGTGCCCGGAACTGCACCCAGGGGAAAGGGCCCGCGGCCGGGAGGGGCCACGGGGTTTGTGGTTTTTGTTGTTGCAGTGGTTGTTGCTTGTTTGCCTTGTTATACACATGAGTAGACAACTGTTATTCCTTTTTCCCATATGTTTTCCTGAAAGCCCTATAATTTCAAAGTTACAATAATTTGGAGCGAAGGGGTTATATTTTCCATTCCAAGGAAGATTCACGCCTTCCTTGGCAGACACCTGTCCTTTAAAGCGGACACCAAGCCTATTCTTCCCATTATCTATCTCCTAAAAAAAAAAGTCGGCTGAAACATTGTGGTAACTTAGATGATCATCAACCTAACATTTTTGTCAAATTGAATTGATTTTTCCCATCTTTAGACCAACACCAGGAATTGCATAAATATTAGGAGGACCAAAGAAAACAGGGTGGGAAATGGATTTTGAAGAGTATACCACTTGTACGTATGAACTGCTAAAAGAAATGAGTACTTAAAATGCTATGGACAGAAAGTACATTTCTCTTTGCAGTTGAGTAAAAGATTATATTTCATTCTATTTAACACTCTTCTGCTCCTGAAAAGCTCTATATTTGGGTTTCTAGTTTATATTACAACCCATTATATACGGAAATAAAATGATTTAGTATAGATGTTGAAAAGTACAAGCTGTTGCAACCCATCTGCTTATCAGCTCAGCACAAATGCAACATGATAGAAATACATCCTTTGCAAGGAATCTTGCTTTAAACGGGGCTTTCATTCAAGGGTTTCATAAAGTTATAGAAAGGCTAACTCACCCATGACATTAGGAATCCGTAGGAATGTTATGAATGCCATAATTACAATACAAGCATAAGTCTAATAATGAGAACAGTTTGTAAGTCAAATATAGTTCATTTTACCTTTACAAACTGTTGGGAAAAAAGGTGGCAAAAAAGGAGAGAAAGGAATGGAATAAAAATATCTCATGTATGCAGATGTGTGTGCTCAATATGTAAATAAGGGTAAGCAACTATCATTTCCTCTTTTATACAAAAGAGCTATGACATTAGGATTGAGAAATTCTGTTTTAACAAATGTAAGAAATAACACAATAAAATGGGAGGGAACAAAAGATAACATATTAAGTTGAAACAAGGATTTTAGGTATTTGATTACAGACTCTTTTTAAAGCAGGTTTCCTCCTACTCTGAAGAAGACAACCACAACACAGAAAATCTTTGATGATATTTGTCTACCCTTCTAACGCAGAAATATGTATAATTACTCGTACCACAGATGGACATGATACTATGTATGACCACACAACAATTTAAAGGGTTCTATTAACTTGCAACGGGGATGAATTTTATTTGTGATCTTATCTCTTTCCTTTCAAGCACTTGGGTTTGTGAAACCACTGCCATGTCAAGCAAAAGAATGACATCTGGCACAAGAAGAGAGATTTTTTATTCCAGAAAACCCACCTTTTCTGACAACAGTGGTGTTATCAGAAAAACATTAGCAAGTAAATTAACTTTTTGAACATACTCTGGAATACTGGGAGTTAGGTTTCCCCACTGAAATCATGTCATGAAGTCTGCAAACCTTCACGTGTTAATAAGAAGGAAACTCATACCTTCTATCAGAAATCCCTCCAATGCAGAAATTCCCAGCAAAGAACAAACACAACTCTGTGTCCTTGGAAACAAGATATTGCTTTGGGTGCAAGTAACTGACATGGGATGTGGGATTGGCAAAACATAAGAGACTGAAATAATTAGGTTTTTTATTAAAATGTGTTTCTTTGATTCTGAGCTGTATAACGAAGTTGTAAATGTTTACATAGTATAATTGACTCTTCTTCCTTCTCTCACATGTGCATCCTCAAGATTCAAAACCTTGCTTTTTTAAAAACATCTTGGCATAACTGTAATTGTGGAAGTTGAACTTAGAGGTCTTATGAACTGATCACTTGCCTCTTTTGGTAGGATTTGTCTCAAACTGCTTATAATCAGTTCAGACAGAAATAGTCCTGTGACCGAGCAGAAGAAAGTACTGTTTCCCTCACTCCAACACATTTAAATTAAAACTGGCCTTAGGAACTTCAGACAGACATCACTACAGAAACAGATATTGTAATTATTCGTCTTCTTTCAAGCTGTACCTCAATCAAGACTTCTGTTTCTGGGCTTCTTTTCACTTTCAAGCAAGTATTAAAAATGCACAAAATATTTGGAAACAATTTAGCTTTTATTACTGTGGTTTTAACTTATTTCTAACCTTTGACCATATTAATTTCAGCTATTTCCCGTATTTCTTCACTTCACATTGTCTCTTTTCATTTCTCTTGCTTCTGTACCTCTTATCGTTTTCCATCATCCACTTTGCTTCCTTTTTTTTTCTATTATCTTTTTTCCCTGTTTCAAACGATTTCCGAGGACAACAGCTCTACACTCTTGGATCTTCTAATTTTTAATTTACCCTCTCAATACTTTAGTTTTTTTCCCCCAGTTTTCACCTCCTCTCCTGTATGTTACTGCATAAGTCGTATGTATTTTTAATACCATACAGCAGAGAACGTCCACTGAGAAAAAAAGATAATGTAAGATTATATGCAAATAGGAAAGTTGTGACAGAGACAAAATTAAATTAACTCAGCATGTGGGTGAATCAGAGAGATTTTAAGATTTAGTTCCTTCTCATTGTGCTTTGAAATTTTTGGGGGGTGAGTTTCTGTCCCTTTCACTTGTCTATTGATTTTTAGTCCATTTTCTACCTTTTTTTTTCACCCCCAATAATTGTTGTCTCAACTATTTTTCTGGACCAAACGTGTCAGCAAAGAAATCTCAGCACTCCATTCACAAAACTCCAGCACAAAATGGAAAAAAAAAGAGCTGTCTTTAAAAAAACCGAACTTAAAATATTACAGAGTGGGTGAGATCTTGTGGAGGCAAGCTGACCTTACAGTTAACAATAGCATGGGTAAAATAACCAGGAAATAAAGACTAACTTTTTTCATAAATATATTTAAATGTGGGTAGCTTTGTTTAGCTTTGTTTGTTTGTTTGTTTTGTTTATTTATTTTTTCTTTCCTGCTTTATCCTTAGGGAAATTAAGAATGGCAAAAATTAAAATTACCCTGAAGTAACAATGGATAATCTCAGATAACAATTTGGATTTTATGAACATCCAACCTAAAATAATCTTCTAATTTTTATAGTTTATCAAACATTAATGACAGTCTCGAACAATTTTTAATGGACAGAATTTGACAAAATTATTAAGTTTTTCTCTAGGAGAGAAGTTAAATTTTCATGACTGTAGGAGATAGCAGGAAACTTATTTTATGTACACAATAATAACTCATTAACAATAATCTCATCAGATTATTCTAGAATCTGAAAGTTCAAAGAAATAGAATTTCAAAGCCACTTACACCACTACTTGAACTATCCCATAGAATCCTACTAGTAAAACTTGTGTGTAATTCACACCAGGTGTCTTTCTCAAACAGGTAACTTAGGTGATCTCTGTGATACTTCTTGTTGCAGTTACGGAACTTCTGAATAAAATTTCATTAGCAGACTTTTATCAAATAAATTTTTACTTTAACTGAGAAAAATTTGAACATTCATGCTTAGTGGTAATGTTCTGTCACTAGCTCACCTAATTAGATGCGGGTATTTTAATAAGTGTGGAATATTGAAATCACCCATCTTAAAATTTCAGTACAAAAGTCAGTTTTTATTTGGTAGCTGAAACTTTAAGGTGGCCTTTGGGTGCAACTTATAGTACAAGTTTTTGTACCCAGTTTTTAATTTTTTGTAAATTTTGCTGTTCACAAGTAAAAAGTGCCTAAAACATAGAAGGCAGTCAAAGACAGTATATAATTATGTATAAGTTATGAAGAAGGCAACAATAATCCAAATTTCCAATATTATTTTGGTATTATTATTATTATTTTTGAATTTTACATCTGAAATGAACAAATGAGTTTTGAGAATGGTCTTCCATGAGCTGCCATTAATTTAATACATTGTCAGTGGCCCACAATTTGTGCTGCGTATGGGTTCAAGTTTTATTTTTTAGGTATTAAAGCATCTGAAGCACCAAAAAGTCTTGCCAAAAGCTATTACTAAATGCTTCATTCATGTGGGATACTTATGCAGGTATAGTGGAGGTATGTTAATGGCAACAGAATAAAGGCAGCATCCTCTTTATTTCCCTTGTAATCCTAATTCTGTTGCCTTCAGCAGAGTTAACTTCTGAGGAACAATGAGAGTAGTGAAAAATCAAGCCTATATATTGCTTTTTACAGGAAATAAAAAGCCTGAGAAAAACTCAGCTATGCCAGAAGCAGGGCAAGATTATATTACAATTACCAACTCACCATTTCAGCGTAATGTCCGCTTCTTTTTTGCATCAATTTTCCTTTCCAGTTTTGTGTCTCAAGGAAGTGAAACTGCAAGGAATAATTTTTAATAATGTTAAAATCAACCTATTAGTCCCAGTTGGTGGGCTTACCCTGTGAAATATTTTAATTAAAAACAATAACAACAACAACAACAAACAACTTAGAATTAACTGAAAGGGTGAAGATAAGAACTTCAAAAATTAAAAAAATTAAGCCCTTGAATCATAAAACTATTTTTTTCACATGTCAGAATTCATACCTTGAGTGATTCCAAAAAAGCCTTCATATAGAGTATGCATAGCATACGTGATGAGCATGTTCCTATATTTTGGTTATATGAAAAATTTAGGCCCAAAATTATTTTGCAAAGGTTGCAAAGAATACATATCATTTCACCTACACTGTCATCTCATTTGAATTTGCATCCAGTCTTCTGTAATTATGAACACACATACATGCATACACACACACACATATACACACTGTAGCTATGTACTATACTAGATTGAAAAAAGATCCTTTAGAAATGAAATCTCTACGCAATTCTGTGAGAAGCAACAGAACGAAAGGAAAAGATCCATTAAGGTGCATTGTTCCAGATTTCAGAGTGGGTATTAAATACTGACAAATACTTTTCTTCCCAAGAGGAAGAAAAAGTCAAATTAATTCAATACTGAACAATTTTTTTCAGAAAATATTATAGATTTCTGTACCAAGATATTAACCCACTTTTGCTATTCATAAGATGACCTTCAATTGAACTGTGAAAAGTAAATGGCAGGAATGTTTCCTGAAAAAGTTTAGTGAGGATATAAGAGATTAATGAACATATTTGTGTTGGACATTCTCCCTTGTATAGCATATCCAGAGTGATACAATCATGTTATTTATTGTATTTTTTTCAGATCATTTGCAATGTTAATTTATATGAGTTTGATATCGCTTTTGTCTTCTAGTTGTACGTTATTCTGAGAAATCCCAGGGGAAGGACAGGATTTATATGCTTTGTGTACACATTCTGCAGACTAAGCACTCTGGCATAATTATTTTTGGCACTCACTAACTGATTAAAACATCCAATTTAACTCATGATCAGTAAGATTAAACCTTTTTAATATACCTCAAAAGTAAATTATCATTTGCTACTCAAACATCCCTTTCTGCACATGTCCCTAATAAAGCTGTTCTTTTATTTTGTTAATGTACCTTTTAACGAGGATTGCCTTTTTTTCTTCCTCTGGGCAAAACTGCCTTTTCTTTTTAGAGAGGTAGGAAAGCTGGAAGCTGGCTATGCTATTACACATCTTTCTAATGCCATACCTTGTCAAAGTTACCTCTTTTTTGTGTGTGTGTGTGTGTGTGTGTGTGTGTTCTGTACAGACTCAGCTGTTAAAGAAAACAATCCTTGCTTGGTGTTTACTTGATGTACAGACAAATGAACAAACGGTCAGTTAGGACGAAATAATATTTTGAAAAATAATTTGCATGACTCAGAAGAATATTGTACAGGCTCTTATTTCATTTTGCAATAGGTTTCTTTACGATAAGCTACATTTTAATTTTGCAAGAAAGCCACTTGAAAGCATGTACTAACAATGTCTTGGCATTCAAACTTAAGAGGGAAGAAAAATAGTCTCTCCGAGAGAATGAAAAATCCTCTTCAGCCCTTTATGAGCATGGAAACACTTTTTGCAGAGCCCAAAATGGCATGAGCACCCAGAAAGGTATTGCTGGAAATAAAATTATACAATGCTCTTTGATCAGCACAAATAGTGTTCTCTGTTTACATGGGACCAACATGGAAGGCTGAGACAGTCACAGGACAGCCATCATAAACGTAAGGCAAAGTGGGGAGTGTAGGTTTTGCAGAGTGTTAGTCACCTAGATTTTGTTCCATCAGCTCAGAACAATGTATCTGAGATTAAAGAGGCCTTGTTTTAGAAAAAACGGGTCAACTTGGATTTCTTATGTGATGCCACTTATGTAATGCCATCAACCCGTGCTTTTATCACCACTATAGTTCCCTGAAAGAATTGCATCTGACCTACAGGAAATATACTTTTGTGATCAGGGCTCTTAATGTTTCAAAACAGAGGCAAAAGTTGGACAACAGTTCAGAAAATGTTCAATGTGAAATAAACCAATATAAAATCAAACACTGACTTTCCAAACTTATGTGTTTCCCTTGTTTGTCTTTCCATACAGAAAAGGGTTGTCATAGAAGCAAGCTACCATCAGTGCTTAGAAACTTGAAAAAATATCTCTTTATGTCTATTAAAACCAAAGGAAGCAGCTTCTGAGAAGGCAGCTCCAGGCAGCTCTCCATGCCCAGCCAAGTTCATTAGCAGGCTGCACTCTCAGCAGTGATGCAATATGCCATTACCCTCTGCTTTAACTGATTTATTTTAAGATCAGGAAGAAAAGTCAAGATTAGACACAGAAGGAAACAATTGTTTTTGGCCTGTTGTGGTGGAGTTTACATGTAGAGGTGCCTTCTAGTCTAGTTGCTGAAGGGGAAACAAGTACAAATATCTATGCCTTGGCTGTTAAGAGTCTGATTGTAAGCACTGTGCTAGAGAATTCATGGATTATTCATGTGTAATTACAGATAGCTATTGTGCTCTTTTAAATCATCCCTATAGCCCATTATGGCCCATAACAACTGAAATAGCAATTGTCATAGTAAGGTTTGGGCTCTGTCATAGAGTGTAGGCTCTAATCAATAATGATGAATGGTAAAATTTAGCATCAAGCCGGAGAAAGTCTAGTTGCTTCTTGCCATAAATCTGTGCAAATATCAAGTCGTGCAGCTGCTGTATCTGGAAATCTAAAAGGCAACACTCTCCCTCCACCCCCTACACATGCACCTCTATAAAAGTTGAAAAAGGAGAAATGTGCAATATGTCCATTCTAATAATCCACATGCTGTTAAGACACTTTTCTATTTATTCAAAGCAGGGTGAACCCTAGGTTGTTTTCAAGGTCAATTCCAGGTGAAAGGGGGGTCATCTGGAGGCCACCTCGACTCCCATGCAGGTCAATAATGTCTCCTCACTGCCCCAGAAGACAAGCTGCTCACACCCAATCAATCCACAAACGCTCCTGCGCACCCAGTGTAATGAACAGTGAATAAATGTAGCCTATCATCACAAAACATGCTTTTTAAGTACCTTCCCTTTTCATGTAAAACCTTTAGCTGTCAAATTCTACATTCACTCATCCAGCAGTGAGTAGCAAAAGTGAGAAATCAGGCTCTCATTGGGGTTGGTAAAAGGTCATTGCTGACAGACACGGAGGTTAAACTGCCGAGTTAAAATACTGTTCATTACCCACTGCAGCTTTTTGCTAACTACACTTCTTTGTGTTACAGTCAAGCAGTACATCAATATGCCCCTCCTCCTAATTCATTAACAATTGTTGAATTGTACAGGAGGGGGAAAAAGAAGGATTGATCTTTTATACCTTTTTTTTTTTTTTAAATCTCTTTTCCGTGTCAAATACTTTTACATCTTTATCCACTCAGTATTAAATACTCTGCTTACAGGCTGTGCTGTCTGCTTGAACAGTTGTTATAGATACAATTCCTGGAGGCAGAGACGGCCAGTTCATATGAAACCCCAAAGGTGTGGGGCTGCTCAAGTAATGGTTTCTTTTCTCTTACCCTTTTTATTAACTACCCTGAGAATAGTGGCACCTCTATAATGACAAACTTGAAATTTTGTGTCACAGTTATGTCATATTATTAAAAGAGGTTTGAATAAAAAAAACCGCTTCTCCTCCAGATGAAGCAAAATTGGTTAACGTAACATACGTAACATACTAAATTGATATGTAGCTGAAAAAAAAATGCCTGTGTCCTGTTCATGCTGGGTTAGATCTTCATCAGATGCTGTCCTTGGTGTAGATCTCAACACAATCCCTAATCCAATATTTTATTAAGAAATTATTAATATCGCCATTTTCCCACAATTAAAAAATTAAATATATCCAAAAGAACCATTTAGAGCAGCAAGGAATCATTCAAGCTCAAATGGAAACAGCAGTGAAGGTTTCATTTCTGCTGAAGGCAATGATTTGGTGGGAATTCTTGACAGTAAGGACCGATTTCCCAAAATTAAATTCCATTCTTTGATTAATTAATAAATAGATCTGATTCCCTTTATTGAAATGCAAAGATTTTATGTTAAAAAATAACCATCTTCTAAAAAATATTCTAAAAGAGCAATAGAAAAATTGTTTCGATTCATGAATAAAGTAAACATTTATTTATGTGCACATTATAACAATAGTTTTGATTCGACAAATTACCATTATCTATTTAAATCTCTAAAAAAATGCATTCACAGATATCTGCAGGAAAATATATCTTTTTTTCTTTCTCTATGCTTTTTCTCTCAGTGGGACTGAAAATAAAATGTTATGACTTAAATCACAAGAGGCTAACATCATTTTTAGCAACAAGGGCTGCATAATTTCAAGCCTGTGAGTGAGTGGCTGACTTTAACTAAAATGTTTCAGTTCTGTGCGTATATAGGTACATAAATAATTCAGAATTAATCCCTGCAGAGGGGACAATGGGAATCGTAAATTATCCATGTGCCGTCCTCAGCGTTGGAGGCAATGAACCTATAGTAACAAACTATGAGTGTTACTCATTACATACATTTCACAGACACCTTAACCTTTTGAATATTAATTTCACTCTGCAGCTTGTAGCTAGGTGGCATAATTCCCTTCCCTTCCCTTCCCTTCCCTTCCCTTCCCTTCCCTTCCCTTCCCTTCCCTTCCCTTCCCTTCCCTTCCCTTCCCTTCCCTTCCCT